>JASEVX010000013.1:33457958-33821757 GCA_031761405.1 Serripes groenlandicus | reverse complement strand
AAGTGCAGTGTACAAGAAACATAACTCTACTTTACATAATTACAGAGTTATTGCCCTTTGTTACTTTTTCTTATTCGTAGAGTCTTGTCCGGAGCATAACTTTAAAACTAATTGCTGGAATTTAATAAAACTTCATAGGATGATACAACACATTGAGAGGCAGTGCAGTGTACAGGAACCATAACTCTATTTAATCTAAATACAGAGTTATTGCCCTTTGTTACTTTTTCTTGTCCGGAGAATTACTTTATAACTAACAGATGGAATCTAATAAAACTGCATACAATGGTAGAGCATAATCAGAGGAAGTTCAGTGTACAAGAACCATAACTCTAATTTACATAATTACAGAGTTATTGCCCTTTGTTACTTTTTCTTGTTCGTAGAGTCTTGTCCGGAGCATAACTTTAAAACTGATTCTTGGAATTTATTAAAACTTTATAGGATGATACAACACATTGAGAGGAAGTGAGTGTACAGGAACCATAACTCTATTTAATCTAAATACAGAGTTATTACCCTTTGTTACTTTTTCTTGTCCGGAGAATTACTTAATAACTAACAGATGGAATCTAATAAAACTGCATACAATGGTAGAGCATAATCAGAGGAAGTGCAGTGTACAAGAACCATAACTCTAATTTACATACTTACAGAGTTATTGCCCTTTGTTACTTTTTCTTATTCTTAGAGTCTTGTCCAGAGCATAACTTTAAAACAAATTGTTGGATTTTAATAAAACTTCATAGGATGATACAACACATTGAGAGGAAGTGCGGTGTATTTTGTTGGTCGGTCGGAAGCCATATTTTGAGTCAAGGTGCTGTTTTGGGGGTATTTATCATCTTCAGTGATAGTTCTAGTTGACTTTGCACAAAGATTTAATCCTTTATCATATACTAGAAATCTGGAGCAGACGACATTGAACCTATCCAGACAAGAATAGGAAAAATCTCTATAAATGATAAAGGATAATTCTTAAATATAGCTAAATACATTGTGACCAAAGTAGAAATTGGTCATTATTTGCAATATGTCCTTTTGCCACAATGTCTTTAAAAGTCATCTGTTGCAGAGGCGTAAGAAAGGGTTAACCTTGTTTCACAAAAAATGTAATCTGGTGTTTTGTTCATGTTTACATAGATTTTTAGATCAGCCAATAGAACAGAATAGTTTATTCAATTTAAACGGGGCGATCGAGTAGATGACTTTTGAAAACATTGTGGCAAAGGTAAAATTGCTCACGATTAGCAACTCTATTAAATAATTTAACTGTCATTAATGGAGATTTTTCACATTTTTGAAAAGATGTTTTTAAAGTCATCATTACATATTTGTTGTATGTGGGAAAGGGTTAATTTTTAATTGTGCGTCCGTGCGCGCGTCAACCTTTTGCTTCAAACGACTTCTCCTCCCTAGCCACTTGGCCAATTGGAATGAAACTTTATAGGAAGCATCCTCTCAATGTCCTCTCCTAAATTCCTTCATTCCTTTTGGATCCATGCACAATTCTGGTTTCCATGGCAACCAATAGAAAATCTGACCGATTATAAATCATTTTGTAGAAATGTTCCTAGGGTGACCGTCTATCAGATTTATTCAAGCCTAGCTGATTAGTCAAAAACCATGGCGGATGGGGGGATGGGGGGGGGGGGGGGGGGGGGGGGGCTATTTTGCCTTATATGGCTATAGCGAAAACTTAAAAAATCTTCTCCTCCAAAAGCATAGGGCTGATTTTCATATAATTTTGTAGAAATGTTCACCCAAAGACCCTCTATCAGATTCCTTCAAGCCATGTTGATTGGTCAAAAACCATTGCCGCCAGGGGGGCAGGGCTATTTTGCCTTATATGGCTATAGCGAAAACTTAAAAAATCTTCTCCTCCAAAAGCATAGGGCTGATTTTCATATAATTTTGTAGAAATGTTCACCCAAAGACCCTCTATCAGATTCCTTCAAGCCATGTTGATTGGTCAAAAACCATTGCCGCCAGGGGGGCAGGGCTATTTTGCCTTATATGGCTATAGCAAAAACTTAAAAAAAAATCTCCTCCAAAAGTGTCGGGCCGATTTTCATATAATTTTGTATAAATGTTCCTTGGGTGATCCTCTATCAGAGAAGGTGGGGCTATTTTGCCTTATATGGCTTTAGTGAAAACTTCAAAAAGCTTCTCCTGAAAGTGTTAGGCCGATTTTAAAATAATTTTGTAGAAATGTTCCTAGGTTGACGCTCTATCAGATTCCTTCAAATAATGTTGATTGGTCAAAAAACATGGCCAGGGGGCAGGGCTGTTTTACCTTATATGGCTATAGTGAAGACTTGTCTTCTTGGACGAAAGTATCTGGCCGATTTTCAAATAATTTTGTAGAAATATTCCTATGGTGACTCTCTTTCAGATTCCACCAAGCCAAGTTGATTGGTCTTAAAATATGGCTGCCTTGTATTGGATTTAGTGACAACTTTAAAAATCTTCTCCCAAACTATTTGGCCACTTTTCAAAAAAAATTGCAGAAATGTTCCTTGGGTTGCACTCTACGAGATTCCTTCAAGCCATGGTGATTGGTTAAAAAACATGGCCAACAGGGGGGCGGGGCTGTTTGGAGATTATAGACAATTCACTATTTGTAATGAAAAAGATTACTTTTCTAGCAATTGTATATAATACGTGAACTGACAGAAACTTGAAGAAATCCGACTAAGTAATGTATTTAGTGATCAGCAGACAGTTTTATCATTTCTCTTGGGTGGCTGCTGTTCGCAAGTTTGAATGTATTTCACTAACTGACTATATGTGTTGCAGGTTGATCCAAGAAGGGAGATAACCTACCATGTATTTGTGGAAGAAGTTTGGCCAAAGATTAAAAAGAAACTGAGTTTTCATCCTTCATTAGTTTGGACAGAAATTATGTCTTTCATCAAGGTAAGAAACAGGGCTAGATAATGAGGAGTTCACAGGTCTGTTACCTGCATTACCTTATATCATGAG
Organism: Serripes groenlandicus; assembly: GCA_031761405.1. NCBI lineage: Eukaryota > Metazoa > Mollusca > Bivalvia > Cardiida > Cardiidae > Serripes > Serripes groenlandicus. Next base: position 33,818,772 of record JASEVX010000013.1, on the reverse strand, counting down.
GTTGCTGATTTCTTTGAGATGCTAGATGACTCCTTTTCCCATGATGCAATTTTACGAACTCAAATAGCGCAGTTGGTACTGATGAGGGCTATTAATTATGTGGTTATGAGTTTGATTCTTTCCAAAGATTGACAAAAGTCATTGGGAACAGAGTCATTCGTCTTCCACCAATGGGCTTAATAGTCAATGCAGGAATGTAACCATCAGCCTGGGAAGAATGTTGTATAGAATACTGGTGCAGGAGATCCAGGAAACACATGTTCTGTAAACTGACAGCCATGATATGACTGAAATATGTCATTAACACTTTCCCACATACCCCAAATCTGCAGCAGGCGACTTTGAAAACATTTGGTAAAATGTAAGTAAACTCTTTATAAATGAAAGAACATTTATTAAATAATGTTTTCAAAAGTCGTCTACTGCAATGACTTCAGGAAGCATTTAGGAAAGGGCTAAGTCAATCAATCATGATGCAACTCTTTTTTTCAGGGATCTTTTGAAGCGCTGTCCCAGACAAACGGCTACCTACCTTTAGAAGAGTATGGCAAACTGGGCAGAAAGCGGGCACCAAACTTTTCTGTGGACAGGGAACCAATACATCGCTGCTTCAGACGCTATGAACATTTCAAGAAACAGCACCACCTGTTTGACGAGACAGATCTCGTCCACAATATCTACGGACGTCTGAGAAAAATGGAAAACCACCCTTGGGTAGTACACCAAATCTATGTCGATGAAACACAGGACTTCACACAGGCTGAATTGTGTCTCCTGATACGAATTTGTCAGAATCCAAATGATATGTTTTTAACAGGTATTAGTTTAAACCTATTTATGTTACATTGATTGCAATCAAGCTTTCAGCTTATATTAATCACACTCAATGTCTGCTTCCTGAGGACTTAACCAACTTACTTGCGCCGTTTGTGTTGAAAAAGAGGGCAATGGTCTCCAACTGTTGAAAAAATAAAATGCAGGTTCCAGAGTGTTGAAAAGATTTTCCTTCAATCTGCCCTAGTGACCTAGTTTTAGGGTCAATATCACACATATTCGAACGTGACCTAAATATTATTTAGACAAACATTCAGACAAAATTTCAAGATCTTCGACTGTACATGACCCATATTCAAACTTGGCCTAGATCACAAGCTGCTGAAGAATACTGCGGCCTCTAGTGTTTTAACAAGATTTTCATTAATTTGACCTAGTGACCTTGTTTTTGACTAGACATGACCCATATTCTAACTTGGCCTACATATTATCAAGGCAAACATTCTGACAAAGTTTCCATATTTTCAAGTTTAAAATGCAGCCCCCAGAGTGTTAACAAGATTTTCCTTCAATTTGACCTAGTTTTAGACCCAATATGACTCATATTCGAAATTGACCTATATATCATAAAGGCAAACATTCTGACACAATTTCAAACTGCTAAAGCAAAAATTACGGACTCTTAGATATTGTCAAGACAAACATTCTGATAAAGTTTCAATATGCTCAAGTTATAAATGCGGCCTCCAGACTGTTAACAAGATTTTCCTTTAATTTGACTTAGTGACTTAGTTTTTGACCTCATATATGGCCCAGTTTCGAATTTGTCAAAAGATGTGATGGAGATGAATGTTCTGATTAACTTTCATAAAGATCTGATGCAAAATGTAGTCTGTAAAGTGTTAACAAGGCATTTGTTGACGACGGACGGACGCCAGACAAAATCTGATCACAATAGAGCACTTCATGCACAGGTGAGCTAAAAATCTCAAAGACAAAACCGAATCATCACAGGATTGGAACCCGGGACCGTTAGTACAAAACGCTCTACAACTGCACCACTGAATTACTATACATAGGTCTAGATCAGGGAAGTAAACTGGTATTTTTCTCACAATATTTCTTATTTATCACTAAAACTTGATGTTGTGGTACTCAAAGTTATTACTCCAATGAGACATTTATTTTGAGTACTCACAACATAGTCAGTCAAATAATGTTTTAAAAACATAGCCATCACCATACAGAAGTAGAATCACCATACAGAAGTATTTATGATTTTGCGTCTGTTGTCAACTTTTTCAGTTATTGTAAATCTTCTTTTTAGAGATTTTCAATTTATGCCTATTTGTTTTCAAAGTCTTCTGCTGCAGCTTTGTTGTATGTGGAAAATGCTTATAGATATGACTTGTATTAAGCAGTCGCCTCTCTTCAGCCGGTAGCAATACGGGCTGTCAATCCAAGGATTTGGAATTCTAATCCAACAAGCTCGGCCAACATTCTTTCCGATGTATGACAAAATTTCACCACTGGGCAAACGGTCTATGTGGAAAAGCAGCCAGTTGCTTCGAAAGTATGTTGTGTGTAGTACTGGTGTGAGAAAGCCAGGAAACACATCAGTAGGTGAACTGACCACTGTGATATGACTGAAAAAATTGTTTAAAACGGCATTAAACCCTTATCAATTAAACTCTTCAGCAGCAACCTTTTAACTCTCCCTTTGTGGCTGCTTAAGATTAGTTTGACTATTTTTTTGATACATACTTGAAACACAGTATGAATGTTTGTTGTTTTAAAACTTTTCCCGTTTTGGTTTCAATATTTTTAAACACTGTCCATTGGAGTGGGAGATCAGAGTTAATTCTCTGTACCAGTCAGACAAAAGATTTTAAAAATGGTAGTAATGGCCTGCCTACAGGTCGCTCAGGGTTATTAGGATAAATAATATCGGTAGTGTTGGTAATAAATAATATAAGTTAAACCTTTCCCTGTGTCGCCTCTACAGCAACAACTTATATAGATGCAAAAGAAGAAGCTGCTCATGATGAGCAATTTTTCCTTTTGCCACTATATTTCCAATGAATTTACATTCATAGAGATGTTCAAGATTTTTGTGTAGTGGTAGATGTTTTCAAAGTCGTCTGTTTCAGATTAGTTGTATGTTGGAAAGGATTAATAATTAAAAAACCTGTAAACATACCATTCTACTCTACCGCCTTGGTGGTGTAGTGGTAGAGCATCCGCCCCTGGTGTGGGAGGTCATGGGTTTTGATTCCCGGTCAGGTCATACCAAAGACTTTAAAAACGGTAGTAGTTGTTGCCTTCCTTGGCGCTCAGGGTTGCGGGGCTAGCATTACGACTGACTGGCTGGTATCAGGATAAATAGACCAGAAGTACTGGTAACTTACCCAGGAAACGACATGATATAACTGAAAAATTGTTGAAAGCGCCGTTAAAACACCAAACAATCAATCAACCAATCTTCTCTATTCTGTATTTCAGGTGACACCGCTCAGAGCATCATGCGAGGAATTGCTTTCCGATTTAGCGATCTCAGATCTTTGTTCTATCACGCTAAAAAGTCAATGGTGGCCATGGGGAAAACATCTGCTGTTGAAGTACCCAAAAAGGTAAATCCCTTTTTCCTGCGTACAACAAATCTGCAGCAGACAACTTTAAAAGCATATGCTGTTTATGTTCCCTTAAAGGTATACCGCTTTGAGTGCCACCTACCACAACAAATCTGCAGCAGACAACTTGAAAAGCATATGCTGTTGATGTTCCCTTAAAGGTATACCACTTTGCCTGCCACCTACATGTACCACAAATTAACAGAAGACCACTTTGAAAACATCTGCTGTTGAATTACCCAAAAAAGAATATATCTTTGCCTGCATACAACAAATCTGTAGCAGAACACTTCGAAAACATCTTCTATTGAACTCCCAAAAAAGGTATACCCTTTCCCCCATTACAGCAAATTTGCAGCAGATCACTTTGAAAACATCTGATGTTGAAGTACCTTTTCCCCATACAACAAATCAACAGAAGACCATTTTGAAAACACTGCTGTTGAATTACCTAAAAAGTAATGCATTTATTCCTTTTTATGTATATAACAAATCTGCAGCAGACCGCTTTGAAAACATCTGCTGTTGATGTCTTCTAAAAAGTATATATCCCTTTTCTGTATAAAACAAATCTGCAGTAGTCCACTTTGAAAATATCTGCTGTTGAAGTACCCAAAAAGCTATATCTCTTTTCTGCATACAACATATCTGCAGCAGACCACTTTGAAAACATCTAGGGAAAAAGTAAATGGAAAATCTTTGTAAACATTGAATTGAATTGAAAACATTGAGGGCAATTTCTCTTATTGCCACAACGTGTTCAAAATATTTCTACTGCAGATGCGTCTGCATGAGGTTTAACCGTAAAGCTTTCCCCATACAGGTGTATCAGTTGACCCACAACTACCGATCCCATGCCGGAATTCTCTCATTGGCAAGCAGCGTGCTCGAAATTATGGTGGAATTTTTCCCAGAATCCTTTGACCGCCTGCGGCGTGACCAGGGATTGTTTAACGGTCCCCAGCCCATCCTGTTGGAATCATGCAGTTTTAGTGATCTGGCTGTCTTGCTGCGGGGCAACAAAAGGAAGACCTCTCATATAGAGTTTGGGGCCCATCAGGCCATTCTTGGTAATGTTTTCACTGTTTTCTTCCCTGTGGTAGGGAACTAGATACAAGATGCAAATACTTTATAGATGTCAGGCCATATGCTGATTACAACAGTGTTGGATCTGTAATGGTAGAGCATCCGCTTCGGGTGTGTGAGGTCGCAGATTTGATCTATGGCCGGGTCATACCAAAGACTTTAAAAATGGTAGTAATGGTTTTCCCATCTTGGCGCTCAGATTCGTTGTGTTGTACTGAATGTCTGATGTTAGGGTAGATGAAACAGGAGTACTGGTAACTTTACCAGGAAACGCAGTGATATACCTGACAGATTGTTGAATGAGGCATATAACATCATACAAATAAACAATAAAATAATTGTGCTGATTACAATGAACTAACATCCTTTTGTCTACCTGCTTAGTCTTATCAGAATCTACATATAAGTTGACAGAATCCGCCAACAAGCTTGTGTAGGTAATATGTGAACAATGTTGATCTTAATCTATACTGTTTACAAAAGCCATCTTGTTCCTTTTCTCATGCACTGGCTCATGTGTGGAGTCTATTCAACATTGGCATTTTGATAAACCCTTTCCCTCATACGGCAATTCTGCAGCAGACGACTTTGAACGTATGTTGTCAAAAAATAGAAAATCTCCATAATTGAATCGATAACCTATGACGAAAAGTGGAAAACATTGTGGCAAAAGGAGGAATTGCACGTTTTGTGCAATTTCTTCTTTTGTCACTATGTTTTCAAAAAGCCGTCTGCTGCAGAGGCGTCAGAAAGCGTCTATATGAGGGAAAGGGTTAAGGATTTCTATGCTAAGTTTGTTATCAGGTATAAACTCAGGTGGTTTAATGAATTATATATTACGTCATATAAAGGAAAATGTCATTACTCGCAATTTATATTTTGATAAAAAAAGCTGTTGCAATTTCATGCTGCCAATATGCACAGGTATTGTGCAAACATCTCTGCAAATGGGTTTAACGTAATATGACTATATTGATAAGACAACAGAGCTTTAGATAAAGTGCGTTTTGCTTGTTTTAAAATCCTTATTTGACCCTCTAACCCTATGTTGTGGGTACTCAAAAGAATCTTCTCAATAAGATTATGTTAAGTACCCACAACATAGGATTAACTTGGCTTATAAGAGAGATATTGTGGAGAAAACGGCTGTTTACCTGTCCTTATCGTAATCATATGTGCATGTTGAGTGAAAACATGAATGATTACAGGAAGTCTATTTTACCCGAAACATGATATACAGAGATCCGTATCAAACCCTTCCCTGACATGTCAAATGATCAGATCAATGGATATAGGAAACATTTCTCATGCACTTTTTCCCACAATGTTTTCAAAAGTTGGCAGCTACAGATAGCAGTATAAAGTGTTGGTATTCACATAATAGTTGAGATGTTTACATCTTTATTTTTCAGTTGTGAATGAGGCTGCCCGAGACGCCATTCCAGAGGAGTTGAGACTGGGCCTTGTCTTGACTATATATGAGGCAAAAGGCCTGGAATTCGATGATGTACTGTTATACAACTTCTTCAAGGACTCACAGGTATAACTCAATAGTATTGAACTAATTCTGACCTTTGTAGTACGATCTGTCTCTCGGGTGTAGTAGTAAGAGCATTCCCCCTTGGGAGCTGGAGACCCGAGTTCGATCCCTGATCGGGTAATACCCAAGACTTTTCATAATGGTAGTAATGGCTTCCATCCTTGGCCCTTGTAAAAGTATTATGACCGATACGTCTGTGTTAGAATAAATAATACCGATATTGATATGGACTAGTTTTATTACATGTGATTTCATCCCTTTAACCCTTTCCCACATACGACAAATCTGCAGCACTTTAAACACATCTCATCAGAAACACGAAAATTCTGTTATATGAAGGTCTACATACTGACAAAAGTTGAAAACATTGTGGCAAAAGGAGAAATTGCTTGTTTTGAACAACTTCTACTTTTGTCACAATGTTTTCAAAGGTCGTCTGCTGTAGAGGCATCAGAAAGCGTCTATATGAGGGAAAGGGTTAACATATGAAGACATATTTGGACACATCTGCAGACAACAACTTGTGAAATCAAAATTCAGATATGAGCTGTTCCGCGAGAAAACCAACATTGTGGACTCTGCGTAAAGTATCGACCCGGATCAGCCTAAGCATGCCGTGCAGACTAACCTTTTCGCCTACTATGGCTTTTCTGTTTCAGGAATCATTACTCTATACCTCTATCGGACTGCGCAGACTGATCTGGGTCGATACATTACGCAGAGGCCATAATGTTGGTTTTCTCGTGGGACGGCTTATTTATTTATGGGTGATGTTAGGTGGAGACACTTTTGGAGTCGGGTTCCCATATTTTCCATGTATTTCTATTTGAAATCGGAGTGCCAATTTATGTATGCTTTTTCAAGATACCACATTACAATAGTCCATTGGCCCTCAGTGGTACCATCTAAATATTGTATATTTGGGCAAAATGTTTTTAACTCATTTCGAAAATCTTTGGCTAGATGTTTTCAAAGTCTACTGCAGATTTGTTTAATGTTGAAATAGGATAATATAGATATATACCTGGACTTGTTTGAGATGATAATGGACAATGTTAGACATATTGTGTTTTATCACATTAGGCTGTTAAAGAATGGAGAGTGGTGACGGAATACTTGGAAAGGTTACTGGTGACCCAGAAAGAGAATACAGAGCATAAAAGACCACAAGACAGTCTCGTAGAAATTGATGAAGGCGAGTTAAACATTTGTTATTAACAGTTACTGCTACCTTATATATTTGTTATTTGTCTAGTGTGAGCTCCTTGGATGTCCGTGGGAAGTCTTCCGTTGTGCATACGTCAACACTTTCTTTAACCCTTTCCCTCATATAGACGCTTTCTGACGCCTCTGCAGCAGATAGCTTTTTGAAAACATAGTGACAAAAAAGAAATTGTTCAAAACGAGCAATTTCTCCTTTTGTGACAATGTTTTCCACTTTTAGTCATAGGTTATCCATTCAATTATAGAGATTTTCCTTTTTTTGACAAAATGTGTTCAAAGTCGGCTGCTGCAGAATTGTCGTATGAGGAAAAGGGTTAAATTACATCTCCTCCTAAACCACTGGGCAAATTTCAACCAAACTCATAGGAATGTTCCTTAGGAGATGCCCTTTCTGAATTGCTAAAGAATTAAATTGCCAATCTTGACCAAACCAAATTATATTCCATGAAAAACTCTGGTGACGTGGCAAAGGAAATGAAAATCTTCTTGTCCAAAAGTACTAGCCTTATATGAAAATGATTTGGCAAAAATGTTCCTTGGGTGACCTTCTATAAATAACGATTCGTTGAAGAGCGTGGATGCCAGAGCTCTAGGCTTCTTTTCATAAAATTGTATATAGTCTAAACTTTAAAAATCTACTTGTCAAAAAGTATAAGCCAAATTTGAAAATAATATGGCACAAATCTTCCATGGTTGACCCTCTACTAAGATTCTCATTATCATCATAAGCAATTTCTCAAAAGAAGTTTTCTAATACAACCTGCTCAAGATGAGTGTATGTATGTAGGAAAGGGTCAAACAAAAGAAAGGTATACAGTTCTTTTTCTGAATCCCGTATATTTCCATAAATCAATGTAATAAAATTATTGATCTCATTAGTAGTTTACAATATATCATTGCTTGATTTTGAATAAAGCCTAACTCTCTCTCTAACAGATGTTTTACGACAGCCTGATAGGCCTCGACCTTTGAACTTTGATCCAAACATACACAAAGTGCTGAACTCTGAACTCAAACATCTGTACACCGCATTGACTCGAGCTCGCGTCAACGTTTGGATTTTTGACGAAGATGATGAAAATAGGGCCCCAATGTTTGAATACTTCAGAGCAAGGAAACTCGTGAAATCAATCACAGTGACAGAGATTGATGAGGAAAGTATGTCTGTCTTTAAACCCTTCCACATACAGACGCTTTCTGATTCCTCTGCTGCAACGATTTTTGAAAGGATTTTTGCATAAGGAGAAATTGCTCATAATGAGCAATTTAGCCATTTGTCACAATGTTTTAAATTCTATTCAACAATTATACTTTCATATACAACAATTATTCATATTTTGCCTAGATGATTTCAAAGTCGTCTGCTGCAGATTTGTTTTATGTGGGAAAGGGGGGTTAAATATTGCTGTATAACACCTTTCTCTGTTTGAGAGAACTTTAAAAGAGTATGCTGAATGCAAAATTTTGAAGCACTTTTGGAAAGGAGACATTACTGGACATGGGCAATATATAGCTTTACTATATACCTGTACATGTTCCAGTGCAAAAACATGCAGTCAGACACGACAGATTAAAATTCAGTATCCCACCTAGTGTCAGACAGTACCCGGACTACTTTCAGCAAGGTTCCTGTTTTGAATCCTGTAAAATAGGCAGACAACCAGTACTATTTAGGAAAATCGTTTATATTTTATGTATCGAAAACATAGCGTCAACTTTAATAAAAAACACCGCAAATAAGGACTGTGTTGTCATTTTCTCCCACAAAACAATGAAAATTTAATTTGATGATGTTATTGGGTGGGAACTACGTATTAGAATACTCTTAGGGGCGTGGCCTAAGTATTGTAGTAAATATTCATCCCCCATTCATCTTTTCATTTCATGATTAAAAAACTGAATCTGTATATTTGTTACTTTCTTTGCTCTTCATAGATTATAGGTTTATAATAAAAGAAATATTACGTATTTATTAATTTTAAGCAACTTCTCCGCTTTTAGCACTGTCTCCCATTTGTGATGAAACTTTAAAGCAATCAACTTGTCAATGTCTAATCCTTTTTTCCGTCATATTTGAATAACCATCTAGAAATGTGGTTGCCATGGCATTGAAAATAAACGACTTTCTCATATTCAACATATTAATGTATATCGTTGCAGGTTTTGTGGAGACAGTTTTCGCCGAGAAATCTAGTGTCGAGGACTGGATACGACAAGGAGAAGATTTCATGAGGCATTCCCTGTACAGCATTGCAGCGAAATGTTTTGGAATCGCCGGCGAAACGGACAGACAGAAAGTGGCACTGGCTCATGCACAGGCTGTAAAAGTGTGTATTCATGGAATCTTTAGCCCTTCATTTACCCTTTCCCATATAAAGTGAATTTTGACACCTCTTGAAAACATTGTGGCAAATGATAACATTTACAATAATGAGCAATTTCTCCTTTCGTCACAATGTTTTCACCTCTGTTTAATTATTATTTTTTATGAAGATTTTCTATATTTTTGCCAAGCTGTTTTCAAAGACGTTTCCTTTTTTTCCTACAACTTTTTCAACTCCATGTCAAAAAAGAAGTATCTCCTTCCTTGCTGATGCCTCTGCTGTAAACGACTATTTTACCTCTTGGTGGAAAATATCCTACATTTTCTCAACTTGGTATCATTATCATACTTTCAATTTTCAAGGAATCAAACATTGAAAGGTAACCCCAGGGAAATGTGTCGGGAGTTCTTTAATGCTACAGAAATGTTACTTTTTACTTTTATTAGTCCCCTACTGGTCGAAGCTGGTTCGGGGACTATAGGTTTGGTCTATTCCATCTGTCTGTCTGTATGTCCGTGTGTCTGTCTGTCAGTCAGTGCCACCAAACTGGACCGCATCTTAACCATGCATCGTAGGATTTGAAAGAAACTTGGCACAAACATTCACTATGATGAGGCGGCATGTCACTCACAAGATCCAGGCCTGTACCTTAAATGTCAAGATCACACTTAGAGGTCAAAGGTCAAAATGAGTACTATTTGATATGACTACCTTGTCCGGCCCACATTTCAACCATGCATCCTAGGATTTCAAAGACACTTGGCACAAACGTTCACCATGATGAGGCGGGTTGTCGCGCACAAGACCCAGGCTTGTACCTCAAATGTCAAGGTCACACTAATAGGTCAAAATGATTACTGTTTGATAGGACTGTACCTTGTCCGGCCTGCATTTCAACCATGCATCATAGGATTTCAAAGAAACTTGGCACAAATGTTCACCATGATGAGGCTGCGTGTCCCTCACAAGAGACAGGCCTGTACCTCAAATGTCAAGGTCACACTTGGATGTCAAAGGTCAAAATGAGTACTGTTTGATAGAACTACCTTGTCTGGCTCACATCTCCGCCATGCATCATAGGATTCCAAAGTTACTTGGCACACATGTTCACCTCAAATGTCAAGGTTACTCTTAAGAGGTCAAAGGTCAAAATGAGTACTGTTTGATAGGACTATCTTGTCCGACCCGCATCTCACCCATGCATTAGGATTTCCATGAAACTTGGCACAAACGTTAACTATGAGGAGGCAGCGTGTCGCTCTCAAGATCCAGGCCTGTACCTCAAATGTCAAGGTCACACTTAGAGGTCAAAATGAGTACTGTTTGATAGGAATGTACCTTGTCCGGCCTGCATCTCAACCAAGCCTCATAGGATTCCCAAGTTACTAGGCACAAATGTTCACCATGATGAGGCGGCGTGTCCCACACAAGAGACAGGCCTATACCTTAAATGTCAAGGTCACACTTAAGAGGTCAAAGGTCGAAATGAGAAACAATGCATCACAGAATTCCCAAGTTACTGGGCACAAATGTTCACCATGATGAGGTGAAATGTGGCGCACAAGACACAGGCCTGTAACTGGAAGGTCCAGGTTACACTTTCAGGTCAAAGGTTGAAATGTGTGATAGGACTGTATCCAAAATGTATGCAGTGCATTGCTGTTTTTGTCAACAAATGCACATACAATACACAATTTGCTGTCCTCGTCCGGTAGGGCACTTTTGCAATACGACATTAACTTGTTTATATCATTTTAATTTTATAAATTTCTTAAAATTTCAAGGCATCAAGATTGAAAAACATCCCCAGGGAAATGCGGCGAGAGTTCCTTAAGGCAGCAGAAATGTACCTGAACTGTAGTAAACCAACAAAAGCAGCAATTTGTCTACAGAATGCGAGGGAACGAGAGCTTGCTGCTGAACTATTTGAAAAACTTGGACAGGTACTTATCAGAGTCGTTAAACACTTTTCCACATGCAATAAATTTGCAGGAGATGACTTAATGAGCAATTTCTCCTTTTGTCACAATGTTTTCAAAAGTTGTCCGTTGTAAATGCATCAAAATAATTCTGCAGGTTGGGAAAGGTTACTCCTTTCCCTCATATAGACGCTTTCTGATGCCTCTGAAGCAGACCGCTTTTTGAAAACATGGCGACAAAAGAAGAAATTGCTCAAAACTAGCAATTTCACATTTTGTCACCATGTTTTCATCTCCATTTAATTATTTTTCTTTCATTTAAAAAGATTTTATGTGTATTTGCCTAGACGTTTTCTGCTGCAGATTTGTTGTATGTGGGGAAAGGTTAAAGCTTTCTCCTAGTGCAGACAATTTTAGTAGCCTCCGCAGTCTGTAGCAGAGACATTAGAGTATCAGGAGGAGCTCCTCATCCTTTTCTATGAAACTCTTATTTCTAAAGTAGACTTCCAATTGTACGCTTATTTCTGCTGAGCCCGGTAACTCAGTCGGTAGCAATGCCGGTTGTCAATCCAGGGTTGTAAGTTCGAACCCCCAACATTCTTTCTGACGTTTGACAAAAGTCACTGTGACAAGCGTCATTCTCTTTCACCAATGGGCTAACAGTCTATGTGCAAAAGCAGCCAGTTGCTTGGAAAGTATGTTGTGTGGAGTTCTGGTGTGAGAAAACCAGGAAACATCTGAGAAGGTGAACTGGCCGCTGTGATATAACTGAAAAATTGTTGAAAACGGCGTTAAACATCAATCAATCAGTCAATCAAAAACGCTTATTTCCTTGGAGCTGTTAAACGATGACTCTCAAATTATAATAAATATGGTACTATATTTCTTTTAGTATGAGCGGGCAGCGGATATCTACAGAAAATTGAGACTTCCGATTGCAAGCAGTCGTTGCTATGAACAACAGGGCCTATTCAACAAAGCTGTGGAAGTGTTGTACGAGAACGAAAGCTACAGCATGGCCATCGACACGCTAAGAAGATATGAAATGCGTGTCAAGGTAAAGCCACAGTTATGTTCCTGATTGATGGTCATAAAAATTACATTTCTTGATGTGTCACAAATCAAAGAATTTTTAATGAAGACAATTTAACCCTTTCCCGATTGAAGACGCATTTGAACACATCTGCGTCATACAAATTTCTAAAATATGTGGCAAAAGAAGAAATTGCTACTCAAATTGAGCAATTTTTCCTTTCATCAAATTGTTTCAACTCGATCAATCAATAACCCTGTTTATTTACGAAGGTTTTTCTTTATCATAATTTTTCCAATGTGTTTTAAAAGTCATCTGCTACATCATCTTCGCTAGCCAAGGCTACTTCGTACATTACCATTCCCATAAGTACCCTTGGCGGACCGCCTCTTTAGAAAGTGAAACCCCCGCTCTGCAATTTGATTGGATGCGTAGAAAGTTTTACGCATCCAATGAAATGCCGTGGAACAAAACCGTGTTAGTTACAACAAGTATGGCCGCCGCTTCCGTAGCAACCCGGGAGTTGGTGGAAAAATGCCGTATTTGCGACGATGTTCTAAACAAAAAGTGTAGAGATCCTTTTCGCCACATCTAATGTCTCTTTACAATTGACGCTATGACTTTTTGAGTTGAGCACCACCCACCATAACAACCCTCGTTACGTTAGACAAACAAGAAAGTGTCGGCGAAAGTGGTGTATCTTAACACACGTCCCACCTGGTTTTTCGGTATTAATACAGTACTATTTCGTTGAAATAAAAACAACAAGTAAACTTAGCGAAATGTATTTTCATGCTGTCAAAATGGATGGGTGACAGCATCGTATTACAATGTTGTCTCGGCGAAGTGTTACGGAACAGACGTAGCGGGAGAAACCCCATACTGTCAGTGTTGACATTTCCGCAGACAGAGTTTTTATGCGCTATGTTCTCGTCTAGCAGTGTATTTAAGAGAAAATAATATTGAGTAAAACAGTAAAGTAAACCACACTATATCGACGATAAAATATCGTGTTACTATAAATAGCCTTTATCTATAGTATTATGATAAAAGAGACAGGTTTTCACAACGCCTAAGGTTTAAATGTCTTCTTCTTTTTTTAAATTATGTCATACAATATGAGACCAAGGAAGATTGATGTATTGCTTTATATCTTGTTTTTCCTTTTTCTTTCTATACATGCCTTTTTTAATATTACAGCTAACTTACAATCTCTCCTTTCCCTACAATGTTTTCAAGTTTGCACTATTACAAGGATGATTTAAAATTGTAACAATCTGAAAATGAAATCAGAGATTGTTTACTTACTTACTTATCAGGTAAAGACATTTCCAAACTAAAATTCCTGTAGGCTATTATATGGATGATTTAAAATTGTAACAATCTGAAAATGAAATCAAGGATTGTTTACAAAGAACTTCTATTTAACCCTTTACCTGATAAAAACATTTCCAAAATAAAAATCCTAGCTGTAGATAAGGCAAAGACCTAAAATAACATCATTATTTTAGGTCTGTCTCTGAGAAAAGGTTAAGATTTTTAGTTCAGATTTTAATTTAATAAAATGAATGGTACTTTTTCTTCTATTCAATTTACGTACTATATTCAAATTCAATTGCTACGCTGGTAGACGCAATAAATAAACCAGCAAGAATTTGACTGTTTTTCATGCTTTATCATTATTTTATTGTCCAGGGGTTGTGAGTTCGAACCCCAGATTGGGCGACATTCTTTCCGACGTTTGACAAGTCACTGTGACAAGTGTCATTCACCAATGGGCTAATAGTCTATGTGGAAAAGCAGCCAGTTGCTTGGAAAGTATGTTGTGTGGAGAACTGGTGTGAGAAATCCAGAATACATATGAGTAGAGTTGATATGACTGAAAAATGGTTGAAAAAAGGCGTTTAACCCCAACCAATCAATTTTGGAAACCAAGCTAAAGGCATGTGTGCCAATGAATATCTGGATTATCGTGTGCATAACCATTCTTGGCCATTCACCATTTAGTCATAAAAAGTCACAGGAAACTGTACCGGTAACTATTTCGATCCTTTAACATGGATCTTTATGTACACTTGTTAAAATTAGATCAAGGTTGGTTTGCCTTGAACCGCTCATTTTATGAATTCCACCTTTTCCCAGAACATTTCAGTAAGGCTCTCCAAAAAACAACCATTAGGTCCCAGACCGGTGTAAAATGACTTGTTTACATCTGATCGCACTCAGCACTATTCGAAATTGGTCATAGAAGGTACAAATTATGTAAATCGGTATCCAATTGAGTCCTTAGTGTGGATGCACAGGCAAGTCATTTGCCACAGGTTTTACACTTTCTTAGGGGTAATATATTGAGAATATATTTTGAACACAATCATATATCCAAGTAAACAAATGTTTTTCTTTATGATTTTTTATTTCTCATATTATTTCAATGTGGTACGGAATTACATGTACAAGTTTTAAACCTCTCCAACACTCTTCCTGAAGCCTCTCCAGCAGACAACTTTTGAAAACATTATGGCAAAAATACAAATTGCTCATGATGAGTTGCTTCTCCTTTTGCCACAGTGTTTTGAACTCTTTTTGCAGGACTTAAACTTCCTGGTTCAAAGGTTGTACATATTGTTGTTCATATGTTTTCATTTGTCTGGTGCAAATTAGTTGTATGTTGGAAAAAGTTAATAATTTCAATATGTCTCAAAACGTTTTCTTCATTGCAAACATTTTATACAAGTTTGTTAACATTTTTCATACTATTATTTTCATTTTGAAAAAGTCAAGATAAGACATCAGATTAAGGGTTAATCCTTATCCATTGTTTTATTCTATGCCCTATCAACATGTGCCCCTATTCTTCTGATGATGTTTTCAAATAAGGATGAGCATTGTATTTGGTACATTCTTTGAGAGCATTGTGAGAAAAGGAGAATGACAAATGAGATTCTTTCATTATCCCTTATTCCTCTGACTTGCAATGAAAAATACAAGCTTTGTGCTTAGTTCCTGGGTTTAAACTTGTGGAAGTGGTCACATCTGTCAAGCTTATTCTGAAGAGTGTGGTCTTCTGACTTCAGAACAACCATATCCATTGGAATTACACCTGAAGTAAATAAATATTTATTATGTATGGGCAATTATGATATATTTATTATATATACTATAGTGATCCAACCCATAACCTGTATGACCCTTTCCAATATACAATAACATGGACTAAATCTGCATCAGATAACTTCAAAAATTACACATATAGGTCAGGTCATGGGTTAACCAAAAATGATTTAAACATTATCAAATTAACTTGTATTATTATCATTGATAAAGTTTGATTTACAGTATCAACTGATTGTATTACTGGCAAAAAACTATTTAGGCAGGTTGACACTATATGTGAGACCTGAGACTGCCAAAATCCCAACAGCAAGCACTTGCTCTCTTCCAAAAATGTGCAAGTCTGTATGCAAACAAATGATGAGAAAACTAGTGAACAGTCATCAAGTCCAGTTTTGTTCCAGGAAAGAAAAAAGAGATTTTACCAGGAACTAGAAATATCACTGAAGGTGATGAATATCTCCAGCTGGTTCCTGACAATATACATATGTATGAGAAATTCAAGGGACCATAACTCATTTAAAAAAAATTCCAGTGCAACTGGTATCAATCATTCTTGTAAAGTTATATTGAATTCTGACCAAGGATTGCTGAGAAATAGTGTTAACAAGAAATGTCCACGGACCGACAAACCAACAAAATGACCGACTGATCGACAAGCGTGACCGTATCTGGGGGTATAAATATTGCAAAACTTGTATAAGGACAGCAGCAGTTGCTGATGATTAATGTTGTTTGGTTAATGTATTATGTATACAAAGACAGATTTGTTCATTCAAAGACTGTACATTGATGAGAATTGTTGTCAACAGTTGTTCTTTTTATAATTTATATATCAGACACAGAATTGAACACAACTGTAATTTTCCCTATAAGTGCAAGAAGTAAACAATGAAACAACAGAGGAAATTAAACCTCTCCTGTTGTTCCGTTGTAACTACTTATGCAATTCTTTGTATTTGGATGTAGCGAGAATAACATTATTTTAGTACATTTATTTGTATAAATTTAAGATTTTCCAAAATAAATCAAATTTGCAGTATACAAAATTAAGAAAACCCCCCATTAGAAAAACTCTGAAATCTCCTTTACCCTCTTTTCCCTTTACCCTCCTTTTGTCACCATGTTTTCAACTCTATTCAATAATTGTTCTTTCATTTAAAGGGATTTTCTGTACTTTTGCCTAGACGTTTTCAAAGTCATCTGCTGCAGACTTATGAGGGAAAGGGTTAAATGAAATGAATTATTTCATAATATATCAGAGAGTAGAAAACAATACTGGAATTAAAATTGACCATCATAAGCAATGTCTCCTTTATGGAAATATGTTCAAGTGCCTTCTGCTGCAAACAATTTGTCAAGACAGAAAACATCAGATTCTGTTATTCATCCATTAACCCTTTCCCACTTACAAACCCCTTTACAGTAGATGACTTTTGAATACAATAAAGCAAAAGTAGTGCTCATTATGATTAATTTCTCCTTTCTTCATTATGTTTTTCTATTCAAATATTGTCATTTCTTTTATGGAGAGTATCCATATTTTTGACCAGAAGTCTTCTGTTGCAGATTTGTTGTATTTGGGAAAGGGTTAAAGAAAATTTACCAGATAGTGTTTTCAAATATCAACTCCAAATATTACACTCAGTCTCTTTATGTTGGAGAAGAATAAATGATAATTTATTTTAAGTATATTTCCATATAGATTATTTATTGACAAAATACCTGGAATGGTGCCTTAATTATGTTTGGCCCATGTAATCTAGAATAATCTTAGAAAAGTGATATCAAATTTAATAAAAGCAATCCAAAATGCCTTAAATGATTCTGTTATTAAGGTTGTAACTTATTTCATTAATTAAGCATTTTCTTCAATAGCATACATTTTCATCTTAGATGCATTTTAACTACCTTTGTAAAAAGGTAGTATCTACAATAACATAAACGAACATAAATTATATATGTTTTGTAGGAGATTAGAAAATGTGCTTAAAAGGAAACTTCTTTTTCCACAATGTTGTGTTGCATATATATGGAAGTGTGATAATGCCCCTAGATTAAATGTACATACTATAAGTTGAGTGTCACCTACAAATAGCCCTTTTGGTTGTACAATCATGTTTAAAGAAACAAAGTTAAAAACCCTCAAAATGTCATATATTCCATTTTAAGGCTTTCCCACTTGCAAGCTCATTCAGCAGATGACATTTGAAAACATTGTGGCAATTTGGCAAAATTAACAATTTCTTTTTAAGAACACTTCCTCCTTTGTTCACAGTTTCAATATCATCTACTGCATATTTGTTGTATGTGGAAAAGGTTAAATACATGAATACAGTCTGTGTGATGAAGTCATTCCACAAATTATCTACAAATATGTCAATGCAATTGAAGCATGTAAATAATGTATGCTCTTTGTCTGTTATAATCCAATTTGGGTTTGGTAGTTGCTGACATAACTTGTATATGATGCATCTGCGGAAAATGACTCTTCAAATCATTGTGATAATGAACTATTTCTCCATTTTGTTTCAATATTTTCTCCAATATATATTCAATAATTATACCTAGATTTGATTTTATGGAGATATTTTTGCTGAAATGATTTGGAATTTTTCTGCTACACCTCAATCAATCAATTCCCTCAAAATTACTATGCATGTTATCTCAGTTCACTTTCATAAAGAAGGATGTGTATAAATTACATGTGTACAACATGACAAACTTACTCAGGACTGGCACATTTCAGGCATCTTCTTTTTCCTGGTGGCGGACGACAAATTTTAGGCTTTGGGATATAAATGGCTGCTGGTAATGGATCTTGATTCCCTTCTGTTGAACTGGTCAGATCATTGCAATTCTAAAAAAGAAACATGTTAAGAATTAAGCTGCAACTGCATTTACAATGTTATCAAAGATTATTTTGGCTTGTTTATATGGGAAAAATTTCAAATTGGCATTTCTGAACAGTGCTGGATCAGATCATCCTCTCTATGCCTCATTTACTTAATCTCATCAGAATCTTCACAATTTTTTAATAACAAGCTTTAGTCATTATAATCAAACATTGTGAAAAAAGGAGATATACCTAAACAGAAACAAATTTCCCCTTTTCTCACAAACGTATTAAACAAGTAAATAATCAAATTATGTCATATGTATAGTTTTAAACTATTAGACTTTTACCTGAAAGACATTTTATGATGCCCCAGCAGCAGCCTTATTATACACAAAAAACTTTGTGAAAAGGGGATATTACTTTAAAGAATCAATTTCCCCTTTTTCTCGTAAACATCAGCAGCATCTTTCCAAGCCAAGGGTAATTTGTGGGAAAGGGGTAAACTCCAATAAAACAGTAATTTTATAAACCCTGTTAAACGGATTGTTACATGTACTACTCCATTAAACAAGATATAGTTGCAATGTTACAATATGTTTTTTAATCATTTAATTTATGTCCTGTCAATATCAATTTTGTCTTAAACCTTTTACACTTGCAGACACATTTTGATGCATCTGAAGCAGACAGCTTATGAATATTTATTTAATAGAGAATAGAAAAGAATTTAGCAAATTAAAGGAGACATTATGAGCAATTTGACACAATGTTTCAGAAGTCATCTGCTCACTACTGCAAAGGCGTTTTAAACTGTTTTTATGTGGGAAAGGGTTAAACTTTCAGCTGTATAGATTTTTTATAGTTCTGCTTTGACATTTTGAAAAAAAGATGCTTATTTGCTGTATGCCAGATTTTTTTAACAGGCAACATCATATTCAGGCAGTACTGTATTCGGGTGAGCAATTCAGTGTCTCATTGTCCTCTTCAAGTCTTATTATGAATAGGTTGGCATAACAAACCTGATTAACATCATCTTTTCGTTTTCTTGTTTTGATAATATAAGCAAATGCGAATTTTATCTATAGACTATATTTGTTTCAATCAACTAATATTTACATGTAATATTGTACATACATGTAGAAACCCTTTTCCATATGAAGATGCTTTCTCACACCTCTACAGCAATCATCTTGTGCAAACATTATGGCAAAAGGAAAAAAATCTCAAGATAAATAATTTCTCCTTTTGCCACAATGTTTTCAACTGAATTCAATGATTAAAAACTTACTTTTTTAGTAAAAATCATTGTATTTGCCTTTTTAAATTCAGAGTCATCTGCTGCACATTTGTTGTATGTTGGAAAATGTTTAATGTTAATTTCAACACTATAACAATTGTTTAGTTTGGAACTGGTATAAACATGTTGACATCATAGCCTGACTGACCTCCATTTATTATTTTCATTTTCATGCAAGCAAATATGAATTTAATCTATATTTATTTCAACTTATAATCATTAAATGCTTATTTCAATCAGATACAAAAACATAAACTAGAGCTCCAAAGTAATATAGCTTGAACAGTCTTGAAAGCTTGAACAGTCTTTGTAGTTTTTTGTCAGTCCAAGGATCAAACCACATCACTTGTTGAGATTTCATTATATTGTGAAAATTATTTGACTGTAGGAATGGATTGATCTACAACAACATTGGAGACATAATCTTTCTATAAACCTTTTGTCAACTTAAGAATTGTAGACTGCTAAAAGTGTATTTAGGCCAGAATAACACATTCACAAGTTCAATGATAAAACCCTAATTTAACATATAATATATGCTGAGGAATTTACATGATAATTGCAATGATTAATTTTCTTTCAAAGCTTATGAATTGAAATATTATAGCAGAAGTAATAAGACCATTTCAAATAAATTTTCTTTTAAAGATAAGTCATATTATGATATCAATAATCATTATTCCTGTTTTATATCTAGCTTGATGTAAATACTGTACCATTTTCTGTTTGACAATGGTTATAATTGTAAAATATTTTCCACAGTCAATCATTAAATTGAAAAAAAGAAGAAAAGAAGAAATAATACTGGAAATAACAGTGGGTGTCATTGGTGGAACTTGTATATCAACAGGGCTCCATACCAACGATCATAACTAGTAACTCTAACCCAACATAGACAATATATAACAACAGATGGGTGGGGAATACATAAACCTGCAATGTCAGTGCTAGTTTGCCAAGAATTATGATCTGTTTGCATTGAACATTATGGTGCAACATTTACTCTAAGAACATATAGATAATCATTTTGTCAGCTATAATTACATACCATTGAATGACTGTCTGTGTGGACTTCATCCACAACAATTAATCCCAATCTTCCCTGATAATTTTCAGTCAACATTATAGTTCGCCATCTCCCTTAAAAAGCTTCCGGGCTTCCAAAAACGAAGTCGAACGTCCCGTTCTCGATCTCCTTGTTCTGGCTGGAGTCCATTCCCAGGTATGTTGCTATAAATCCAAGGCTAACAAGTCTCCGTCACTGCTCCTCCATGATGGAAGTCAGCGGAGCAATAATGATGACTAGCCAATTGTGCAAGGAAACATGATAGGGAATCACTCATAAGTCAGTGACTTTCCGTTACCGGTCCGCTTGGCCACAAGCACATCTGTCCCTTCGTAGATTGATCTCACTATAATATTCGTCTGTAAGATTCTGGATTATAAACTGTTTACTCCTTCGTATTTCGCGGTTGTAAGCGACGAGGCCTGAAGCGAAGCGAAGCAGTCGCCATATTAACAGAAAACCGACGACGTTTGTTACCGATCATTCTATTGGACGATGAACGTTTCCGAATTGGGATGTATATTTATGCAACCGCTAGGTGGCAGAGCGGGAAATTCAAATTTAAAGAAGCCGTCAGCCAAGGGTTATTATGGTAATATAATGGACAAATTAGCCTTGGCTTGCGAAGATGCTGCTACATATGTGTGTAGTATGTGGGGAAGATGGGTTGAACTCTATATATACATCATTACAGGAGCACTCAGAGAAGAATACCTCCATCCCAGAGGACCTAGTAGCCAACAAACCAGCAAATTACTACACAGAGGAGAAGCTAAGTCACAGGTATGTTATTTGTTATTTAACTGCCTCAGTTGTGTTGTGGTTAGAGTGCCAGCTTTTGGAGCCGGAGCCCCAGAGTTCGATCCTTAGTCAGGTCATATCAAAGACTTTAACCCTTCCCCTCATATAGACGCTTTCTGACGCCTCTGCAGCAGACGGCTTTTTGAAAACATAGTGACAAAAGAAGAAATTGCACAAAACGTGCAATTTCTCCTTTTGCCACAATGTTTTCCACTTTTTGTCATAGGTTATCCATTCAATTATAGAGATTTTCTATGTTTTCACAAAATACGTTCAAAGTCGTCTGCTGCAGAATTGCCATATGAGGGAAAGGGTTAAAATTGTTAGCTATGGCTTCCCTCTTAGGGTACAGGGTTGTGGAGATAGAATTACTACTGGTTTCAGGATAAATAATATCTGTGGTTCAGGTTATACAAACACTGTTGAAATAGGTGTAAAACAAACCTTTTTGACATGCAAATTGTGTCACAGTGAGCAATTTCTCCTTTTGTGACAATGTTTTCAAAGGTCATCTGCTGTTGCATTAGAAAAGGGGTAAACATGAAATTACTTATAATTTCTTCTTCTCTGTAAATGTTGTTCTGATTTTAAGATACTTGGATAGAAATATTACTGAGGTAACTCTACCAACAGTTTTCAAGTCAGTTTAATTCTTTGAAAAACAAGTCTGCTTCAGAACAAGAAATAAAATTACAAAGAAATTCTTGTTATCTAAATGCTAGCTATTTTCTCTTTCATAGAAAATATTGCTGAAAGGATCCTTAGTTGACCCTATAGCAGTATCAGAAAAGTGTGAATTGACAAAGAATTAATAGTTTTCTTCTCTGAAACTGCATGTCTTATTTCAAGATAATATTGCAGAAATGTTCCTTAGATTTTGCTCAAGGTGAGTTATTGTGATCGTCTTTTGTCCGGCGTCCGTCGTGCGTCGTCCATCGTGCGTCAACTTCTTCTCCTCAGTAACCAGTGGGTCAATTGGGATGAAACTTCACAGAAAGCATCATCTCAATGACCTCACCAGATTTCCTTCAAATTTTTGGGATCCATGCAGACTTCTGGTTTCCATGGCAACAAAATGAAAAAAAAATCTTCTCCTCCCAAACTGGTTGGCAGATTTTCAAATAATTTTGTAGAAATGTTCCTTGGTTGACCCTCTGTCAGATTCCTTCAAGCCATGTTGATTGGTCGAAAAACATGGCCGCCACGGGGGGCGGGGCTATTTTGCCTTATATGGCTATAGTGAAAACTTAAAAAATCTTCTCTTCCGAAAGTGTCAGGCCGATTTTCAAATAATTTTGTAGAAATGTTCCTTAAGTGACCCACTATCAGATTCCTTCAAGCCATGTTGATTGGTCGAAAAACATGGCCGCCAGTGGACAGGGCTATTTTGTCTTATATGGCTATAGTGAAAACTTAAAAAAATCTTCTTCTCCCAAACTGGATGGCAGATTTTCAAAACTTTTCGTAGAAATGTTCCTTGGATGACCCTCTATCAGATTCCTTCAAGCCGTGTTGATTGGTCGAAAAACATGGCCGCCAGGGGCGCCTGCTATTTTGCCTTATATGGCTATAGTGAAAACTTAAAAAATCGTCTTCTCCGAAAGTGTCAGGCCGATTTTCAAATAATTTTGTAGAAATTTTTCTTAAGTGACCCACTTTCAGATTCCTTCAAGCCATGTTGATTGGTCGAAAAACATGGCCGCCAGTGGGCAAGGCTATTTTGCATTATATGGCTATAGTGAAAACTTAAAAAATCTTCTCCTCTAAAAGTGTCAGGCCGATTTTCAAATAATTTTGTAGAAATGTTCCTAGGGTGACCCTCTATCAGATTCCTTCAATCAAAGTTGATTGGTTGGAAAATATGGCCGCAAGGGGGCGGGGCTTATAAAGCTAAAGTGAAAAAAAATTAAATCAGGTGAGCGATCCAGGGCCATCATGGCCCTTTTGTTTGTGATAAGTAAGAAAAACATGGCCACAATGCGCTCTTGTTTCATTGGTTGTGCTATTATTTCATCCTTTGATTAGCTGTAACATGAGCAGATACCAATACTGATCTTGGGGTGCTTCTATATTTCCATCCCCAGAAGTTACATCTACATTTCATGCCCAAACTTTTCTGAAGTGGTCACTGTTTGCAAGTCAAAAAAAACTCCATTTTGCCTTGCTCTAATTATATCTAGTATTTAGAAGCCTACTTCTAGTTTTGTCAACTGCCTCGATGACGTAGTGGAAAAGCATCCGCCTTGGTGCGGGAGGTCGCAGGATCGATCCCCGGCTTGGTCAATCCAAAGACTTTAAAAATAGAAGTAATGGTGCTCAGGATTTTGGGGTTAGCAGACTTACACACTGGTATCAGGATACATGGACCAGTAGTACTGGTAACTAAGCCAGGGAAAGTCATGATATAACTGAAAAGATGTTGAATGCAGGCTAAAACACCACACAAACAAACAAACCAGTTAGTCACCCAGGAGTCATGAATAAATGTTCTATCACCATAATACAGTATAATGAAATACTGATTAAAGCACAGGCGTCCGAATTTCTATTACAGCAAAAAATGCTGAAAATCACAAAATAACTCGCCAAAATACTCAAATTGTCTCTCTATATTGTCTATACGCTATGAAAAATGATCGTAATGGTTATTTGGGAAATCCCGCACGTGTTACTATAAATAGCACCTCTTTACGTCCATATAGTGTAATAATAATGACAAGGTGTGCAACGGCGTTTTCTCCCCTTGCTCGATTCGGGCAATAATTTCCGCCGAAATACGCCTAAACCGACCTAGTCTCAGGTAGAGACAGGTTCACAAATGATTTTTCTCCTGATCCACAACATCAAAATTTGCCAACCGACCAACACGCCGGCGTTCTTAAGCTAACTGTTCATTATTTTTGGAAATTCGCCGAGTTCCCGACCGCCATGCGCTGACGTCACACTAATAACAATTCTGTGGCGACGGATTAATCAAACTACGATTTAATATATGGTCTAACAAATAATGTTTATACTTCTTTCTAAAACGTACAAATATATAGCGTATTTTTTATGAATAATTTTATTTTTGGAAGAAAAATGATTAAATACCAAGTCCAACGAACATTGCTCAGGTACAATATTCTAAAAAAGCGCGTCAATACGCGTTAAATATACGCTGCAGAACGTGATTATTGTGACGTCAGCGCATGGCGGTCGGGAACTCGGCGAATTTCCAAAAATAATGAACAGTTAGCTTAAGAACGCCGGCGTGTTGGTCGGTTGGCAAATTTTGATGTTATGGATCAGGAGAAAAATCATTTGTGAACCTGTCTCTACCTGAGACTAGGTCGGTTTAGGCGTATTTCGGCGGAAATTATTGCCCGAATCGAGCAAGGGGGGGAAACGCCGTTGCACACCTTGTCATTATTATTACACTATATGGACGTAAAGAGGGGCTATTTATAGTAACACGTGCGGGATTCCCCAAATAACCATTACGATCATTTTTCATAGCGTATAGACAATATAGAGAGACTATTTGAGTATTTTGGCGAGTTATTTTGTGATTTTCAGCATTTTTTGCTGTAATAGAAATTCGGACGCCTGTGATTAAAGCAACATAAAACCTATATAACATGAACCTTCAAAAGCAGCAAGACTCCATTTTGACTTCCTTGACTTTGCGATGCTTTACAATTATTCAGGGCAGCAGAAAAATTCCACAAGCTTCGCAATAAGGAGAGCATGTTAAATGCAATTGATAGCATTCCTAAAGTTGGTGATAGAGTGGAATTCCTGGAGAAAAAAGGATATGTCAAAGAGGCTGCTAGAATACTTCAGGATAATGGTAAGATTGTATTTATTTAATTTTATTGATACAAAACTAATTATGTTTCCTCCTTTGAAATTTTGAGACATATTGCTTTTGGCAGATTCTGGACTGTCTTGTCCATCATAAATTATATGTCTATCATATCACCTATAGTATTTCACCAATGGTCATGAAACTTTACAGGAATGCTTCTCAGCATGTGAAGATGTGTGCCTGGAGTTTTGTTTTTACGGCAACTGTTCGTCTGACAGCGAGAACATTCTCCTTTTCCGGATCCTGTTATCAGAATCGATCTGCTGTAAAAGGCATCAGAAGTTATCTTGGTTCAAGAAATGGGTTTAAAGATGTTAATCAATTAGTAAATGTATTTATAATTGTAGTAAATGAAAGCGGCGTTAAACTCCAATTAATCAACAATACATGTAATTACAATATTAGTAGTTGAAAAAGGCTTTAACCTTCAATCAATTTATCAACATTTGTTATAAGATCTTTAAAATCCATGGGAAATTAATCAATTCAATCTAATGTTATGATGTTCTATGAGTCCTTTACAATCAATGTAAAATAAATCAATTCAAACTAATTCAAACTAATAGTTAAGATTTTCTTTATGTCCTTTACAATCAATGGAAAATAAATCAATTCAAACTAATGTTTTGTAGATGAACTCAAAGAAGCAACCAACCTCCTTTTAAAGTACGGCCTCACTCATGATGCGACAGAAATAGCGAGAACAACACACAATCAGGGTATTCTTGGTCTATGTATTCTCGTGTCTAGTCGCATTTTCATGGCAACTAGGATGGAAGTGGCTGATTCTCCCTCTGAGATACCTACACTCAAAAGTGAAGAAGTTATTAAATCTATGGCAGAAGGAGTTGAACTGCTTGAAGCCTGTAAATGTAACGATCTATTTGGAGAGTTACGACTTCTCCAGTCTGAGTTGTCCTTAGATACAGATAACGTTAAAGATGCCTGGAGGTCTTTTCTTGAGTCCAATCCAGTCCAGAATGATGCAGGATTAGTAGAATGTGGAGATTTGTTGATGCGATACTCATCTCTTGGCGAATTGAAAAATGTTATGCGACTCATCAACTGTGTTTGTTATACATTCACTGTTTGCGTTGCCCTTTCAAAACCAATTGAAAATTTTGACAAAGTCCAGAAATACCTACAGTTATATGGATTGCACCATTTCAGCCAGAATAGATTAGTCTTTTATCCAAAACAACGGCCTCTTTGCTTGCAGATCTTAAAGAGTCTCATGCAGACTAGTGATGTAGAAAACAGTTATTTTGTAGACAAGGAAGATGCTTATGAATCCATCATGCGATTCCTGCTGAAAAGAACCCTACAATGGACTGAACAGATTTGGAAAGCTCTTTTTAACTTGAGGGATCGGAGTAAGATGTGCAGCTTCTTTTGTGCAGGTCTTGAATGTCCAAATCATGGCAATGTTGATAACAACTGCAATAAGCGGCACATGCCAATGTCAAAAGAGAGTGTGATTTCGCTGGTTAAAACTGACCTGCTGCTTGTAGAACTAGAGCATGAGATTCAAGAAGGTGCCTACAGACTCAAGAGAACATGTCCGGGTGCATTGAAGGTTTTAGTTGATCAATTTATAGAAGAAGGGGAGAGAGATCAAAGTGAAAAGTATAAAGCGTGTAGATGTTTGCTTAATGATCTAATGCCATATTCGGGTCACCCAGTCCTAATAGGCGAAGACAGTGAAGAGTTGGTCAAGTATCTGCAGAAAAATACCAAAATCCTTCGTCATCTCGGAACTTTCCTCAAGGACCAATGGAAGGTTAAAACAACCACCATTGGAAAGACGCTAAATTGCCAAGCTGCTAAAGAAACTGAAGTCGTCTTTCTGTTTGAATTTGGATACCACTTATTTGGATTGGACTCTAAATGCAGAATTGAAACATCTCCAAGACAGTGTCTTGAAAAGTTGGAGCGAACGATTGATTTTGAAGGTTCGTTGAACTTAAAGAGATTTCACCTGTATACTCTAGTCACATACCAAAGTGGTAACCGAATGTACGTGGAATGCATTGCAAAGAGATTTGTAGAAGCGTACTCCTTTATTTCGTTCAATCCAAATCCATATCAAGCTGTGTTTCAGTTTTCAAAATTTGTGATTCTTCAAAGGAGAAAAGGTTCTATATCTCAACTTCCAGATTTGCACCATTACTGCATGTGGCTCGAGTTTTTCATGACAGTTGCTATCATTTTAACAGCCAAGTTGAAGACTCGAGACTTTCCGGACTTTCTGTTCATCTTGCCATCCAACTACCTTGCGTTAGTTAAATTTATTGAAGCTACTTTTCCAAATCCAAAACTGGCAAGAGTGGTAACAGGCATTGATATATGGCAACCCAAACACCCGAAGAATTATCAAAAGGACACAAACTTGCTCCAAGATAGACTGAAGTATATCAGTTTCGGAGTTTGTGGATTTGATCATAACATAAATATTTTAGAGGAAGCATTGAGGCTTAGCCTTGGTGAACCCAATTTCTATGCCGTAGCTGAGCGAATCATCGTTCTACATATGTTACTTGTCTTGAACGTCGGTAAGGCGATGCCTGCTGAAAGTGAGATCAGCTTAATGAAATCTTTAGCATGTATAACCATTCCGCAGGATGGTCCTGACAGACTACAACGTCTAGCAAAATATATCAAACATAAAGTCAAGGGTATTGCTGATGTTGCTGCTGCATTAGATTCATTACTGAAGGCAAGGCAGCAAGGGGAAGAATTGCTTGTATGCAAGTGGGGTCCAAATATAAGACAACGGATAGTAACTTCAAAGCTAGAAAACGAGAAATTATTCTCTCCAACATTTTTCAACCCAAAAACTGAAAGCGTGATGCATCAACTTGAGCCAATAGATGAAATTGAAGATAATGAACCAGTGTTAGAAGAAGAATTCACACAAGAAGAAATAGCTAAAAGTATCCAAGAGAAACGGGAACTGGAAGCAAAGGACAGAATAAATGGAGCGGCAGTGAAAATAACTAATTTCTTCAAAAGAATTACCGCCATGCGCCAGGCTAGAAGAGATCTCTTTCAAAGAAAACGGGAACTTGTTCACGATGAGTTCAAATTGTTTGACACTGTGAAGATTACAGATAGCTTCTGTGGATTTTGTGGCGTCTATTTTGAAAACTTGGTTAAGGAAGCTATTGATTTAGAGCAGGCAGCTGTCATTGGAGCCCAATCAGTCATGAACCCGAGCCACAGTGGCAAACCAATCTACGTGGAACCAAATGTTAGACAGTCAGACAATCTGAGTAGTTGGGAAATGGGGAACAATAGTCAAGATAAGCCAAACAATTCGGGAGATGCGAATTATCAATCCAACTATTTTATGAATACTCCAACTTCTCCTGAAATTGGAGGACATGGTGACCGAGCAAGTAACGTTCAGTGGCAACGGAGCGTCAGTAATGAAGGTAAAATGGACTATCAGCGTCTCCTGATGAGAAAAAAACAAGATCACCAGCAACATGAAACACACTTGGAAAAGAAGTCCGAATTTGAAATATTTGAAAAGAAATGCAGGACAAAGATATTGCCCAAACTAGATACCATTCGCGAGTTTTTCAACAATGCTGACTATCGTGTAGAGGACGGGGACTACGCCGAGAAGCACTATCCGCACATATGTATGGAGTTGGAGAGGATGCAGAAGATGCTACCGAAGATATACACGGAGATTCTGCAGCTGTTTCAGACTAGACAGTGGTCACAATTAGGGGCAGTTGAACAACTGGTGATGGAGATTGGTAGTGATTTCGAACTTGTCAGACCGCATGTTGAGGAGATTTCAAACAAGTTAAAGGTATAGTTTATTAACCCTTTCCCTCATATAGACGCTTTCTGACGGATCTGCAGCAGACTGCTTTTTGAAAACATAGTGACAAAAAAAGAAATTGCTCGTTTTCTCTTGCCACAATGTTTTCCACTTTTAGTCATAGGTTATCCATTTAGTTATAGAAATTGTCTACTGTTTGACAGAATACGTTCAAAGTCGTCTGCTGCAGAATTGTTGTATGTGGGAAAGGGTTAAATTATGTATGTTTTTACATGGTCTGATTTCTGCAGTGTTAGTTTAATTGTGTCTTAACAGCCAAGGCTTGGCCATTTCTCCTTTTGTAATATTTAAGCTCTTACGATAGTGTATAATATAGTAAGAACGATAGGTATCCTACCAGTTTCGTAAGAGCTAAACTAAATAGACATTTAAATATTACTGTAAGAGCTATTGCATCGGTTTGTTTCTCTGGTGCCAGTATTTACTACATACAGGTACATGTACATAAATCTGTAGCCGAAAATTTTCGAAATATTTTAGGCAAAGATAATATATTTCATTGAAAGCATACTTAGTAAATAGAGTTGAAATCGAAGACGCAAAAGACGGAATTGCTCACCATGAGCAATTTCTGATTGCACAATACCTTCAATGTATATATTAGGAACAGTTTGAAATGTAGTAATTGCATGTTCTGAGAAATTTCTCTTTCCACATCCAACAAATCTGCAGCAATCGACTTTGAAAACATCTAGGCATTAATTTGGAAACTCAATGAATGAAAATAGTATTATTGAAAAGAGTATTTAACATTTGACAAAAGGTGATACTTGTCATTAGGAATAAGTTCTCCTTTTGCCACAATATTGTCAAAAGTCGTCTGCTGTAAAGGGGACAAAATAAGTTTAAAATTGTGAAAGAGTTAACCTCAATTTAACCCGTCTGCATGCAATTCAGAAAGTTCTAAACACAAAAGTGGGATTCTAAAAAGGTTCAGTTTCTTTCATTTTGTTGCAGGAGGAGGAAGAGGAACGAATTAGAAAATCAACAGCAGGCTGGTCTGTAAACCTTCGTTTTAAAGGGGTAGTGGGTGTAGGGGAGGACGACGATGATGACGGGTTTGAAGAAGTGGTTAAAGCCCCGAGAAAGAACAAGAAATATAAAACTTTCTATAATAGAAATCATAGACCTAGAGGGAAAAGTGGGACTTGAACGCCGCATGTTACGGAGAAATCTACTTGAACTGTGTCTTTAATATAATTTTTTGTGTCGTCTGCTTCAATGATATGGTATTTTTTATTGTCGTCTGCTTCAATGATATGAAATTTTTAGTGTCCTTTAGCTCCATGATATATAATTAATTAGAGCCATCTGCTTTAAAAACATCAGAAGAAAATCAACAATTTCAAGCAACTTAAAAAAAGGTCTGTTTTTTTTTATGAATATTTGAAAACATTGTGAGAAAAGCAGATTATTTTAAAGGAAAAAATATGATATTATTGTAATCGTCTGCTTTGAAAACATACGACGAAAATTAACAATATCAAGAAAGAGGTCTACATATCAGATAGATTTTTAAAATAAAAACATTGTGGGAAAAGCAAAATGTGTCACAGTCGAAAGAGTCGAACGTTATCTGTATAAGGGGAGTGATTGGAATTGTGCCTTTGAAATAGAATGTGATGAAATAAACTTGATCTCGTATAGGCATTGGTTTAACATTGTCTAGTATAGTGTATTATAAATATTAAATGAGCGGTGATCTACGAAAACCAATCCTGGGGTATCTGCGACCTATGTAGAACCAGATCAACCTGCACATGCTTGCAGTTTGAACTGGATCTTCCATGTTCGCCATTCTGACAAAGATTGTCTTATGGATAAGTAATAAGGCTGGTTTTCCTGGAGCACCGCTCATTAATGTGTTTTGTTTCAGGTATTTTGTGTGAAATATTTACAATTTGTAATCTAATTGTACTTATGATCATTATTATGTTTGGGTTTTTGTTTTCCTTTTTTTCAATTTACAGAAAAATCTAAAGTATTGATTTATATTTTTGGAACATTTTCTAAAGCTATTAAAAATTATTTTTGTTTGAATTGTTAGCTTGTTTTTTATCGACACCGGAACACCATTCTATTTAGAGCTGATTATATGACATTTCCCTAGAAAACTGAAAAAGTGCTTGCATTTTAGAAAAATCTTTCAAGGCCTCCTTGAAATTTAAAAGAACAACTGGATCCCTAGAAAAAAGCCTGATATTGAAGTTTTTCTTTCGCTTTAAAATGATTAAAGAGGAACGAACACTGCATACTAAGATTAGAATGCATGCCATGTAAGTGTAGGCTGTTCTCGAACTGCAATTAAGCCATACTGGGCGTTAGAATGTGTACAATGTCTTCTGCTGCAGATGTGTTGTTTTTGGAAAAGGGTTAAAACAACAAAAGGATAGATGGGTTTATGAGTGGTGTTTAACGCCGCTCTCGACACGATCCATAATGCATTTCATGTTTACGGTAACGCATGCGCATCAGCCCTGTACAATCCAAACCGCCAGGTACGATCGTTCACCTTCGACGACAATGTGTTCAATGGCTCAAGGTGAGCTATTCTGATCAATTTCTGTCCGTCGTCGTCCGTCGTTAACTTTTAGCTTTAAACATCATCTCCTCCTGAACCACAGAACAAATTTCATCCAAACTTCACAGGAATGTTCCTTGGGTGACCTTCTACAAAGATTGTTCAAGGCATACTGTTTGGTTGAAAAACATGGCAGTCAGGAGGCACCAGGAAAGGGGCAAAATCGTCCGCCGTTAACTTTTAGCTTCAAACATCATCTTCTCCTTAACCACAGGACCAATTTTATCCAAACTTTACAGGAATGTTCCTTTGGTGGCCCTCTTTTAAAATCATTCTAAGATTTAAATTCCATTTAGATCTTTGGTTGCTGCGGCATCAGACAGGGGGCAAAATGTCAAAAACCTACATGTCAGATTCCAATATAGTTTAGTAGAAATGTTCGTTGGGTGACCCTCTACAAAGATTGTTCAAGGCATACTGTTTGGTTGAAAAACATGGCAGTCAGGAGGCATCAGAAAAGGGACAAAATTTGGAAATTCCATTTTTTTTTTAAGTCCTTGTCTGATATTAAGAAAGTTTAATAGGAATTTTACTTCAGTGATCCTCTACTTAATTTGTTGAAGCCGTATTGATTGATTACGAAATCATAGCAACCTCGCGTCACCACAAAAGGGGTAAATTGAACTTTTAGCTACAAATGACAACACCTACCATTCCAATCGACCAATTTCAACGTTACTTCACAGGAATGTTCCTTTAATGGTCTCTTTCAAAATTGTTCAAAAACTTACATTCTGTGTAGAACTTTTGTTGCTGCGGCACCAGAAATTGAGAAAAAATACCCAAACTTTACAAACCTCCATCTCCATAATCCATTTGTCGGATTCCAAGATAATTTGGCAGAAATGTTCTTTGAGTGACTCTCTACAAAACCTGTTCAAGCCATATTAATTTCGTTGACAAACAGGGCAGCAAAACGGCATCAGGAAAGGTGCAAAATGACGAAACTTTATAGTTCCATTCTTATTAAGTTCTTGTTAGATTTCAAGATACAAATGGCTTTTACTGATAAACTATTTCTCATTTGAACTCCTGATCAAATTTTCACAGATATTTGCAGTTAAATATTTGCTTCTAATTTACTATCATTCAGGTGATCGATTTAGGGCCATCTTGGCCCTCTTGTTTAATTATCATTTTACCCAATAGCTCTACGGAAATCCCACTAGGAACATTCATGACAGAAGTGTCTTCCTATTTATTGACTTTACTAAACCAACTGATGCTTTCAGAGTATGCAATCTATTAATGCAATTTATTATTGTGTTCAATGATAACAGTAAACTTAGAAGTATAATCTACCAGAACCGTTGTGTTTTGGATGATTTTCTGGTTGTTCATCTCCAGTATTATACTTTACTTTAAGTGTCTGTTAACCGAAATTGATTGCAAGCTTCTATTTTACCGAAAAATTGTATAAAAATGAACAGGTTAATATTAAAAATGTCTAAACCAAAAATAATGTAATAATGTACACAATAGTTTTGCATCTCCAAAACAGGGGGCAAGCGTGTCACTGAATCGATTACATGAGCGATAGCTCTGTTGCACATGTGTAACTGCTAAAATCGGAAACAAGTTCATCAAGAGCGTGAATGAAATTGCGAGGAGTGGACACTGTAAATGAAACGTATCAATAAAGGACATTTGTTATGATATTGAAGCTTTGAACAGAAAACCACATAACTAACATTTCCGTGAGGTTTGGTTGATATCAGTCCAATGGTTTGGGAGGAGATTTTGTTTAAGCTAAAAGTTTATTTTATTCATATTCTAATGCAGCATAGTAGCTTTCTTTTAAAACCAATCAATATGACTTGAACAAAGTACAAATGTATCCTGAAATCAGACAAAAAACTTGAATAGAAAAGGAACTAATTAGTTTTTTCATTTTGCTCCTTTTCTGATGCCGTCTGACTGCCATGTTTTTCAACTAATCACTACGGCTTATGCAAATCTTGTAGAGGGTCGCTCAAGGAGCATTTGTACTAATTTATCTTGGAATCTGAATTAACAGTTTAAGCATTTTACACCCTTCCTGCTGCCGCAGCAACAAAAGTTGTGTTTATAATTTAAAAGAGTACCACCAAAGGAACATTCCTGTGAAGTTTGGTTGAAATTTCCCAGAAGCTTAGGATGAGATATCATTTGAAGCTAAACGTTCAATTCACCCCTTTTTTGATGCCGCCTGGTAAATTAGTTCTTTTAGCCAATCATTATGTCTTTAAAAATTACGAAGATGGTCACTGAGGTAACAAATAAGACACGCATTTTCATAAGAATACAGTTTTAAAATGTTGAAATTTTGCCCTTTTCTGATTGATTGATTGATTGATTGGGGTTTAACGCCGTTTTTAACAATTTCTCAGTTATATCACGGCGGCCAGTTCACCTACTCATGCAGTTTCTGGTTTTCTCATACCATTACTCCACACAACAATCTTCTCAAGCAACTGGCTGCTTTTCCACATAGACTTAGCCTATTGGTGGAAGACGAATGACGTCTCTGAAGGAACATTTCTACTAAATAACTAGAATCGGGCAAGAATTTTAAATATTGGGCAATTATCTCCCTTTCTCGGACACCGCACAAACAAAAGTTCTACACATATCTTTGAACATAATCGGGAAAAGGACCGCCAAAAGGGCATTCCTTTTTTTCAGTTTTGTATAATTTGAAAGTTTACCGGACGTGCCATTTGAAATCCTTGTAAGAAATTCATTCATTCTTTGATTTTGGTAACCCTCGCCGTTTCATTTGAAATCCTTGTGATAATCGAAGTTATTGTCCCTTTTGAATCAGTGATCAACATTTTAAATTTTCCAGACGTCATATCTTTCTTTTTTCGGATGTT
The DNA here is from genome assembly GCA_031761405.1 of Serripes groenlandicus. Lineage (NCBI taxonomy): Eukaryota > Metazoa > Mollusca > Bivalvia > Cardiida > Cardiidae > Serripes > Serripes groenlandicus. The sequence continues at coordinate 33,783,986 of JASEVX010000013.1, read as the reverse complement.
TTGTTGTTAAGCTTACGATTCTTAAAATATCACAGGCTATCTGGTACATGTAAACATTTCAGCGTCCTTAAAAAATTACATCAGGCAATGCAGGTTCATGAATGAGGTTGGATACACATGTATTAGCCTATCATCAAATGCCATTTGAGAATGTATTCTTGAAAAACTTATTTCGATATTTAGACAAAAAAGAAAACATTTTGAGAATAGAGGCAATGCTTTTATCAGTTTCTCCGTCAATGTCAAAACATGATGTCGAAAAGCTTTTTTTCTAGTGTTGGGCATATCGCAAATCTAAAGTTCAGCTCCGATAATAGACATGTTACGCAATAAACCGATTAACTGTTTACCACGGAGATTACCGAAATAAACCGAGCGAATCAAGGAAGTTTTGACAAATACGTAATAATTGTAAGTATGTTGTAAGTTTAACCACATATTTTTAAGTTCTTATTCGAAATCATTATGTAAAGCTTAAGTTAAGATTTTTTTTTATATGTTTGTGGTGGTTATAAATTTGAACATATGCTATTTTTAAACTTCTAAATCATATATACAAAAAATTAAGGATGTTATTATAAGAACTTAAAAATAACAAAGAAATGGGTCATTTTTGGAAAATATGATTAAATTGTGCCAATAAGAAAATTTAACAAATTAATTCTGAAAATATCAGGTAAATAAGTTCATAGTTTGTAACAGTTACTTAATTAACAATTTCAATAAAATATAATTGTTTTAGTGACAAAGTTTTATAGGATAATCCTTTTTACATAAATCTCACAATCTTGTAAAGAGTTAATACAGCAGGACCACCATACTAATGCTTTTTGTAATTACCCCGATGAGTGATTGTCTCAATTTTCAAAATGGCTGCCAAAAAACATGATTTTTGGAAATTCCACAGGAGTGAATGATTATTTTGTTTGAGTTTATTAATAAGGACATATAAAGGAACGAGTGACACTGGATATAATTAACAGTTAAGTTTGCTTTATTATTTTATTGTTTAAAAAAACGTACCAATAATAGGGAGTCCCATCCTATATACAGTCAAGTTACCTTTAACGGATCAGTAACGAAACAACTTTTTTGTTTATAGTCCACAAGTAAAGTCATTTTCCTTTAAATTAACAACAACTTTTTCAGTTTTAGTACAGAAACACAAAGGGCACTGAACCAGAGCTTTAATTGTTGGAGCGTAGGGCACTGGACTAGAGCTTTAGCTGTTGGAGCAAAGAGCACTGCATCAGAGCTTTTGCTGTTGGAGCATAGGGCCCTTAACCAGAATTTTAGCTGTTGGAGCATAGGGCATAGGGCACTTAACCAGAATGTTAGCTGTTGGAGCATAGGCCACTGAACCCGAGTTTTGACGGTTGGAGCATAGGCCACTGCACCAGAGCTTTAGCTGTTGGAGCATAGGGCCTTGTACCAGAGCTTTAACTTTTGGAGCATAGGGCAGTGAACCAGAGCTTTATCTGTTGGAGCATAGAGCACTGAACCAGAGATTAAGCTGTTGGATCATAGGGCACTGAACCAGAGCTTTAGCTGTTGGACTTCTTTTATATGCCTAAAACTTTATTTGACAACCAAACCCTATTTTGTGAAAACACAAAAGAATCTTCTCATAATAGCTGCTAGTTGATGTCATTTCCTTATTTTCCCCTAAAACCTTCTATAATACAACATTTCCCCTTCTGAACATCCCGACCACCTTTCCCCTCAAACAGAACAAAAACCCACTGTACCTGACATATTACCTCCTTTTGCCACAGTGTTTTCAAAATTAGTCTGCTGCAGAGGTGTCAGAATGAGTCTACATGTGGGAAAGGGTTAACATAACTGAAATCCCATTGAAAGTTAAAAATGTTCCTCATTTTCATTGGTAGAATTGCGATAGCAAGGCTATCATATTTTGATATCGGTAAGCCAAAAATAATAGTGCAACAAATTCTAGACTGAATTACGAATGCAAACATAAGCCAAATATAAATTCCACTTATTCTAGGTACCCAACTAAAATTACAAGTCTCTGAGTGTATCATATTTAAGTGTTATAAAGGATAAGGATATCACTACCCCACCCCCCCCCCCCCTTTTTTTTCCCACTTGAAGATGCATTTGCTGCAGACAACTTTTAAAAACATTGTTGCAAAAGGAGACATTGCTCATCAAGAGCAATAACTCCTTTTGCAACAAGGTTTTCTATGCTATTCTGAAATATTCAGAAAAATAGTAACAGAAAGAGTTGAAAAACATATATTCCTTCTGACAAAGTAGATTTATTTGTGAAATTTGAATAGCATTTGTTTCTACTTGCAAATGTTTCTACTTGCAAATGCATTTGCTGCAGACAACTGTTGAAAACATGTTTATAAGAAAGGGTGAAAATTTCCTAATTTTTTAAAATATTCACGTCTGAATTAGCTTGCCTGATACCAATACATTGTGGTATAAAGTTATCATTGTATAAATCTCTACACATATAATCATATTGATTGTTTGTTAAACACGGCAATCAGGCGGTATAATAGGTCAAATTACGCCAAATACATCCTCTGACATGCTGATCTACACCAAAATAGTCCCTAAAAAAAATTGTTTGCATAGAAATGAGTGAATACCAAAAAAATGAACCAAGAAGAATTTATGATCTTGGAAATATTTCATTCTGGCTTGATGCATCATTACTTGTCTGTCATTGTGGGGATATTTTTATATGCATTTCTGCATCTCCTCTTAACCAATCACAATTCTACCTTCAGTACTTTCAGTACTTTGATATATTTAACAGTCAATTACTTGTACTTTCAGTTTTACATTGATAATTGTTTTGTTATCTGATATTGTTTGATACATTGTTTGAAAACATGAAGCAAAAAATATGAAACTGCATAAATTAAATAACAATTATTGAACAGAGTGGTAAAGAGAAACTGCTCATTATGAGCAACTTTTTCCTTTCGTCAGACTGTTTTAAAAGGTTGTCTGCTGCAGAGGCATCAGAAAGTGTCTGTCTGTGGGAAAGGGATAACGATTTACCTCGTACGACAGTTTTAGAATCAATTGGGAAATCATCTGAGGTCAGCTGCTTCATATATATCTTATAGATACGACAAGAGTATTTCACATCCGGGATCCCCAAATCCTTATTTGACTCGCAAACCCGTTACCCGACTCGATAGTGTAGCATTATGAGTGATTAATGCTTTAGCTCAGGATAAATGGAACAGTAGTACTGGTAAATTACCAAGGAAACGCTGTGATATGACTGATTTTTTGAAAGTGGCATAGAACACCAAACAATTAACCTATGTTAATTGGGTCCTTATTTGATCCTCAAACTCTATGTTGGGTCTTTATTTAACCCTCAAACCCTATGTTTGGTCCTTATTTGACCCTTAAACCCTATGTTGGGTCCTAATTTGACCCTCAAACCCTACCGTATGCTGGGTCTTTATTTGACCCTCAAACCCTATGTTGGGTCCTAATTTGACCCTCAAACCCTACTGTATGTTGGGTCTTTATTTGACCCTCAAACCATATGTTGGGTCCTAATTTGACCCTCAAACCCTACTTTAGATACAAAGAGTATTTCACATCCGGGATCCCCAAATCCTTATTGGACCCTATGTTGAGGGTTCTCAAAAGATTCGTCTCAGTGAGTTTAGTTGAGCTATAAGAGAGATATTGATGTGAAAAGACCATTTCACTCCTCATTATTGAGTCCTCTGTGCTTACACATCTAAGTTGTTGATAACATTGTAAAATCTGGACAATGGCTGACCTTTTCCGAAAATGCTTTCATAACTGCCTTTTATACTGGCAATGTGCCAACTACCTGTAATCTATGTGTCATGTTTTAAGCCTTTCCCTCATACGATAATTCTGCAGCAGACAACTTTGAACATATTTTGTCAAAACATAGAAAATCTCTATACTTGAATGGATAACCTATCACAAAAATCACAAACAGTGGAAAACATTGTGGCAAAAGGAGAAAATGCACGTTTTGTGCAATTTCTTCTTTTGTCACTATATTTTCAAAAAGCTGTCTGCTGCAGAGGCGTCAGAAAGCGTTTATATGAGGGAAAGGGTTAAACTTTGACAATTGATTAAAATTTATATGGTATTTCCAATAAAGAACTTTCACTTTCACTTTCATTTCTCAATAATTTGCTACATGACATATTTAAACATTATGGAACTAATTCAAACTGTGTTGATAATAGTAAGTTGACTCATTGTTTAACGATTATATAAGGTAACTTGAAAGTTTTATAAACATTTTAAATCACCTGATGAATGGAGGGTTTTCTATTTAGCTTTGTTCAATCCTTTCCAACATACACCAATCCTGCAGTGGACGAATTTGAAAACATCTTGGCAAAAATTTGGAAATTCTCTACAAAAGAAAGAATTATTTTCAAATTCAGTTGAAGATATTGTGGTAAAAGGTGAAATTGTTCATCATGAGCAATTTCACCTTTTGCCACAATGTTTTCAAGAGTCGTACCGGTAACCCAGGGTTTTCAAAATGTTTTGTTGTAACAGATCAAATGTGTTAATTTTGACAACCCTGCATACCCAAAGACTTTAAAAATGGTCGAAATGGCTTTCTCTCCTTGGCACTTAGGATTTTGGGGTCGGCATTACAACTGACTCGTTGGTGTTAGGATAAACGGACCAGTAGTACTGTTAACTTACCCAGGAGACTTTGTGATATAACTGAAGAATTGTTGAAAGTGACGTAAAACACCATGTCAACAGAAAAAACAACCTATATTATTACTTTGATGTTTTCAAAACCTTCTGCTGCTAATATTACGTCTGCAAATGGTCTAACATTTATATAAGGAATATTATAAGCTTCTTTTTCCACAATGTTTTAAGCCTTTATGAATCTACTTTCAGTCATAGACGGTTTTCTACATTTTTGATCTTTTTTAAACACGCCTGCTGCAGAATTGTAATATGGTGAAAAAATTAACTTACGAAATTTATAGGCATTGAACATGTACCGTATTCTTTATACCCTCAGTAAACAAAAGAAGATGAATGGATGATTAACCAGAAAGTATGGCAAATCAATCTAGCAGAGGTCGAGGGCCGGAGAGAAGACCCATGCCAGGGAGAGAGTTAGACAGACATGTATCTCAGTGTTGCTACGACCTTGGAATAAACTTTCCACCAAATCGTAAGTTTCTATTTAACCTTTTCTCCACATACAACACATCTGGAGCAGGAAAATACTTACCCGAAACAATAGGAAACTCCCTTTAAATGAAAATACAATAATTTAATAGAGTTGAAAGCATGGTGACAAAAGGAGAAATTGCTTGTTTTGAGCAATTTCTTCATTTGTGACGTCGCAATGTTTTTAAAAAGCCGTTTGCTGCAGAGGTGTCAGAAAGCGTCTATATGAGGGAAAGTGTCATACAAATATTTTGTTATAATAAGGGTGCTGGTTCAGGACTCTTGATAACCCTTTGTTTGTGGATACTCCAAAGAATCGTTGTCTGTGTCGTCCCAAAACTTTAACCTTACCTCGTATCTCAAGAACTGTTCAACATTTTCTAATGAAACTCGGTACACATGTTTCTAGGAAAAATACGCATTACTATACCAACATAACCCTCTGGCTGTAATAATTTTACAGAAATGCCCCTTTTTCAACTTAGAAAAAAGCAGGCAAGCCTTGGCTATCACTTGCGGCGCTGTTGTTAAAGCATCTGCCGTAAGATTTTAACCTTATTATCCCCTCAGCTAACGAAGTTTGCGATGGGGATATAGTAACGGGACTGTCCGTTCGTTCGTTCGTCTGTGCGTCCATCCGTAACAACCTTGTGACCACTCTACACTGAACATCCTTTTATCTAAGACAGATGACATTTGACGCCTTTACAACGGACAACTTTTGAGCAATTTCTCCTTTTCAGACATTGTCAGGGAAGGATAAAGCAGACATACACAAAATCTTAAGCAGAATGATGACCTTGAAAATATCTAGGCAAAAATGTGCAAAATCTTATTAAATCAAAGTATAACTTTTAAATAAACTTGAAAACACTGACAGATGGAGAAATTGCTCATAAGTTGCATGCTTAATCCATCTGCAATTGGGAGAGGGATAAAGGCAATATAATTTGTACCATTTGTTTTCGTTACCATTAACAACGAGGGCTGTCGATAAATGTTGTGTGGAGTACTTGTTTGAGAAAGCCAGGAAACACATGGCAAAATGAACTGTCCTTCATGATATAACTGAAATGATGTTAATCCTTTCCAACTTGTCGGCGCTCTTTAAACGTGGCAAAAAAAAGAAATAGTCCATGATGAGCAATTTCTCCTTTTGCAACAGTGTTTTCAACTTGATTAAATAATGATAATTTCATTTAGGGATTTTAAATAATTTTTGCTTCATGTTAGATAACAATGTCTGCTGCAGATTTGTTGTATGTGGGAAAGGTTTGAACTCAAATCCTTCAATGTTTACATATCTATAGCTGCTGAGGCATGGCCACGGATGATGTACTTTAAAGACTGCGGTCAGGTGTGTCTTAATACCAACCATTATGCCTGCGCTCTCAACAACTACACGCTGGCACTTCAGGTAGCAGAGTTGTTTCCAGAACAACCACAGTTCAGGGATGAGGCTGTTAAAATCTTGTGTAACAGGTCACTAGTTTTTTTCCAAATGTTGCATTACCAAGATGCTCTAAATGATGCCACCGCAGCTGTTGCATTTGGTCCAACGTTTCTAAAGGTTAGTTTATAGTCATGGGTAAAGTTTCTCACATTTGGCTTGAATGTTTCTAAGCAGGGGTTCAGGGTTGTTACTGTTGGTCTAACGTTCTAAAGGTTAGTTTATAGTCATGGGTAAAGTTTCTTACATTTGGCTTGAATGTTTCTAAGCAGGGGTTCAGGGTTGTTACTGTTGGTCTAACGTTCTAAAGGTTAGTTTATAGTCATGGGTAAAATTTCTCACAGTTGGCTTCAATGTTTCTAAGCAGGGGTTAAGGGTAGTTACTGTTGGTCCAACATTTCTAAAGGGTAGTTTACAAAGGATGAGAAAAGTATGAGTTAACCCTTTCCCACATACAGACACTTTCTGACGCCTCTGCAGCAGACAACTATTGAAATCATTGTGGCAAAAGGAGAAATATTGCTCATAATGATTTCAACTCTATTCAATAATCATACTATCAGTAATGGAGATTTTCTTTATTTAAAACTTGATAATTTCAAAGCCGTCTGCTGCAGATGTATTGTATGTGGAAAAGGGTTAACATGCCTTTCGTACATAATATCTTTCCTAGCACTCATTAAAACCTATGTTGAGGGTACTCAAAAGAGATGATTGTTTTGAGTACCCACAACATTTGTTCTGGATCTCAAACAAGTATTTTAGAACATGACAAACGCAACTTGATCTAGTCTTGAGTTAACAGTTATTGGTAACTTTCCTTACTCTGGTTCCCAGTTTGCTTGCATTTTTTATGCAACTTTAAACAACATTTACGTATACCGTAATGCGCAACAATAAAAAATTGGAGCCTTCACATTTCTCTAATCCATCTTATCTTCGTCTTTACAGTCAAACCTGTGCTAAAGACCACATTTGTATAGCAATTTCCTGTCTTTACAACCACTTTTAATTGCCAAATTACTCATTTTCTACATAAATGAACCTGCAAAAGACCATGTTGTTCTCTTCCCATGGGTGGTCTTTAAACACAGGTTGGAATGTACCGTTAGTTTATCATGTATCAAATTGTAACAAAACTGTTCCATTCATATGTCAGAGCAACCCTTTCCCACCTGCAGACACATTTAACGCATTTGCAGCAGACCATTCTTCTCCTTTTGCCAAAATGTTTTCAACTATTTTTAGATAAGTATTTTTAAAGTTCTCTACTGCAGATTTGTTTTATATGTAGGAAATATTAAAACCCATTGCTGGTGAAGTAAAAGGAGTTTAGCAGTGTAACATAGGGAACATTTTTAGCTCGACTTTTAAAAAAACAAGAGCTATTGTCATGACCCTGGCGTCGGCGTCGGCGGTGGTGGCGGCGTGGTCGTCCGGTTAAGATTTTTTGTTCAGCTCAGCTATCAGTCGAGCGTCTGTGCCGTACGTGGTGCTCTTGTTGTACATGCCACTGACGGCATCTACACCTGAGCAATCATATAACAATGTTACCTTTGAAACAATCAGTGTATTGAAGCCAAGAAGTTTTGGAAAGATTGGGCTGTCTTTGAGGGACATAAGATATAATAGTGAGAGTTGAGAAAAAAGAGAGTGGGATTTTGATGAACGTTCAAAAGTTAGGGAGGGACTTGAGAGACGCAGTAGATCTTGTGTATAATTTCGTAGACATGTTTTTTTTTGCTGTTAGACTGGGTATTTAGAAGTTGAATAAAATGTAGAAAATCATAATGAGAAGTCTTATACATGTCAAAAGCTATATAAGGGTATAATCAGTTTCCACATGCAATAAATCTGCAGCAGATTGCTTCGAACACATCGCAACAAAAATATGGTAGATCTCTAAAAATGCAAGAACAAGTTGAAAACTTTTTCAGTAAAATACTGAACATTTACAAAAGTCGTCTTCTTCAAATTTGGCTGCGCCCCAATAGGTCAGTCGGTAGTGACGTGGGTTCGAACCCCAGCTCGGCCATTTTTTTCCATGTGTGACAAGCGTCATTTGTCTTCCACCAATTGGCTAACAGTCTATGTAGAAAAGCAGCAAGTTGCTTGGAAAGTATGTTTGGAGTACTGGTGTGAGAAAGTCAGGAAACACATGAGTAGGCGAACTTGCCACTGTGATATGACTAAAACATTGTTGAAAATGGCGTGAAACCCCAATCAATCAAATTCAGTTTTGTCAGAATGCGTCTTCATGTGGGAAAGGGTTATAAGTTCCTGTTTACTATTGTTGTTGTTTTACTTCAGGGTTATTGGCGGGCATGCCAGGCAGCTAAAATGAGACAGGACGACCCCCATTTTGCCCTACCTTTTGTGTGTAAGGGGCTGAAAATTGCCATGGGAGTGGGTGGCACATCACAAGATGTGATCTCATTTCTAACAGAGTTTTGTACCTTAGTTCAGAACATGCCAAATTCACGTAAGTTATTTACCAAATCTTTACAGATTAGCTCTAGATAAGGGGCGTTGGGCATGTTCTTATATCCTTATTTGACAGTCTAACCCTATGTTGTGAGTACTCAAAAGAATTGTCTCAGTGAGACATTTATTTTGAGTACCCACATCATAGGGTTTCATTGGATAATTCAAGAAATATTTGAGGGAATAAAGCTGTGTAGCCCTCCTTATCTGGACCTGTACTAACGCAGCATCAGGATTTAAGGTCCACTAAATCTTCTTATGTGCACTTGATCTACATGGCTGTGGATGTATTTGGTGTTACAAATGTCTGGATCAGGTCAATATTAATGAGTAATGCATATTTTATGAACGGAACATGGAGTCTGACAGCTGCTGTAGGGTCATTGTACTTCACTGTTCTGTGATGCATTGGGAGCGGCTGTGTTCAATCCCTTGTTGGGTCATACCAAAGACTATAAAAATGGTAACACGGCTTTCCGAAATGAAGGTAACCATCTTAGCAGGGTGAATTCTTATTATCTTTGGATTATTTTAAAGCTCAGAGGTAACTCTTTCTTTGATATAGGGTGTTCTACCTGTTATATGCTTAGAAAGTGTGACAATTGAGGGTTGAAACTGGTTGATTTACATGAAAACAAAGAAGGAATTTATTTGGTGTAACGTGATATAAATGCACTCTTAATAACTCTTGTTACTCATTTCAACCTTATGTTATGGGTACCAAAAAAATTGTTACAGTGCGACATTTTAAAAACTTTGGAATGACTGGCTGGGGATTGAACCCATGACCTCCTGCACCGAAGGCAGATGCTCTACCACTACACCACGAAGGCTGTCTTTATTTAGAAAATGAACATGAGCTCTGTATTTCATCTAATTTTCAGGAGATCCAATGCTGGATGATCTGATGGTTCCAGTTATCTCAGATATTCAAATATGGACCAAAACCCTGAAGACTTTGGTCGGAAATAAGTGTTGGGATAGTTTAATGATGCTTGTGCTGGGAAACAGGTTAGACCTTCAAAAGCTTTAAACCCTTTTCCACATACAACACATTTGCAGCAGATGACTGAAAACATCTTGTTTAGTATATATGGTAAACCAGTTAACCCTTTCCTACCTATACACGCTTTCTGAGGCGTCTGCAGCAGGCAACCTTTGAAAACATTGTGGGAAAAAGGGAAAATTGCTCAAAAAGAGCAATTTCTCCATTTGCCACAATGTTTTCAAGTTTTGGCATTATTTAAACCTACATTTATAGAGATTTTCTACGTTTTTGTCTAGATGTTTCTAAAGTCGTCTGCTGCATATTTGTTGTATGTGTGAAAATGTCATCTACTGCAGAGGCATAATAAAGCGTCTGTATGTGGGAAAGGGTTAACCCTTTCCCCTCATTCAGACACCTTTCGATGCCTCTGCATGCATAAAATCTGCTTTTTTCCATTTTTTTCTTTTTTGCCATGATGTTTTCAACATTGTCTGCTGCAGACTTGCAGTGTATGGGAAATGGTTAAGTGGTGTCTTGACACTTCAGTGTTAATTTCCAACCTGTGTTTAAAGACCACCCATGGGAAGAGAACAATCTGGTTTTTGTTCACAGGTGGTCTTTAATAACAGGGTCATTTATGCATAAAATAAATAATTGGGAAATTAATTGTGTGGTTGTTATAGACAGGGAATTGCTAAACAAAGGTGGTCTTAAGCACAGGTTTGACTGTATACTACACAGGGTTTAATGCACTAATAAGACCGACCTTATGGAACAAATGACAAGTTAAACCTTTACCTCATACGACAATTCTGCAGCAGACGAATTTGAACATCAAAAAATAGAAAATCTCTATAATTGAATGGATAAATTATAACTAAAAGTGGAAAACATTGTGGCAAAAGGAGAAATTGCTCATTTTGAAAAAGCATTACAACTGCTTGGGACATAAAGGGGTACTACATTATATAAGTCTACTCCTTGTGATTTTCCACATATTATTTAAGTACATGTACTTACTATGAACAACAAATAAGTTACATGTCTATGACACATTTACTGCGACTCTCATGTCTCAACATAACTTTTGAATGCTTGTCAAAGCACAGCCTTCCATTTCCAAAGACTTAAACACAACACAATGGGAAAAGGAAATTCCCATGCTTGCTGCTTCATCTCAAAACAATACTGCCATTTTCTTCACTGACTGTGTCATGTAGCAGTACAGTCACTGTTTCAAGAGCAGGACAACATAGTTTGAACCCCAGTCTGATCCTTTGTCCATCCTGCATGCTTGCATGTGCAATCTTTTAGTTTAAACAACTTAGCATCTGTAATCACTGGGCATCCTCTCAATGTCCTCTCTTAAATTCCTCAATTTTTTTCGGATCCATATAAAATTCTGTTTCCATGGCAACCAAAAAAAACAACTTTTCTGCCAAAACTGGTTGGCCACTTTTCAAATAATCTGGTAGAAATGATCCTTGGATAGCCTACTACCAGATTCTTTCAATCCATGTATATTGGTCAAGAAATTTTTGCCTTATATGGCTATAGTGATTTAATTTTGGTCTAATGCAGTGGAGAAATACGGGCCCTGCTCTTGTTTTTCATCATGGTAATTTGATTTTCAGTGGTCCAGTTTGCTGGTTGAGAGGGTTTTGTAAGAATTTCAACTTTTCTGGCTTTGATATCAGTAGATTACTGAACGTTTCGTATATTGATCTGAAAATATGGGGGATTTCATTGGTAGAAAAATTCTTGGAACTTGGAGCTTCCTTAGAAAAAATTGAGGATAAATTTGGAATGCCTGCCTTACATGTTGGTACAGACCTAGCTGTGAAAACTGGTATTTTCCCCTTTTTCTATATATATTAGACTCTTCCTCAGTGCTCTAGATAGGAGACGTTTTTCAGGCTCTAAATTTCTTATTTGATCTACAAAACCTATGTTGTGGGTACTCAAAATAATCGTATCACTGAGACGAATCTATTGAGTACCCACAGCATAGTTTTTAAGAGAAAAATCGTCAATGAAAGAAATGTGTACTCCTCCTTTTCTAGTCCTGACTTCCTTTTCAAAGTCTTATGAGCAGAAAAAAGTAATGGAAATTTGGAGAAATCAACGGTGATCACCATATTTAAAAAAAACATTGTTTGGTGTCTTCCTTAAAACAGTTTATCCCTTTTCCACATACAGACGCTTTCTGATGCCTTTGCAGCAGACAACTTTTGAAAACAATTTTATAAATGAAGAAATTGCTCATAATGAGCAATTTCCCCTTTTGCCACAATGTTTTCAACTATATAGAAAAAAAAATCTTTCGTATATAGAGATTTTTTCCTCTTTTTATCTAGATAATTTCAAAGTTGTCGCTGCAGATTTATTTGCATGTGGGAAAGGGTAAACTGTAAAGGCATATGATTCAGACATGTATAAAAGCATTTGATACCCTTATAGTGGATTACACTTTTGGAAATTGCAGACACATTTAGCTCATATTGTGTGGTTTTCAGTATCATTTTTAAGATTAAATTTGTGTTAAACCCTTTCCCACATACAACAAATATGCAGCAGAAGACTTTGAAAACATACCTGAAAAAGTTTGAGCAATTTCTTCTTGTGTTAACATGTTTTCAAAAGGCCGTCTGCTGCAGAGGCGTCAGAAAGTGTCTATATCAGGGAAGGGTTTAAACCTTTCCCACAAACAGATGACTCCACTGCAGCAGACGACTTGAAAACATTGGGGAAAAAGGAGAAAATATGTATAAAGAGCAATTTCTCCTTTTGGTTCAATGATTTCAACTCTTTTCAATAATTATACTCTCATTTATCGAGATTTTTGCCTAGATATTTTCAAAGTCGTCTGCTTTGTTGTATGTTGGAAAAGGTTGTGGTTGGGTCTACAATCTAGCCATCAACTGAAGGTTAATTGATTGATTGTTTTGTGTATTACGCTGCTTTCAACAATTTTTCAGTTATTATATTACGACATTTTCTGGGTAATATTCTACAGATCCATTCATGCTGACACCAGCCAGTCAGTCATATAGGTAACCCAGCAACCCTGAGCGCCAAGCAGGGCAGCCATTACTACCATTTTTAAAGTCTTCTGCTTCAAGGCATCAAATATCATCTGTAATAGGAAAATGTCGGATTTTTCCATGTTGTTTTTTGGTTGTCGATGTTTTTAGGAGCTATCTTTATATGCTACCTTAACCCTTTCCTTCTTACAAACAAATCTGAAATGTCTTGGCAATAATCAAAAAAGAATCTCTGTAATTGAAAGTAAAATAATTGAAGAGAATTTAAAATATTGTGGCAAAAGGAGAATATTATGAGCAATTTCATCTTTTTATCACAATGTTTGCAAAAGTAGTTTTCCGCAGAGGCATCAAAATGTGTCTTTATAAGGAAAATGGTTTAAAATATGTAGATTGCTCAATGTTCCCAGACTTTTTGGGAAAAGGTTAGATTTCTGTCTTTATAAAAAATAGATTCCGTTCGACTTCTAGAAGCAATACTTCATCGTTATAAAGATATTCCGAATGCAATAAATATCACAAACAGCAAAGGACAAACAGCGCTTCACCAGGCAGTACTGTCAGGTCAAGACTATCAGCCCGTCGGAGAGAGGATCATCGAGACTTTGTTGAAACATCACTGTGATCCCAATCTGAGAGACAAGGAAGGGAAACGGCCTATAGATTATGTCATGCAGGGAACCAATGTGTTTATGTTATTAAAGAAGACAAAATCAGGTAGATACAGTCGACCCTATGCTTAAGACCACCTTTGGTTAGCAATTTCCTAAAGCGACCATCCTTTTAGTTTCCCAAATATTCATTTTCTGTTTTAATGACCCTGTAATTAAAGACCATCTGTGAACAAAGATCAGAATGTTCACTTGCAATGGATGGTCTTTAAACAATGGTGTGGCTGTATATAGATATTATATTTGACTTGTACAAATAAATGTATTTTGTCATTTACATACATAAATTTACATAAATGAAGTTATACATGAACATCAGATAGTACACTGAAACATGTATTTAAAAACCACCCATAGGAACACAACAATATGGTCTTTCTTTACAGGTGGTCTTTGATTGCAGGGTTATTTATGCAGAAAATGAATAATTGGGAAATAAAAAGTGTGGTTGCTATACAAAGGTGATCTTTAGTACAGGTTTGACATGTATCTCGTTATTTAAATACAGAGCAGAACATCATTTTAATTTGCTTTAACCCTTTCCCTCATATAGACGATTTCTTACGCCTCTGCAGCAGACGGCTTTCTGAAAACATAGTGACAAAAGAAGAAATTGCTCAAAACGAGCAATTTCTCCTTTTGCCACAATGTTTTCCTCTTTTAGTCATAGGTTATCCATTCAATTAAAGAGATTTTCTATTTTTTGATAATAATTGTCATATGAGGGAAAGGGTTAAGTAGTTACAATATCTTGCTATTAGAAACTATACAATACAGAGTCAACCAAGAACAAAAACAATTTTAATATACATTCAAATTAGATTGTGAAAGGTTCACTTTAAGGTCCTACATTTATTTGCATAATAAACATATTTCATTAAATTAGATATTAACTAAATTATACATAAATATCCAATATAAATCTATCAAACATAATATAATTTTAGCATACCTCAAAATAGTGTAGTGTTCTCACGGTACCTCACAGGTTACCATTTTCCTCATACAACAAATCTGCAGCAGACGACTTTGAAAATATCTAGGCACAAAAATATGAAAAATATGTATGAATGAAAGTATATTTCTTGAATAGAGTTTAAAACATTGTGCCAAATGGAGAAATTGGTCATCATCAGCAATTTCTTCTTTTGCTACAATGTTTACAAAAGTCGTCTGCTGCAAAGTCAGCAGAAAGCATCTAGTAGACTACATGTGGGAAAGGGGGGTTAAAATAACTTGAGTTATTGGCTTGAATTTTGCCTACTTCAATTATATACTGTTAGTTCCTTAATTAATTCATTTATACTTAAGTGCTTATAATATGAAAAGCAAGCCAGTGATACAATCATATATATGAGCAATGAGAACTGCTGCTTCACTGTTTTCAAAATTCGGATCCATTCCAGGAAATGGTTCAAGTCAAGCTAGCTCCGACATATTTGAATTTTCACCTCTTTAACCCTTAATCATGATGAGCAATTTCTCTTTTTGCCACAATGTTTTCAACTCTTTTCATTAATTATGCTTTAATTTATAAAGATTTTCCAAAAGTTGTCTGCTTCAGATTTGTGGTATTTAAAAAGCAAGCCAGTGATAAAATCATATGTATGAGCAATGAGAACTGCGGCTTCACTGTTTTCAAAAGACGGATCCATTCCAAGAAATGGTTTGAGTCAAGCTAGCTCCAACATAATTCAATTTTCACCTGTAAACCCTTTCCCACATACAGATGCTTTCTGATGCATCTGCAACAGACGACTTTTGAAAACATTGAGACTAAAGGAGAAATTGCTCATGATCAGCAATTTCTCCTTTGGCCACAATGTTTTCAACTTTATTTAACAATAAAGCTTTATTTTTTCAGATTTTTGTCACTATGTTATAAAAGTCCTCTGCTGCAGATTTGTTGTATGTCGGAAAGGGTTAAATTATTACGAATGCACTGTAATACATAGTTCCCATAACTACAATAATTATCTCCGATGTCTGCCATTTTGATAGGCAAATAAGTTGGACAACCATATATAATTGATGCCTTCGTATGATCTGATTATATCGACTTCTTGATTTAATAATTTTTGCTCATGCAATTGTTTAATTTAATTATATTTGATATTTCTCTATTCAAGATATAGTAAAATCAAAATGGCCAACAAGGGAGATAATTACTGTTGTTGTTGGAACTATGTATAGATAATGTCATTTCAGTTGCAGACTTGAAAAAAGAATTGGAAGCAGTTAAACAAAGAGGAAACGAGGCATTCAAGCGAAGAGATACCTCGGAAGCACTGAGACTTTATGAGGAAGCCTTTGATATCTCCAAACAATCCAAAGAACTTTATAAAGAGGCCGCAGTTGTGTACAGTAACAGAGCCAACGTGTTTTATACATTAAAGGACTTTGAAAAAGCTCTTACTAATGCGCTGGCTGCCGTGAATAGCGATCCTACATACCAAAAGGTTGGTTTTTGTCTATCTTGCCACGACAAAGAAGCAAAAGCAAGACCAAGGTGTTGCTTTGGTGGCGTCTGTGGCGTCAAACATATGCCCATCATCAGATTTTATGCTGAATATGCTGATAGTCAAAAAATAATGAACTGCGGGGTGAGCTATTGTTATCACTCACCGTCTATCGTTCTGTTCATACTTTCCTACAAACAACTTCTCCTCGAAAAAAACAATGAACCAAATTCAAAATAATTTCACAGGAATGTTCCTTAGGTAATCCTCTTTCAAACTTGTTCCAGAACTTTGAATGTTGCGGCATCAGAAAGATTGGAAAAATGTCAAAACTTTAGAAATCTTCTTATCCAAGAGTATTGGCCCGATTTGAAAATTGCTTTGCACAAGTGTTCCTTGAGGGTCAAAATACATGGCTGCCAGGGGACGGAGCTTTTTTTCCTTAAATATGTATAGAGAACACTTAAAAAACATTCTTATGCATAAGTACTGGACTGATTTGAAAATAAATTGGCACAAATGATCTTAAGGTGACCCTCTACCAACATTGTTTAAATTATTCCCATTCGTTAAAAACCATGGCCGCCAAGGGGTAGAGCTTGTTTTCCTTAAATGTGTATAGAGAAAGTTTAATAAATTTCTTGTACAAAAGCAATAATTTGCAAAAATTGTACCTTAGGTGACTACCAAGATTGTTAAAATTATTCCGACCGATTAAAAAACATAGCTGCCAGGGGGCGGTGCTTGTTTTCCTTATACAAATATATAGTGAAAACTTTAAAAACATTCTTGTACAAAAGTACAGGCCTGACATTTGCCAAAAGTGTTCATTCGGATCCATTTAAAATCATGGCTGCCAGGGGAGCAGGGCTTGTTTTACTTAAATAGTAAAAACAAAAACAAAATTCTTGTTAAATAGAATAGAATTCGTGTATCAAAGTTGAATGGTAAATAAAATATTTATTATCTTTAGGGTCACTTGTGGAAAGGAAAGATTCTATGCCAAATGGGAGCCATCCCGGTGGGATTTCTAGCGTACGTGGATGGATTCATTCAGTCTGTTGGGAATTTGGAGGAAAAATTATGTTTCATCACTGAGGCTGTTATGCAGCTATTGCAGCTACAGGGTAATTCTGCTTAACCCCTTTCTTTCAGACGACTTTTGAAAACCTTGCTCAACTCTATTTAAGGACCATTCTTTCATTTAAAGAATTTTTTCTTATTTTTGCTGGTATCATTTCAAAGTTGTCTGCTGCAGATTTGTTGCTATTCGCCCCCTTCCCACATACAGAAACACTTTAAATCACCTGAAGCAGACAACATTTGAAAATGAGCAATTTTTCCTTTTGCAAAAATGTTAAATGTTTTAAACTTTCATTATTTTCACTATTTGTGCTTTAATTTAAGGAGATTTTCAAAATCTTTGCATGTATGTTTTAAGTCATCTTCAACTCAACCAAGTGGTGTTGTAGTGGGAGCTCCCCTGGAATTGGAGACCTGGGTCCAATTCCACCAACCTAACTTAGCACTAAGTAATACTTCAAAACTTAAAAACATATTTCATCAGTTTTGTTTCCCTAATGTTTTGTAAAACATGAGTGTTGGAATGTTTTTAAGAAAATGACTAAGTTGAAATAAATAGTTAACCTTGCTGACTAACAATACTTGTCAAGAAATGAAATATATAGTCTTTTTTACATAGAAAAGAAGTCGGGCTATTGTGATACCTTTGGCGCTGTCATCGTAGACACAAACCTTACCTCATAACACTAAAACAGTTACACATATTCCAATGAAACTTGGTACACATGATCCTAGAAAAAATACGCATGTCCATACCAAGTCAGAATGTTTGTCATGATGATATCTAGTCCATGTTTGAATTAGGGTAATACTAGATAAAAAAAATAAGTCACTAGGCCAAACAAAGGAAAATCTTGTTAACACTGATTCATTTGAATCTTTGTCAGAATAATTGTCTTGATGTGTTTTGTATTAGAAATCACATTGCATTATTAAGGTGAGTGATCTAGGGCCATCATGGCCCATCATGGCCCTCTTGTTTATTGCTTTTAAATGGATGCCAATCAGTTTAATGAAAGGCTTTAATCCTATCCCACCTGCTTCTGCAGCAGATGACTTCATAAAACATTGTAACAAAATTCGCCTTTTGTCACGTTTTTTCAACTTTACGCAATAATTAAACTTCCATTTATAGAGATTTTCCTTACTTTTTACCAAAAGGTTTACAAGTTGTCTGCTTTCTGATTTGGTGCATGTGTGAAAGAAATGAAAGCAGCATAAAACACCGATCAATCAAAGATGCTTGTAAAGATATTATGCTATCAATGCTATATACTAGGGATGTCAACAGTTACCGATATTACTAACCGGTTAACCATATAATTTTGTAACAGGTTACTCGGTTAACCGTATAGATTTGTAGACAATCAATATCCACTTGCTTCCGGATTTTGTTATTGTTGTTCTTGTTGTTTAAACTCGCATTTCCCGGTCATGTTTAAATCAGACTAAAACGTCATTATAGCAATATTCAGTAGATCTTTTTTAGATCACCTGTGAGCCAAAGGCTCAAAGTGAGCTATTCTGATCACTCTCTATCCATCGTCCGTCATCCGTCGTCTGTCGTCCATCGTTAACTATTAGCTTTAAACATCATCTCCTCCTTAACCACAGGACCAATTTCAACCAAACCTCACAGGAACGTTCCTTTGGTGGCCCTCTTTCAAAATTGTTCAAAGATTTAAATTCCATTGAGAACTCTGGTTGCCACGGCAATAACAAAGGGGAAATTCTTCTCCTTCTTCCAAAAAATCTTCTTGTCTAAAAGTAGAAGGCCCAGGCCTTTGATATTTGGTATAAAGCTTTATCGAGTGGACCTCTACCAAGATTCAAATAATAGCCCTGGGGTAAAACACTACCCCTCCCCGAGGGTCACTTATTTTACATAGACTTTTATAATGAAAAAACTTTAAAAATCTTCTTGTCTAAAAGTAGAATGCTGATTAAGGCCTTTGATATTTGGTGTGTAGCTTCATCTAATGGACCTCTACTAAGTTTGTTCAAATTAAAGCCCTGAGGTAAAAAATGACCCCCCCCCCCCCCTGGGTGTCACTTGTTTTACATAGACTCGTATAGGGAAAAAAATCTTCTTGTCTAAAATTAAAGGCCAAGGCCTTTGATATTTGGTATGTATCTTCATCTAGTGGACCTCTACCAAGACTGTTCAAATTATACCCCTTGGGTCAAAAATGACCCCTCTCTTGGGGTAACTTGTTTTACATAGACTTGTATAGGGAAAAGCTTTAAAAGTCTTCTTGTCTAAAAGTAGAAGGCCCAGGCCTTTGATATTTGGTATGTTGCTTCATCTATTGGACCTCTACCAATCTTGTTCAAATTTTAGCTCTGAGGTTAAAAATGGCCCCACCCCGGGGGTCACTTGTTTTACGAAGACTTGTATAGGAAGAAACTTTAAAAATCTTCTTGTCTGAAGGTAGAATGTCCAGGCTTTTGATATTTGGTATGTAGCTTCATCTAGTGGCCCTCTTTCAAAATAGTTCAAAGATTTAAATTCCATTGAGAACTCTGGTTGCCACGGCAACAACAAAGGGGAAATTC
Organism: Serripes groenlandicus; assembly: GCA_031761405.1. Classification (NCBI taxonomy): domain Eukaryota; kingdom Metazoa; phylum Mollusca; class Bivalvia; order Cardiida; family Cardiidae; genus Serripes; species Serripes groenlandicus. The sequence goes on along the minus strand of JASEVX010000013.1, from coordinate 33,764,055 downwards.
TTCTCCTTCTTCCAAAAAATCTTCTTGTCTAAAAGTAGAAGGCCCAGGCCTTTGATATTTGGTATAAAGCTTCATCGAGTGGACCTCTACCAAGATTGTTCAAATAATAGCCCTGGGGTAAAACACTACCCCTCCCCGAGGGTCACTTGTTTTACATAGACTTTTATAATGAAAAAACTTTAAAAATCTTCTTGTCTAAAAGTAGAATGCTGATTAAGGCCTTTGATATTTGGTGTGTAGCTTCATCTAGTGGACCTCTACTAAGTTTGTTCAAATTAAAGCCCTGAGGTAAAAAATGACCCCTCCCTGGGTGTCACTTGTTTTACATAGACTCGTATAGGGAAAAAAATCTTCTTGTCTAAAAGTAAAAGGCCAAGGCCTTTGATATTTGGTATGTATCTTCATCTAGTGGACCTCTACCAAGACTGTTCAAATTATACCCCTTGGGTCAAAAATGGCCCCTCTCTTGGGGTAACTTGTTTTACATAGACTTGTATAGGGAAAAGCTTTAAAAGTCTTCTTGTCTAAAAGTAGAAGGCCCAGGCCTTTGATATTTGGTATGTTGCTTCATCTATTGGACCTCTACCAATCTTGTTCAAATTTTAGCCCTGAGGTTAAAAATGGCCCCACCCGGGGGTCACTTGTTTTACGAAGACTTGTATAGGAAGAAACTTTAAAAATCTTCTTGTCTGAAGGTAGAATGTCCAGGCTTTTGATATTTGGTATGTAGCTTCATCTAGTGGACCTCTACCAAGATTGTTCAAATAATAGCCCTGGGGTAAAACATTACCCCTACCCGAGGGTCACTTGTTTTACATAGACTTGTATAGTGAAAAATCTTTAAAAATCTTCTTGTCTAAAAGTAGAATGCCGATTAAGGCCTTTGATATTTGGTGTGTAACTTCATCTAGTTGACCTCTACCAAGATTGTTCAAAGTATAGCCCTGGGGGGAAAAATTGCCCCATCACGGGTCACTTGTTTTACCTAATATTATACTTGAATAGGGAAAAACTTTGAAAAATCTTGTCTAAAAGTTGATGTTTGAAATTTAACTTCATCAAGTGGACCTCTACCAAGATTGGTCAAATTATAGCCCTGGTGTCAAAAATGGCGCCACCCTGGGGATCACTTGTTTTACATAGACTTGTTTAGGTAAACACTTTAAACAATATTCAGGTGATTGATTTAGGGCCATCTTGGCCCTCTTGTTCTGAGTACTTGGTTACTTAAATTACTAACCGAATAACATACGGTTAACCGAGTAACCGATTAATCGCTGACATCTCCACTATTTACTGTCCAACCTGTGTTTTAAGACCACACATGGGAAGAGAATGATATGGTCTTTGTTAACAGGTGATCTTTAATTGCAGTAACATTTATGCAGAAATTGAGTAATTGAAGATATTTAAAGTGTGGTCGCTATAGACAGAGAATTTCTATACAAAAGTGGTCTCTAGCACAGGTTTGACGGTAATGTATATTTCAGAATCAAAGCTGGTTTCCTGTTACGACCAGTTAAGACGAATCAAGGACAGCGATGTTTGGACTCTTGCACTGCAGAAGTTTTCTAGTAACGGTGAATGGCAATGCATTATATATCTGTTACTGGGTCCAAACCTGGATCTGAAACCGTTCAAAACTTGTCCTACAGGTAAGAAAAACCCTTTCCCATATACAACAAAATATGAAGCAGACGACTTTGAAAACAACTAGGTTAAAATGTGAAAAATCTCTATATATGAAAGTATAATTATTGAATAGGGTTTAAAACATTGTGTTCTTAAATATTTCCCACATACAACAAATTTGCAGCAGACGACTTTAAAAACATTTAAATAAAGATACGCATAATCTCTGTACATGTACAGTCCAATCTGTGTTTAAAGACCACCCATGGGAAGAGAACACTATGGTCTTTAATTGCAGTGTCATTTATGAAGACAATTTGTAATTGGAAAATTTAAAGTGTGGTTGAGCAGACACCTTTGAAAACATGTAAAAATAATGAAAATCTCTAGAAATGAAAGTATAATTATTACATAGAATTGAAAACAATGGCAAAAGAAGAAAATTGCTTATCATGGGTAATATCTCCTTGTGATATAATGTTTTCAAAAGTCGTCTGCTGCATAGGCGTCAGAAAGTATCTATATGATGGAAAGGGTTATATAGAGTTAAAAACATTATAGTACAAGGAGAAATTGCTAAGACCATAGAAACTCTCTATAAATATTAGTATAATTATTGAATAGAATTGAAAACATTTTTGGAAAAAAAGAAATTACTATGTGTGACCAATTTCTCCTTTTGTTAGAATGTTTTCAAAATTCATCTGTTCTAGATGCATCAAAATGTTTCTTTATGTGGTAAAAGGTTAAAGTGCAATTTGACCATTTGTAAACTGGTATACCAACACAGCTTTTGTAAAATAATGAAAAGAAATATTTACACGAAAAATCCCCAGTAATTCATTTCTGTTCAACAAGGCAGGAATAATAAAATAAAAAGAAGGCAAATTTAAATTACAAATCAACCTCAATGCATGCAACAAGTAATTTCTATTTCAGTGAACGAGGTAAGGAATGTCAGCTCTGGGGTGGCGTGTAATTCCCCTAGAGACTGTCTAGACCTCAAAACGGTGTTCGCCTACCTACACAGGAAGCCATATTCCCATGGCGACTACTACTGGCTAGACGTTCTATTACTTTCCATTTATGTTGTGGTAAACAGGGCAGCCTTTAATAAATTCGCGGAAAATGAACGAGACAATTATTTACATGCCGCGGCAAGATTTGCATTGTTTACTGGTAAGTGACCATTTATCCGAAACAGATGGCTTGTGTTCTACATCAGATGCTGTTTGAAATTGTGGGAAAAGGAGGAACTGCAAGTTAGATAATATTTACCATTCCATATTTCTATGACTTTTTAGTACATTTGCAGCAGATGCCTTTTGAAAGTATTTTGGAAAAAGGAAAAATTGCAAGTAATAACTAAGCAAGTTTGTATTTTCTCTTGTCTTTTTAGTCCCCCTATTTGAGTCACAGGGGGACTATAGGGTTGCACCTTGTACAATTTCTGTTTTCTAGACGATATCTCCTATACTGCTTAACTCGGAGTTACCAAAATTGGTATGCATATCCATCTTGGGAAGAAATAGCTTGGTAAATCGGGAGCTGGAGGTCAAAGTTTTGAATCCCAGTGGTGACCGTGGGGTCAGTTCTGATATGGCCAGTTGGTTAGCCGCGAGATAGTTAAATACTAGTACCGAAAGCCTGTCTGCCTGGTACCTTGTAAAAACATAGGCAATGGGAAGTAAAAATAAATGTTTTCAGGACAAAGGTGTCTCATATGACAGAAATGACTGGCCCTTTCAATAGGGGGTGACACTATAATAAACAAACACTTTACTTAATTTCTATAAAGAAAAACCTCAAAATGTGAAAGTATAACTATTGTTAAAAGTTTAAAACGTTGTGGCAAAAGGAGAAACAATTTTTTCAAAGACATCAGCTGCAGATGCCTATAAACACATTGGCAAGAGAAGAAAAGAGTTAATCCTCTACCACGCACAGGCCCTTTCTGACAACTCTGTCATTTTGCCACAATGTTTTCCATTCTGACCTCTTTCCTTTATATTTTCAGAGAGATTCTTTCTACTAGAAACAATTTTGAAACAGCCCCTGGATGCAATGAAAGACCAGATTATTAATGTACACGGAGAATCTGTGTATCACACGATCACTAAGATTGTGCCGCTACCTTCTGAGAAAACTCTAGTAAAAGTTACACAGATGTTTATGACAAAGGGATTAAGGTAAATCACTAATCAAGTCAATATAAAGGGTAGCATTGAGAACTGCAAATCCTTGTGGCATGAGTTTTATTCTCTTGTTATTCATCTTCCATCAATAGACTATAAATGTCATCAGTGCAAACTTGGGTCATAGCAGACCCAAATTGTTTTTCTCTTTGAAATGTTTTTGAACTTCCAGGGTTGTTTCACCTGTAGATAGATGGATCACTGGCGGCAGGTGGATGGGGGATGTGTCTACATGTTGTCCGGTCTTTTAGACGAACAGTATTCATCTGATCTTCACCACATATTTATGAGCATAATGTCTGGTTTGATAACCAGCCAAATCGTCAAAGGCACTTTTGGATTAAGGTCTTTGAATTATCAAAATTTTAGCAAAGTAGGTTTAGTCCGGTCTTCAATTCTTTTGCAATCTTCATCAAGTAAGCTGTGAATTGGCATAAAACCTTTGTTGCTTTAAGAAATTGGCCAAATCGTAGCAGATAACTTTGAGAATATCTAGGCAAAAACACGAATAATCTCTATAAAAGAATGTATTATTACTTAAAAAAGTTAAACATTTCTTTGCAAAACATTTCAACAAATTTTTCTTTTGTCATATAAATGTTTTCAAAAGTTGTGTACTGTAGTGAAGTCAGAAAGCGTCCATATGTGGGAAAGGGTTTAGATTTATTATCAAACTTCCATCCGTCAAACTATTCTTTCTGGTCGGCCAGGAAAAGGATGTACTCTCTCCCACATACAGAAGTCATCATGCATTTTGAAGAATTAAAAAGAAAGAGTTAAGTAATTAAAAATTAAAAAGATAGAGTTAAATAATTATGATTTCATTCATACATATTTTCTATATTTCCTCCCAAATGTTTTCAAAGTGTGTTTTTATTGGAAGCCGCCAGGAGGTGGCTTCCTGTAGGTATGCCTAGAAATTTAGCACAAGGAGAATATTTAGACCTGCCAGTGTGACCACATATCGTGATTTCTCTTTGTCCTTACTAAGTACATAAATTTAAGGTAATGACTTTTAAAACATCCCTTTTACACTGTATATACATGTGAGAGTTTTTTAAATTAAAAACAAAAGACAAAGGCCAGTATATTAATTGAATGTATGTACATTCTTATTTAAGCGAAATTCATACTGTATCTAGTCTAAACAGTAAAACTGAATTGGTTACCTTCCTCAGAGGCTTTATTAGTTTGATAGTAAACTGGGAACCATAAACAAGATGCGCGCGGTAAATGTAATCTGGTTCCTTACATGCTATCATATATTACGCAGTGATTAGATGAAGAAGCATAGACATGAACATATATAAACCACAGAATTATCTGTTTCAAGTTAAATTTTACCATCTAGTTGAAATGTTAATGTTTATCAAACTTATTTATACGAATCGCAAGAAAAAAATCCTGGTAGTACTTAAAGGGAGGTAATTTGAAGTATACGCACAATCTAACTAAGTGCAGCAAATAATTTTCCCATTTGGTCTGACACCTTTGTCTAATAATACACATGTATGATGATTTAAATAAACAATTTAAAGGGAATACAAATATTTAACAGAGTTAAACATTTAAATACATTTTCAACAGCTAACCGTTTCCCACTATAGATTTTCATTTTCACAATTGTCATCGCAAAGTGCATACATGAACATATATAAACCACAGAAATATTTGTTTCAAACATTTTGACGTCTAGTTGAAATGTTAATGTTTATCAAACTTATTCATACGAATCACAAGAAAAAAAAGTACTTAAAGGGAGGTTATTTGAAGTACGCACAATTTAACTAAGTGCAGCAAAGATTTTTCCCATTTGGTTTGACACATTTGTCTAATAATACACATGTATAACGATTTAAATAAACAATTTAAAGGGAATACAAATATTTAACAGAGTTAAACATTTAAATACATGTTCAACAGCTAACCGTTTCCCACATACAACAACCAATTTGGTAGAGGAAGTTCACGTTGTGCCGGGGTTAGCTAGTCTCAATATAAAATCACAATTATTGGAAATATACTTATACACAAACGGACGTTTCTAGTTTTAGTACATACAAGAACGGTTCATACTTAAATTTACTTTAACATGTTTGGTATATTGAAATTGGTGTTCCTGCGAGATTCACAGTCAACAGCTTAAGTTGAAAACATTAGGAATGGTGAAATGAAAACATTTGTTTATAAATCTATAAACAATTAACGAAATGTGTACACATTTATCTTGGTTTTCATTCATATAATTTCAATGTTTGTCAATCTTATTCATACGAATCGCAAGTTAAAAATCCTGGTATTGCTTAAACGGAGGTAATTTGAAGTATACAACAGTCTTTAAAAGGATAAATATATCAGCATTACCGTCTACAGTTTAAATTGTTCTAATGTTTGTGGATTTAAATGTTTTTTTTTCTTATTTCTACATGTACAACGAAATATTGCGGCTTCTCTTTGACGCTTTGCGTCAAACATTCGTCTTGTTCTATCTGTGTTATATGTTCCCAACTTTCCACACATATATATATAGAGACACTTTCTGACGCCTCTGTAGCTGTCGACTTTTGAAAACATTGTGGCAAAAGGAGAACTGAGCAATTTCTCCTTTTGCCACAATGTTTTCAACTTTATTCGGAAATTCTTTTATTTATAGAGAGTTTCCATATTTTTGACTTAATGTTTTCAAAGTCGTCTGCTGCAGATTTGTTGTATGTGGAAGTTAAGTCTGGGGTTATATTCCACAGTAATATGGTGAAGAACGGTAATGGTAAATTGGCGGTTGACTATCTAGACAAGAGTTACAGTGGAAAGGTTTTCGACCTTTTCTTCAAGAAAGTTGTCTGTAAGTATTTATCTAATATTTTGAGCTCAACTGAGCACAAAGTATTACAATGATTTTGTAACCCATCTTACATAAGGTTACGAAATAACAGGAAGATATAGAGGTTACAAGATAACTAGGTTATGAAATCATTGGCTTCCAAGCACATAGTGTTCAAGTTAAGCTATTGTGATCTCTCACTGTCCATTGTATTTTTTAAATCTTCTTCTCTGAAACTACAGGTCTGATTTCAAAATAATTTCCCAGGAATGTTCCTTAGGTGGTCCCCCTTTCAAAGTTATTCTAAGACTTTAATTCTCCTTAGAAATACAATTGCATAATCCAATCAAGTTAAAAGTTAATGTAAGCAAAATTTTTGCCATTTCAAATCTTCTTCTCTGAAACTACAGGTCTGATTTCAAAATAATTTCCCAGGAAAGTTCCTTAGGTGGTCCCCTTTCAAAGTTATTCAAAGACTTTAATTCCCCTTAGAAATACAATTGCATAATCCAATCAAATTAAAAGTTAATGTAAGCAAATAATGAATAATGAGCTGATTGACCATCTTCCAAGAAGTTTTCGCCATTGACGACGCAGGTATTCCAAACTGAAAAGTGTTAGGATAATTCGTCTATATCTTAATGCTGACGTTTCAACTTCTGCGACTCCTGCATGTTCCTGCGCCGACTACATATTACTGTCATAGCTTGAATTGATGTCCCAAAATATCCAATAATTTCCTTCTTAAATGAAATTGCTCTTTAAATTCAGCTGTAATAACATTGATCCTTTCCAACATACATTGCTCTAAGTTGAACAGTTTTCACTTTATCTTCACCAGATTACATACATTTTCCTTTTGCAACAATGTCTTTAACTCTTTTCAATAATAATACTTTAATTCACATATATCTTTAGCTCACCTGAGCACAAAGTGCTCAAGGTTAGTTATTGTGATCGCCAGTTGTCTGTCGTGTGTCGTGTGTCGTGCATCCGTCAACATCTTCTCCTCAGTAACCAGTGGGTCAATTGGGATGAAACTTCACAGAAAGCATCCTCTCAGTAACCTCACCAGACTTCCTTCAAATTTTTGGGATCCATGCAGAATTCTGGTTTCCATGGCAACGAAACGAAAACAATTTTTTTTTTTTTAAAAACATGGCTATATTGCCATATATGGCTATAGTGAAAACTTAATAAATCTTTCACTCCGAAAGTGTCAGGCCGATTTTCAAATAATTTTGTAGAAATGTTCCTAGGGTGACCCACTATCAGATTCCTCTAACCCATGTTGATTGAACGTATTTATGGCCTCCAGGGGGCGAGGCTTATAAGTGAACAAAAATAAAATCAGGTGAGCGATCCAGGGCCATCATGGCCCTCTTGTTCATTATTTTGCCCAGATATTTTCAAAGTCATCCGCTGCATATTTCTTATATGTTGGGATGGGTTAATGCATACTGTCTCACCAGTCTTTACTGTCAGTATATATGTCTTATATACCTAAATATATCTTCTGTTAAAAAAAAAATTGAAAACCCCAAGACGCAGCTCAGTTCTATTATTGCAACCTTTTACGGTAAATCTATTTAAGAGCAGGGGAAGAAGAAGTACCTTTACAGTTGTGATATGACTAAGATAAGGTTGACAACTGTACTAAGACCGCCTCGGTGGTGTAGTGGTAGAGTGTCTGCCTCTGTTGCTGGTGGTCGTTGGTTCGATATCGCTTGAGTCATACCAAAGACTTTTTAAATGGTAGTAATGGCAGCGCTCAGGGTTTCGGGGTTAGCATTACAACTGACTGGCTGGTGTCAGAATAAATGGATAAGTAGCACTGGTGACCTACCCAGGAAAAGCCATGATATAACTGAGAAATTGTTGCAAAAGGCATAAAACACCAAACAATCAATCAAAACCTGCATTAAACCATAATAATTAATAATTTTCCATTATTTGCAGCCTTTTCTTGGGGTGAAGTGAACCTGGTAAAAGATCAGGGCAATCTGAAGTACAAGTCAGGGGACATACAAGAGGCCGTCGAGCTCTACACAAAGGCCATAGATATGCTCCAGTCTCAGTCGATGAATCAGCTTAAAGGGTCTGCAAGTAAAGATGTTTCTTTTCTGTATGGGAACAGAGCTGAGGGATATTTAAAACTCGGACAATATGACTGTGCCCTTGATGATGCGAAAATGTGCGTTTCTTACAACAGGCATTGGCACAAGGTAAGATTGATGATAAATTGCTTACCAAGGAAAATCACCAATTCATCGTTCGGGAATATAATGAGGGAATATTTTCATTAGGACCATCTTTTTGCAACATGGGAAATGCATAAACGTCCAATTTTGTATAACAGATATTTCAAACAAGAACAAAAATTATCCCCCAAAATTGTGTGACCAATTTTTAGATAATTTGGTATACATGTCCTTTGGGTAACCCTCTACAAGATACCTTTAAACCATGGTTATTCATTATAAACATGGCCACCATGTGGCGTACTGTTTTGTTTTATTTGTCTATTATGAAAACTTTAAAAGATCTTATTCTCAGAACAGGGCCCCAATCTTCTTCTCAGAAAATAATGGACACATTTTTAATTGTTTCATAGAAATTTTCCTAGGGTGACCTTTTACCAGGAATTGAACCCTGGTCCCAAGTTCTCTTTATGTAGAATGTGACGCTGTGATATAATTGAATATTTGTTGAAAGCGGGGTAAAACGCAAAACAATCAATCAACAATTATGTAGAATGTTATTGGTTATTATTTTAGGCTCATCTCCGGGTTGCCCAGGCACTGAAAGGACTGAAGAAAATGGATAGTTCCCTAAACGCATACATAACTGCCTATAAAGATGTTGAGGCTTCAATGGACGACAAAGTGCGGATTGAGATCCTCTCTGAGATGACCCTTATCTATCTACAGATGGCTCCTAAGACATGTAAGTAAACATTTAATCCTTCTCACATACAGACTTTTTCTGGCGCCTTTGCAGCAGACGACTTGAAAACATTATGGTAAAAGGAGAAATTGCTCGCTATGTGTTCAACTCTATCCAATGATAATAATTTCATTTATAGAGTTTTCCTATAGATTTGTTTAGCTATTTTCAAAGTTGTCTGATGCAGATTTGTTCTATGTGGGTAAGTGTTAATCCCTTCTTACGACAAATCTGCATGTAAAAACACCTAGGCAAAGACATGGAAAGTCTTGATGAACAAAAGTATAATCACTGAATAGAGATGAAAACATTACAATCAATTTCTCCTTTTACCTTAATTTTTAAATTTTTAGCTCCACTGACTGAAAGACATTCGAGCTTATGTCATGTCATCTTCGCATGCCAAGGGTAATTTATCCATTACATTACCATGCAAGATTCTGGTTTCCATGGCAACCAAAAGAAAAAAGTCTAAAATACTTCTCTTCGAAAACTGTTTGGCCAATTTTCATATCATTTTGTAGAAATGTTCCTTGGATGACCCTCTGACCCTCAGCAATGTTGATTGTTCCAAAGACATGGCCGCCAGGGGGCGTGGCTATTTTGCCTTATATGGCTATAGTGAAAACTTTAAAAATCTTCTCCTCCGAAAGAATCAGGCCAATTTTCAAATAATTTTATAGAAATGTTCCTTGGGTGACCCTCTATCAGATTCCTTCAAGCCATGTTGATTTGCCTAAAAACATGACCACCAGGGGTTGGGGCTATTTTGCCTTATATGACTATAGTGAAAACTTAAAAAATCTTCTCCGACGAAAGTGTCTCGTCGATTTTCAAATAATTTTGTAGAAATGTTCCTTTGCTGACCCTCTTTCAGATTCCTTCAAGCCATGTTGATTGGTCGATAAATATGGCCGGCAGGGGGCAGGGCTATTTTTATTTAAATGGCTATAGTGAAAACCTTGAAAAATTCTGCTCCGAAAGTGTCTGGCCGATTTTCAAATAATTTTTAGAAATGTTCCTAGGCTGACCCTCTATCAGATTCCTTCAAGCCATGTTGATTGGTCGAAAACTATGGCTTAAGTGAAAACTTAAAAAAGTCTTCTCCTCCGAAACTATTTTGCCTATTTTCAAAATACTTTGCAGAAATGTTCATTGGGTGACACTCTACGAGATTCCTGCAAGCCATGGTGATTGGTCAAAAAACATGGCCACCAGGGAGCTGGGTTGTTTGGAGATTTAATTTTTGCCTAATGGCAGTGGAGCGATACTGGCCCTCTTGGGCCTCTTGTTTCAAATTTTGTCTGCTGCTGATATACCAAATTATGTGTGTATGGTGTTTTATGCAGTTTTCAACAGTATTTCAGTTATATCGCAGCATTTCATGGGAAAGTTACCAGTACTACTGGTCCATTTATCCTGACTCCACTGAGACAGTTGTAATGCTAACCTCAGAATCCTGAGCGCTAAGGAAGGAACGCCATTCCTTCCATTGGCATGACGTTCAAATGTGTTTAAAATATTTTATTTTGGCGCATGTTGGAAAAAGGAAAATTGCAGTTCATCCTTTTATGATAATGTTTTCAAATAGTGAAAACATTGTGGTAAAGGAGACATTGCTCTGACAAATATCTTTCTATGAAATGAGTCACGTCAAATGAAACCAGAGGACTAGATTAGAGGGATTTGACTGGTCTTTACCCACAATATTTCTCTTATTACTCAACAAAATCCTTTGTTGTGGGTACTCAAAAGAATTGTCTCACTGAGATGATTATTTTCAGTACCCACAACATAGGGTTTGAATATCAAATAAGGATTTTAGAACATGAAAAACTCTCGTTATCTAAAGCTCTGTGAAAATATATCCAGATCAGCCTTAAACATTGTGCATTTTGTTCAGGTTTATCTGTGTTGGCAATCTTACGGGACAAGCATTCTTGAAGCCTCTTTGGGAACCAACTGTGAGATCAGTTACTGTCGGTAACTTATTTTGCATGGAGGTTTTCAGAATTGTCTGCTGCAGATTTATTGAATGTTTAATTGGGTTCAGTCTCAGTTGATTTAATGATTCTTACATATTTTAGTTGATGCGAAAATCCACAACAATTTTGCTAAAGGTCAAGGACATGTCTGGCTGAAAACTTCATATGAGTTGATACGAAAAGACGATTGGGACAGAGCGTATATTGCCTATGTTCACATTATGTCTGAAAGGAAAAAGATGCCGCATATTACCTACACACTAGCACCAATATGCAAACTGGAGAAGATGCGAGTATGGAATTTTTATTAACCCTCTCCCACATACAGACACTTTCTGATGCCTCTGTAGCAGATGACTTTGAAATCATTGTGGCAAATGAAGAAAATGCTTGTAATGAGTAATTTTGCCTTTTTCCACAATATTTTCAACTTAATTCAATAAATATTCTTTCATTTAGAGAGATTCCGTATTTTTGCTTAGATGTTTTTTATATTCATCTTGATATAACTCAAATCCAGTTGAAAACAACATTAAACTCCAAGACCTCATCTTGTTTAAAAGGTACATCTAACTCTTTTACAAAGTCAGACTAACAGTGAAGGCTTTGGTGAGGCTGTGCATAGACTGTGCATAGATTGGCTCAGATGCCTAGAAAAATAGTGTAACGGGTCTCTCATTATCTCTCTTATTACTCAATTAAACCCTATGTTGTTGGTACTCAAAGAATCGTCTCACTGAGATGATTCTTTTGAGTTCCATCAAAATAAGGTAAGATGATTCTTTGGTGTACAACCAACATAAGGTTAGTTAGATGGTTCTATGGTGTACCGACAACATAAGGTTAGTTAGACGGTTCTTTGGTGTACTGACAACATATGGTTAGTTAGATGGTTCTTTGGTGTACCAACAACATAAGGTTAGTTAGACGGTTCTTTGGTGTACTGACACCATATGGTTAGTTAGACGGTTCTTTGTCGGACCGACAACATAAGGTTAGTAAGATGGTTCTATGGCATACCGAAAACATAAGGTTAGTTAGACTGTTCTTTGGTGTACCAACAACATAACGTTAGTTTGACAGTTCTATGGTGTACCGACAACATCAGGTTAGTTAGACGGTTCTTTGGTGTACCGACAACATCAGGTTAGTTAGATGGTTCTTTGGTGTACTGACAACATATGGTTAGTTAGACGGTTCTTTGGTGTACCAACAACATAAGGTAAGTTAGACGGTTCTTTGGTGTACCACCAACATGAGGTTGGTTAGACATTTTTTTGGTGTACTGACAACATAAGGTTAGATGATTCTATGGTGTACCAACAACATAAGGTTAGTTATACGGTTCTTTGGTGTACCGACAACATAAGGTTAGTGAGATGGTTCTTTAGAATACCAACAACATAAGGTTAGTTAGATGGTTCCTTGGTGTACCAACAACATAAGGTTAGTGAGATGGTTCTTTGGAATACCAACAACATAAGGTTAGTGAGATGGTTCTTTGCTGTACCAACAACATACAGTTATTGAGACGGTTCATTGGTGTACTGACAACATAAGGTTAGACGGTTCTTTGGAATACCATCAACATAAGGTTAGTGAAACGGTTCTTTAGAGTACCAACAACATAAGGTTAGTGAGACGGTTCTTTGGAATACCAACAACATAACGTTAGTGAGACGGTTCGTTGGAATACCAACAACATAAGGTTAGTGAGATGGTTCTTTGGTGTACCAACAACATAAGGTTAGTTAGACGGTTCTTTGGTGGACCAGCAACATAAGGTTAATTGACTCTTTGGTGTATCAATAACGTAAGGTTAGTGAGACGGTTCTTTGGTGTACTAACAACATAAGGTTAGTTAGACAGTTCTTTGGTGTACCGACAACATAAGGTTAGTGAGACGGTTCTTTGGTGTACCGACAACATAAGGTTAGTGAGACGGTTCTTTGGTGTACCAACAATGTAAGGTTAGTGAGACGGTTCTTTGGAATACCAACAACATACAGTTAGTGAGACGGTTCTTTGGTGTACCAGCAACATAAGGTTAGTGAGACGGTTCTTTGGTGTACCAACAACATAAGGTTAGTGAGACGGTTCATTGGAATACCAACAACATAAGGTTAGTTAGACGGTTCTTTTGTGTACCAACAACATACAGTTAGTGAGACGGTTCTTTGGATTACCAACAACATAAGGTAAGTGAGATGATTCTTTTGAATACAAACAAAATAGAGTTTGAATTAAATATCAGGATTTTAAGAGATGAAAATACACTCCTTATCTATAGCTGTGATAGGTTGTCAACAAGGATTTTATGCCATTTGCAATTTAAATTCAGTTATATCACGGCAACAGTTAACTTATTCATGATCCCTGGGTAAACAAACTAGTACTAGGCTAAGAAAGGGCACTCAACCAATGGGATGTATCAGTAACATAGTTACATACACAAAAGGACCCAAATTGCCAGTAAATTTCATATATACATATATATATATCTATAGGCTCACCCATGGTCAGCTGATCTCATTCAACATCTACTGGACTGTGGTGCAGACAAAAGGACCTTGACCTTGAATAAAGGTGACACCTACCTACATGCAGCAGTTAGAATCTGCTTACTTGTTGGTGAGTTGCTTGATCGATTAATTGATTAATTGTTTAATTTATTCATGATCCCTGGGTAAACAAACTAGTACTAGGCTAGAAAATATGCCTTGCCCAAGGGCACTCCACCGAGGGTCCGCGACTGGGGATCGAACCCGGGACACCCAGTTTCGAAATCCTCGACGCTAACCACTCGACCACGGCGGATTTCCCATTTTTAAGGTATTTCTTTGGTATGACCCTATTGGGGATCAAACCCACGACCTCCAACAACCTAGGTGTATGCTCTACCATGACACCACCAAGGTGGTGGATCAATCAAAGAAGTGGTGCAGTGGTAGATTGTGGGCCTCTGGCACCAAAGGTCCGAGGTTCAAATCCTGTGATGAGCGGTTTCTACCTTTGAGATTTTTCTTCACAAAGGGTGCAACTACTTTTGAAGTCTCCATGAAGCAGGCATCAAGCCTGATTAAAATTAAGCTAATATCTTGTGTTGTAATCAATGTGAAATAAATCAGTTTAATCCAAACTTATCAATCAATCAACCAATCAATCAAGTGAACTGTCACCATGATATAACTGAAATTATGTTGAAAGCAAAACCCCAATAAAACAAACCTTGAAAATGGTAGTAATGGCTGCCCTCCTTGGCGCATAGGGTTTCAGGGTTAGCACTGACTGGCTGGTTTCAGGATAAATAAGCCAGCAGTACTGGTATTTTACCCAGGAAGTGCCATTATATAACTGAGCAATTGTTGAAAGCGATGTTTAACACCAAACAATCAATCATTTGTTCTTTTGTTTCAATCACAGCCAAGAATGGACTTCTTTTGAAATGGCTATTGAAGAGATACAAAGAGGTAAATTTGTTTGACAAAGATGGGAATAGTCCCCTACACACTGCTGCTAAAGAAAGAGGCATTACCACAGAAACAAGGTAAGATGTAGAGAATCATAGAATACATAACCTCCTGTTCTATATTAGAGCTGTTCAAATTGTAAATTTGATTGTTTAGAACTGGCCGTCATGATATGACTGAAAAATTGTTGAAAAACGGCTTTAAACCAAAATCAATCAGTCAATTAATTTCCCACATATAGATGCTTTTCAACGCATATGCAGCAGGCGACTGTTGAATAAAACATTGTGGCAAGAGGACAAATTGCTCATGAGGAGTAATTTCTCCTTTGCTACAATGTTTTCAAGTCTAATACAAATTACACTTCCATTCAGTGAAAAATTTGTTGTATGCGGGAAAGGTTTAAATAACAAAAGGATTTCAATTCTTTTCTCAGTCACCTGTTTGTCTATCTGTCATACTGTGACATAATGGCAGGCCACACAGCTTTTGTGCGGGAGGTAGCGGTTTCGATCCCTGGCCAGGTCATACCAAAGTCTTTTAAAATAGTAGTATTTTCCTCCTTGGCGCTCAGGATTTTGGAATTAGCATTACCACTGTCTAACTGGTGTCAGGTTAACTGGACCAGAAGTACTGGTAACTTACCCAGGAGATGCTTTGATATAATTGAAGAATTGTTGAAATTAGCATCAAACACCATGCAAACGAACAAAGCAGGCCACACAGTCACTTGTTCCTTTCAGACACTCTTGTGTATTATGGTTAATCATTCAGGAATCCTAAACCCTAATACGGCCGTATGATGGGATCACGCAACAGGTGGCGTACACATGTTTTCTGCTCTCTAAGTCGAACATTTTCATCTGATCTTCACCCAATTTGTTGAAAATGTTTGTGGTACTTTTGGAATATGGCCCTTGAATTAATAAAAAATGGCCGAATTAGCCTTGTCCGCTCTCTAAGTGGAATAGTCTTATGTCAATTTTCACCAAACTCAGTAAAATTGGTTCTTGGCATAATGATAGCCAGCCAATTTGTCCAAGGCAGTTTTGAATTATGGTCCTTGAATTATCTAAGTTTGGCCAAATAGACCTTGTCTGTTCTTTAACTTCAACAGTTCTAATCCAATCTTCATCAAACTTGCTGTGATTGTTTATGGGCATAACAACTCCGTTGCAATAAAAGACTGGCCAGATCCCTTTAGTCCGTCCAGAATTATGTCATTTATTTTGTGACAGTTCGGCACTCTTGTTACACATGCAGACACATTTTGAATCTGCAACAGTAGATTTTTTTTTGGGGGGGGGGGTATATAGGAGTCACTGTGTCGGGCTGTATGTCTGTCTATCTGTCGGTCGGTCGGAAGCCAGATTTTGTCCGGCCAATTTCATACAAACCACTGGGTGGAATTCAATAAAATGCTACATGAAGCTTCTATACCAAGAGGAGATGTGCATATCCTAAAGGGGTTACAATTGCATGTTATTTTACAGAGTTATGGCCCTTTTACTTATTAAGTAAGCCATATTTTGTCCGGCCTATTTCTTACAAACTACCACTGGGTGGAATTCAATAAAATTATACATGAAGCTTCTATACCAAGAGGAGATGTGCATATCCTAAAGGGGTTACAATTGCATGTTATTTTACAGAGTTATGGCCCTTTTACTTATTAAGTAAGCCATATTTTGTCCGGCCTATTTCTTATAAACCACTGGATGGAATTCAATAAAATTTTACATGAAGCTTCTATACCAAGAGGAGATGTGCATATCCTATAGGGGTTACAATTGCATGTTATTTTACAGAGTTATGGCCCTTTTACTTATTAAGTAAGCCATATTTTGTCCGGCCTATTTTACATGAAGCTTCTATACCAAGAGGAGATGTGCATATCCTAAAGGGGTTACAATTGCATGTTATTTTTCAGAGTTATGGCCCTTTTACTTATTTAGTTATGGTGTAGGTCAAGGTGCTGTTTTGGGGGTATTTATCATCTTCAGTGATAGTTCTAGTTTTGATGGTTTTTAGTGGATTTTGAGAATTGGACATATCTTCTTCATTTTTTGTTAGAAAGATTTTAAATTTTGCACAAATAAATATAATAGGAATAATAATATAATAAACAAATAAAAATTTCACTTGTTAGAGCGACTTCAAATTTTGCCCACACATTTTGTCTTTGTATTTTACACTTGTATTGATACTCAAAGCGGGGGACGTATTTCTTATTATTGAAGGTACAACATTATCATAGTATTACTGAAGGCCAATGTGGATGCCAATGTTAAAAATGGTCGGGGTGAACTTGCCATTGATTTGATTCCGGGCCAGGAAACAGATTTAATGGAGAAACTAAGGATGGCTATGTTCAAAGGTACTTTATGTTGAACCCCGCTTTCCCGCCTGCAGACGACTTTTGAAAACATTGACGGAACTGAAGAAATTGCTTAAATTAATAAATTTCTCCTTTTTCAACAATATTTTAAAACTCTTCAATAGTTAAATTTGTACTTTATAGAGATTTTCCATATTTTTACCTGGAATTTTTCAATATCGTCTTCTACATATTTGCTGTATGTGAAAAAGGGTTAAATATGACCCATGACACATGCAAATACAACATTGGCATATCAACAGCAATGGCATAAACTACCAAGCCCCCTTCTGGTGAGCTATGCTGAGTTGTGACAATGTTTTTATCTCTGTATTGAAGCTGGTCTTTCAAATTTCCAAAGGTTTTCATTTTTAGTTTGTCTGTTTTCCGAAGAAAAGAAGTTCATTTATTGTGATACCCTTGGCGTCGTCATCTGCGTTGTCACAAAACTTTAACCTTACATCATAACTCAAAAACCTTCCAACATTTTCAAATGAAACTTGGTACACATGTCCCTAGGATCAATACACATGTCTATACTAAGTCACATAACTCTGGCTTTAATAATTATTCAGTAATGCCCCTTTTTCCACTTAGAAAAAAGCAGACAAGCGTTTGCATTCACTTGCAGCGCTCTTTTTTATACAAAACAGATTTCTCTAAAAATGCAATATAATTCGTTCAATTGTTTCCCAGGCATCACACTTTAACCTTTCCTACAAACAAAGAATCTGCATGTGACCAGTTTGAAAATATCTGTGCAAAAATATGGAAAATCTTGTAGAATTTGAAACATTGTGGCAAAAAGAAAAATTGCTGCAGATTTCGGCAAAATTCAACTGCATGTGAAAAGTTATCAAGGTCAGATCCTGTTTGCAGTTTACTTAATGTGGTATTTTGAGTTGTCTTGAATTATGCAGCTGTCTCTGTGTAGTAATGGCTAGAGCGTCCCCCCTCCCCCCCCCCCCCCCCCCCCCCCCCTTTGGAGAGGGAAGCTAGAGAGCCATCCCCTGTCAGACTTGAACCTTTTCCCATTTATAGACATATTTTGACTTATTTGAAGCAGATGACTATTGAAAACATTGTGGCAAAAAGAAAAATTCCTCATGATGAGCAATTTCCCTCTCTGTCACAATGTTTTCAACTCTTTTAAATGTCAGATTAAACATATTTTGGAAGTATTTCACATTTTTGCCAATATGTTTTCGAAGTTGTATGTAGAAAAGAGCTACTATGGTGTATGTTGTGAAAGGTTAAAAATAGTAGTTATGGCTTCCCTCCTAGGCCATTTGGGTTGAAGGGGAATGAATAACGACAGATCAGAGCTCTAGATAAGGGTCATTTTGCATGTTTTAAAATCCTTATTTGAGTTTCTAACCCTATGTTTTTGGTACTCAAAAGAATTGTCTTAGTGAGACGATTCTTTTGAGTACCCCACAACATAGGGTTTGCTATAATAATAAGAGAGAAATTGTGGGGAAAACAGCTGAATGCCCTTCCTTAACCCTTTCCCTCATACGACAATTCTGCAGCAGACGACTTTGAACGTATTTTGTCAAAACATAGAAAATCTCCATAATTGAATGGATAACCTATGACAAAAAGTGGAAAACATTGTGACAAAAGGAGAAATTGCACGTTTTGTGCAATTTCTTCTTTTGTCACTATGTTTTCAAAAACCCGTCTGCTGCAGAGGCGTCAGAAAGCGTCTATATGAGGGAAAGGGTTAACTGGACCTTTGCAACAGATGCATTGTCGTCAGGATGAATAAAACCGAAATTTTGTTGAAAAAATACAAAACTATAATAAATCATGAAAATAACTCAATAGATAAATAAATCTTATTCCCTTTTCCAGGAAAAACCATGAAGCAGGATCCTAGCTTTGAAAGTCAACAAGGACAGAGAACACAAGTTCAAGAAAAAACTATCCTGCCTAAAAAACCCACGCAAAGTCTGAAACAGAATTGTGAGGAATGCAGGGATCTTCTGAGAGATGCGCGTAATTTTTTTGACAACGACAATGCGACTGATGGATATATCAAGTTGTCGGAGATATTTAATAAGCAGCACAAGACAGACACTCATAAAGGCATTGTTAACAAATCTGTTGCAGCCATTGTGGAAAAAGTGGGAGAAAAATCTGTTCCAGGTTAGTTTAACGTTTACCCTTTAGCAGGTAACTTTTGAAAATAATAAGCAACTTTTACCACAATTGTTCTGCTCTATATATTAAGTTTGGCCTTAACCTTTTCACTGCTTGAAGCTATTTTGTCAATCCTCGGCCAGCAGTACAAAAAAATATTGCGCTGTCCAACCAGGTGGAAATGGCTAGAAGCTATTTTGTCAATCCTCGGCCAGCAGTAGAGAAATCTGTCAATGTTTGACCATGTGGATATGGCTAAAAGCTATTTTGTCAATCCTCGGCCACTAGTAGAGAAATCTGTTAACGTTTGACCAGGTGGGCATGGCTTCAAGCTATTTTGTCAATCCTCACCCACCAGTAGAGAAATCTCACAACAATTGACCAGGTCGGCATGGCTAGTAGCTATTTTGTCAATCCTCACCCACCAGTAGAGAAATCTCACAACAATTGACCAGGTCGGCATGGCTAGAAGCTATTTTGTGAATTCTCAGCCAGCAGTAGATAAATCTCACAATGTTTGACTAGGTTGGCATGGCTAGAAGCTATTTTGTGAATTCTCAGCCAGCAGTAGATAAATCTCACAACGTTTGACCAGGTCAGCATGGCTAGAAGCTTAGTCTAATTTTGTCAATCCTCGGACACCAGTACACGAATCTTGCACCGTCTGACCAGGTGGGTTTAGCTAGAAGCTATTTTGTGAATCCTCGGACACCAGTACACAAATCTTGCACCGTCTGACCAGGTGGGTATAGCTAGAAGCTATTTTGTGAATCCTCGGACACCAGTACACAAATCTTGCACTGTCTGACCAGGTGGGCTTAGCTAGAAGCTATTTTGTGAATCCTCGGACACCAGTACACAAATTTTGCCCCGTCTGATCAGATGGGCATTGCCGGTTTTCCTCATATGTATATATAGTAAAAGCTTTATAATTCTTCTTGTACTTTAACAGGCCAGTTTTTTGAAAATTATTGAGCAAAAATGTTCCTTTATGGCCCTCTACAAAGAATGTATAAATCATATTCCGACCCTAAAATCAAAGCCACAAGGGGGCAGAGATCTTTTGCATTGTATTTATCGAGAAAGAACATTGGAAACTTTTTAAGTTCTATAAACCCATTCCCACGCATTCTGATACTTCTGCAAGACACAACTTTTCAAAAAGTTGTGACAAAAGTAGAGATTGCTCAATACGAGCAATTTCTCCTTTTGCCACATCATTTTTAACTTTTCTCAGTAATTATAACTTCATTAATAGGGATTTTCCATGCTTTTGCCTAGATGTTTTTAAAGTTGTCTGCTGTAGATTTGTTGAATGAGGGAAAGGGTTAAGATAATCAGATGAGCGATATAAGCTGATTATGGTTACTTCTGTTGTATATTTAGAAATCCCATCCAGCCTAACAGGGATACCCAAGGAGTTCTACCAATTAGTCGTCGATGGTTTGATAGTCAAGCAAAAATGGCAACAGCTGAATCAGCTGAATTCCATTGTGAGAACATACAGACTTGTAAAGAACCAGGACCAGCTTGAAGGTAAGTTTTACATAATAAAAATGTTTAAAGTTTTTCTAATGATTTTTTTTTTTCAAGAATTTGCAATTTAAATATAACATCTAAACCATTTGCAATTTAAATATTAAATCATAAGCCATTTGGAATTAAATATAATATCTAAGCAGTTTGGAATTTTTAAAATTATTAAATTTTAAAGCGTTTTTTGTTTTTTTTCAAGAATTTGCAATTTAAATATAACATCTAAACCATTTGCAATTTAGATATTAAATATTGAGCCATTTGGAATTTTTAAAAATACATATTATGAGCATTTTACCCTTTCCCACTTAAAGACGCATCAGCAGCAGACAAATTGAAAACATTGTGTGGCAAAAAGCATTCATTGTTTTGATCCTGTGGCTGAAATCCAGTTGATCTTATGTCATGATGAATTGTCTGTTGTGCATGCATCAGTGTGTTTAAACCTTTTGCTGCAAACAACTTCTGTAACCAATAGGCCAATTATGATGGAACTTCAAAGCAAGCATCCTTTCAATGTCCTCTCCAAAATTCATTTAAATTTCTTGTTTTGATGCAGAATTCTTGTTTCCATGGCAATCAATAGAATTTTTTATTTTTAAATTCTTCTCATCCTAAACTAGTTGGCTGGTTTTCAGATGCCTTTATAGAAATGTTCCTTGGGTTACCCTCTATTAGTTTCCTTTAAATCATGTTGATTGATCAAAAATCACGGCTGACATGGGGTGGGCTGTTTTGCCTTATAAATATGGTTATAGTGAAAACTATAAAAATCTCCTCCCCCAAAAGTGTCCGGCTGATATTCGATTGATTCAGAAGAAATTTTCCTTGGGTGACCCTTTATCAGATTCCTTCAAACCATGTTGATTGATAAAAAAAACATGGCCGCCAGTTGGTCAGGCTTTTTTTCCCTTATATTGCTAAAGTGAAAACTTTATAAATCTTCTCCTCCCAAAATGTCACAGTAACCCTCTATGAGATTCATTCCAAGCCAAGATAATTGGTTGAAAAATACGGCCTTCCAGGGGGCGGGGCTGTTTTGCCTTAAATGGCTCAAGTGAAATTTGAAAATCTTCTTCTCCAAAAGAATCTGGCTAATTTTCAAATAATTTTGAATAAATGGTTCTTGGATGACAACAAAGTCTGACCGTACCATTGACAGATAAACTCCCTTTGTTTAGAAATTTTTGTTGCAACCTACTCATTCCAAGGGGTGTGTCACAAAACATGTCCTGTTTAACTAGGGTCTGCATGTGACTTTTCCATTGTATCAGCAATGATGTTTTTATAAGGGGATTTTTCCCCAGGGTTTGCAATTAACCTTTCCATCGTACCTGTGATTAGTGATCCCCTGCTGAAAGATGCTGAAGGTGATCAGATACAGATCATAGCTAACATGTTAAACAGTGCAGGGTTCAAATTTAACTTTTTTTGCCACTTGCTAAAAAAAGCAAGTGGCCTAAAAACTTACTTGCTAAATTGTCAAAACTACTTGCTTTTTTAAAAGAAATCATCAAATCGCTTTCAATGTTATTTGGATTTCAACTACAGTCAAACTTGCGATCAGCAGCCACCCAAGAGACATGATAAAACTGGCTGCCTAAGACAGGTGGCTGCTGATCACAAATTGCATGACTTGGTTGGATTTGTTCAAGTTTTGTCAGTTCACATAATATGACATGTAACTGTTAGGAATAGTCAAAGACCTAATAATGTGTTATTAGGTCTTTGGAATAGTCATTACATTACAAATAGTAAATTGTCTTTATAAACTTGTATTTAAACATTGTTATGAAGATTTGTAGCATTTTTCTATCAAATATTTCATTGTGCTATCTATTCTTTAGTTTAAACCGACGTTTACAACTAACTTGACTATCAAATATTTGTTCACATCACTTTGAAATCGGTGTCACTAAACAGAGTCTGGTAGAGTCTGGTAGAGTCCGGTAGAGTCTGGTCGTCAAATATCCCATTATATCACTGTTTTGTTGTGTTTTTGTATTGAAATGAATAAAATAAAGTGCTTTTGTATCATATAAATAAAAATATAAATGGTATTTGCCTATTTTAGCTCATTTTCGAGTGAATATAGAAATATTATATGCGTGAACACGGACACTGGTAGAGTCTGGTCATTATTAAGCAATAAATACAAAGTTTTATACGATTTTTAAGTTATAAAAAGTTTAATTTGATTTATATGTGTCATATTATATATTTATCTATTATATTATTTCAGCTGATAATCAGGAAAATAGTGGAAGATTGAGGATTTTTAACGATAACAATGTGTTTCGTAAATCAAAATGGCTGACGTGAAATTTCTGTTTGTAATGCGGCAATATCGCACATCCTGAACGAGTAATACACTAAATTCTCTCTCATTATGCGTCAACTAATTGATTAGGTGTGATCAACAGATTATAGTTATAATTATATTTTAACAATGCCAAGATTTTAAATGTATGAAAACTACTAGATTCGAATAATTTTATGTCGTTATATGTCATTAACGTTAAATAAACCAAATACTTAGAGAGCTATATACTTACTTAAATACTCGATAATCTTTAGATTTAAAATGGAAATGGGAATTTAAATTGACTTGGTGCTTCGAAGTGGACATTAACTTTCATTTTAACATATAAATGTTCTGTCTTTCGGTCTAAAACGCTCATAAATATCTTTTTCAATTTATCAATTTTGCCCGACATCGTAAACAGACAAGAAACCAAAATCGCAACTTCTTGTTGATGAATCATGCAACTATCATTCGGCACACTTCGGCTGTTTTCGGTACTCTAGATCTAACATGTAAACAGATTAAAAATGAAAAACCCGATAATGTGATTGTCACAGTATGCTACTTTAACACCTTGCGAATCCAAGTCTTTTTTCATTTTATCGCCAATGGCTCAATAATACAAGTGGCGAACGACAGCGGGAGCCCTGGTTTTGTTTTTTAAATAAGTAAGGTTTGAACTTGGAAAAAAAGTGACTCGCTAAAAATATCGAGTGGGCATGAAATTCTACTCGCAGTTTCTGAATTTGACTCGTATTTAGCGAGTTAGCGAGCGCTAAATTTGAACCCTGCAGTGGAGCCTCCATGGGAACTGACAGTAAGTTAGATCTTTACTTTATGGGCATGGACAATAAGTAAGATGTTTCCTTCATGGTCACAGACAGTACGTTAGATGTTAGCTTTATGGGCATGGACAGTAAGTTAGATGTTAACTTTGTGGGCATGGAATGTAAGTTAAATGTTAACTTTATGGGCATGGACAGTAAGTTGGATGTTTACTTTATGGGCACAGATAGTTAGTTAAATGTTTACTTTATGAGCTTGGACAATAATTTAGATGATTACTTTATGGGCACACACAGTAAGTAAGTTTAATGTTTACTTAATGGGAACTGATATTAAGTTAGATGTTTACTTTATGGGCACAGACAGAAAAGTAGATGTTAACTTTGTCAACACAGACAGTAAGTTTAATATTTCTTTATGGACACAGACAGTAAGTTAGATGTTTACATTATGGTCAGAGACAGTAAGTTAGATCTTTACTTTATGGGCACAGACAGTAAGTTAGATATTTACTTCATGGGCATTGACAATAAGTTAGGAGGTATTTTTACGGGAACTGACAGTAATTTAGATGTTTACTTTATTGGTGTGGACAGTAAGTTAGATGTTTACTTTTTGGGCATTGAGAGTAAGTTAGATGTTTACTATATGGGCATTGACAGTAAGTTAGATGTTTACTTTATGGGTGTGGACAGTAAATTAGATGTTTGATTTATGGGTGTGGACAGTAAGTTAGATGTTTACTTTATAGGCACATAAGGAAAGTTTAATGTTTACTTTATGGGCACATACAGTAAGTTAGATGTTAACTTTATGGGCGTGGACAGTAAGCTAGATGTTTACTTTATGGACACAGTCAGTAAGTCAGAAGTTTACTTTATGGGCACAGACAGTAAGTTAGATGTTTACTTTATGGGCACAGTCAGTAAGTTAGATGTTTACTTTATGGACACAGTCAGTAAGTCAGAAGTTTACTTTATGGGCACAGACAGTAAGTTAGATGTTTACTTTATGGGCACAGACAGTAAGTTAGATGTTTACTTTATGGACACAGTCAGTAAGTCAGAAGTTTACTTTATGGGCACAGACAGTAAGTTAGATGTTTACTTTATGGGCGTGGACAGTAAGCTAGATGTTTACTTTATGGACACAGTCGGTAAGTCAGAAGTTTACTTTATGAACACAGACAGTAAGTATAATGTTTACTCTATGGGAACTGACAGTAAGTTATATGTTTACTTTATGGGCATTGACAATAAATTAGATGTTTACTTTATGGGCATTGACAATAAGTTACATGTTTACTTCATGGACACAGACAGTTAGTTAGATGTTTACTTTATGGGTGTTGACAGTAAGTTAGATGTTTGTAGACATAAGCTAAAGATAATTTTTAAGCGTTAAATTTTCCAAAAAAGTTATGACAGTAAAATATTCCTTTAAAAGTATATAATTTTGGATTGCTCTGTATGTGCCATACTGGGTTGTTATAGGAACAGGTATATTCTAAATGTGATGTAGTACTGACAAATATAAAGCTTTGATGTTGTTATATGAAACAAAGCTATATATTTGTTCCTAAATGCAAATAATTTTATTGATAAAAAAATGTAATAGCTAAAGTTTACAGTTTAAAGCCGGATGTTTCGGCTATTGCAGATGCTCCGATATAGGTCATTAACCTCTTTCCATTATTCAGACTGTCTCTGACACCTCTGCAGCAGGTGGCTTTGAAAACTGTATCAAATAATTCTACTTTCATTTAAAATGAATTTCCTTAATTTTGCGGGTATGTTGTCTGCCACAGATATGTTGTATGCAGAGTTAAACTGAACTAGACTAAGACAGATTGACAGAAAGTGTAAGAAACAGATGACTTTTGAAATCATTGTAACAAAAGGAGAAATGACCAATAATGAGCAATTTTTCCCTTTACCACAATGATTCAAACAATATTCGATAATTTATTAAGAGATTTTCTATATTTTTATACGCCGCTGGAGGCGGTCGTATATTGGCGTCATCTTCTCCGTCTGTTCGTTCGTCCGTCCGTCCGTCCGTCCGTCCGTCCGTCCGTAACAACCTTGTGACCACTTTAAACTAAACATCCTTTGACTGATCTCAACCAAACTTGGTATACAGTTAGTATATGGCAAGGTCTACAAGGTCTACAAGCCTATTTATTTTCAAGGTCATAGGGTCAAGGTCAAGGTCAAAATTGGTCAAAATTGGACTTTGACTATTTTCCAATATAACAACCT
Organism: Serripes groenlandicus; assembly: GCA_031761405.1. Classification (NCBI taxonomy): domain Eukaryota; kingdom Metazoa; phylum Mollusca; class Bivalvia; order Cardiida; family Cardiidae; genus Serripes; species Serripes groenlandicus. The sequence continues at coordinate 33,737,596 of JASEVX010000013.1, read as the reverse complement.
TAATTGTGAACACTACACTGAACATCCTTTGACTGATCTCAACCAAACATGGTATACAGTTAGTATATGGCAAGGTCTAGAATTTGATTTTGAGGTCACAAGGTCAAAGGTCAAGGTCACGGTAACAATGAGCTGAAAAATTGTTTTTGCTTAATAATTGTAGAATGCTTTGGCTATGGAAGTTGATACTTGGTGTGCAGGTTGGTCAACAGCAGGAGATGACCCCTATTGATTTTCAGGTCACTATGTCTAATGTCATTGTCATGGTAACCTTCAGCAATGGCCACTATAATATCTGTTATCACACACAAATCTTCTCTAAGACTACCTCATGCAATTTGTGTAAAGTTTCAGGAAGAAAAAGTTGGACTCAATTCACAAAATCGTGTCAAACCCCCACAACATGTACATAGTTCATCAACCATTATAGTGCCTCAAACTGAAGTAATTCAGAGGAAACCATTCGAGATTACAAGACATCAATTTCCTTTAATGCTTGCATGGGCAGAGACAACACATAAACTACAAGGTTCTACTACTGACACAGTTGTTGTTTCTCCTGATGGTGCTTTCAAACCAGGAATGGCGTATGTAGTACTTAGCCGTGTCACATCCTCATCTGGTCTCCACCTGCTGTAACACCATTTTAACACTAATGCAAGCTACTGTGATGAAACAATAAAAGACAAGCTGTCCATTATGCAGGCTGGAATACCCTTATGCCACAAGAAGATTTCAATCACCAAAACTACATCTACATAGCCAGTCATAACTGTGAAGGTTTAATTCCTCATCTTCAAGATATCTGCTCCAATCCCTTTATAAAACACATGGACATCATTGCTCTGCAGGAAATATGGTTGAAACCGCAACTTCAATTCACAAATCCATTCCCACTCCACAGACAATTTCTATCTCACAGACAACTTCAACCATCAGAAGATTCATCTGTAGAAAGCATTTACGTTAAAGGAGGCGTTGCTTTATACATTCACCAATATTTCTCCTGCGCGCCAGTAGATACTAGCGATGTTTCCATTGAATGTCTAGCGATTGAGCTGACATATATCTCGATTAGTGTTTGTTGTGTTTATAGACCACCCAAATTTCCACTCAAACACTTCGCAAGTCAGCTTGCCATACTCCTATAAAAGACTAACAGTGAAAGAGCCATTATTGTTGGTGATTTTAATATTGATGTCCTTAAAACATCTAATCCTGACTTGAACACTTGCTTGTGCAATTACTCACAGATCATCCAAGAACCTACAACTGCGCAAAGAACCCTACTAGATCATATATAAATTAAAAATATCAACTGCAAATAATCTGGTGTAATTCCAATACATTACAGCTACCATGACATGACATATGCAGTTGTCAGCATTCAACAAAACAATCAGTGATCATTGCTTGCTCCATATCGAAATACAATCTAAATGGAACTTCTTACATTCACATTACGTTCATTCTTAAAAAAATAACCATTAATCTTGTGCATCTTATGCAATACATGTCCACTATTGTCTACAGGTTAATAGGCCAAACATCAAAGTCACCTTATTATTTACTATGCTTGTGTATAATTATGTTGTGCGAAATTGCAGTGGTGTGAATTCACCGAATTGGCGAAATCTTTTTAAGAATGTCAGTCTGAGAAAGTTTTTTTTCATCTATGGTCTCCTTTGTTTAACCAACCAATTACTGTAAAAATAATCGGATGGTTTAACAAAGAAGGTCATGGATGAAGATGGGAATGTGTATGAACATTTGTCAGTTCGAAAAATGTGTTGTCAGTCAGGACTGAAGATTTTTGCGAAGACTGCCGACATCTCTACAATAGAATGTTAGGCCTACTTACCAACACTTTAGACGATATATTAGAGTTGTTTCTATTTAAATATTTCACCAGATCTATGTTCTTCTTTGTTTAATCAACCAATTACTGTAAAAATGATCGGATGGTTTAACAAAGAAGGTCATGGATGAAAATGAGAAAGTGTATGAAAATTTGTCAGTTCGAAGAATTTTTTTTGCCGACATCTCTACAATACAATAGATTTGAGTTGTGTCTATTCAAATATTTCACCAGATACATCTGTAGTCGTCATTATTCGGGATACAGTGAAATTTAAGGCTTCAAACGCAAATTTTGTCGTCGTGTCTGTAAAGCGCTTTACTGTAAATGGCGTGCGTCTAGTTCATCTTGATAACTACGGTACAGACACGAAAGAGTGAATTCTAAGGAAGGAATATCTAATTGCAAATGTAAAGGAAAAATACTTTTCCTCATATTTTATTTCGCAATGTACCGCTTTTCGGAATGGTTGTCGTTTTGAAAAAGCAGTTTAATTCTAGCCTGCCCATGTTCTTTAAAATTGACTATGTCATTCAGACCAGATTCCATTATAACTACTGCCACGTTTGCAATGCTGGTGTGATGGGTGAGTTGATAATCTCACAAGGGAAGTAGCAAGCATGTTGTAGATTTAAGTTTTAAAATCTGCAGGATATGTAACATAATTGAAAGAGTTAATCACACAGTCTTAACTAGCAAGATGTGTGTAATACACGGTCATTAATGTCTGATTCTGATCAGTGAACTTTTTTCTGATAATTTAAGCATAGAGGAATTTTGCAGCGAAATTTTGAAGTGAAATTGGATTTTAACTTTTATTATGTAAATACATATAAACGGATCTAGATTGATTATCTCTATAAGGTGCTATCCAAGTCAAATTCACAAATCTGATTTAGCTACATGTATTTATATCGGTACGTGAAACCGGTTTTAATGGGCACAAATTTGTTTTTCTATTAACATGATATCTATGTTAAGTTAAACGATCAGATAAGCTATTCATATCGGTATGTTATTTAAATGTATCTAACTAAGCTATACATGTCGGAATGAAAATAATTCTATATTACCTGTGTTTCAATATATGTGCTATAATATAATTTCAGAGGCTGTTACAAAAGGATTGAAGAGGCTTGATTCAAACCTTGAAAAGATGCAAGGTGAGACTTGTAATAAAATGTCAGCGACAGCGATGCGCTCCCAAGGATGTTTTCATTCTATGATTGCACAACTCAAAAGAGCATATCAAATTAAATCCATGATTCAATAATTACACGACATGGCATATAATCCAGAATTTGATTATATTTAAGATGTGTATGCCTTCATTCGAAGAAGAGGGGGTAAATTGCATTACACATGTCTGTCCGCGGTTGATGTGTCCGTCTGTAGACCTAAGCTCGTCTGATTGATAACTGGATAATGCTCCGATCTACTGTACTCAAACAATGGTAGGATCATTATGTCTCCCCCCATTACATGGGGGTGACATATTGTTTTTGCCCGTTCCGTCCGTCCTTCCGTCTGTCACACTTGTTTCTGCTCAATAACTGGAGAACGCTTGGGCGTAGGAACTTCATACTTGGTATGCAGGTTGGTCATGACCAGTAGCTGACCCCTATTGATTTTGATAACAGAAGGTCAAAGGTCAAGGTCATGGTGACCTTGTGAGGTTAAAAATGGTTTCCGCTCAATAACTGAAGAACGCTTTGGCTGAGGAACTCCATACTTGGTATGCAGGTTGGCCATGCCTAGTAGAATACCCCTAATGATTTTGATAACAGAAGGTCAAAGGTCAAGGTCATGGTGACCTTGTGATGTTAAAAATGGTTTCCGCTCAATAACTGAAGAACGCTTTGGCTGAGGAACTCCATACTTGGTATGCAGGTTGGCCATGCCTAGTAGAAGCCCCTAATGATTTTGAGGTCAGTACATGTACGTCTAATGTCAAGGTCACAGTGACCATGAGCTTGAAAGGTCACAATGACAATGAGCTGATAAATAGTTTTTGCTTAGGCCCAGGAACTTCATACTTGATGTGCAGGTTGGTCACCACCAGCAAATGACCCCTATTAATTTTAAGGTCACTAGGTCAAAGGTCAAGGTCACAGTGGTCAAGGTCACATCCGTCACACTTGTTTCCGCTCAATAACTGAAGAACGCTTGCGCATAGGATCTTCATACTTGGTATGCAGGTTGGTCATGACCAGTAGATGACTCCTATTGATTTTGATGTCAGAAGGTCAAAGGTCAAGGTCATGGTGACCTTGTGATGTAAAAAATGGTTTCCGCTCAATAACTGAAGAACGCTTGGGCCGAGGAACTCCATACTTGGTATGCAGGTTGGCCATGCCCAGAAGAAGATCCTATTAATTTTGAGGTCAAAGTCAAGGTCACAGTGACAATGAGCTGAAAGGTCAAAGTGACAATGAGCTGAAACATTGTTTTTGCTTAATAACTGTAGAATGCTTTGGCCATGGAAGTTAATACTTGGTGTGCAGGTTGGTCACCACCAGTAGATGACCCCTATTGATTTTGAGGTCACTAGCTTAAAGGTCAAGGTCATGGTAACCTTCAGCTGAAAAATGGTTTCCTCTCAATAACTAAAGAATGCTTATGTTGAGGAACTTCATACTTGGTGTGCAGGTTGGTCCTAACCAGTAAATGACCTTTATTGAATTTGTTTGATTTTGAGGTCACAAGGTCAAATGTCGAAGGTCACGGTAACCTTCAGCTGAAAAATGTGTTTTACTCAATAACTCAATAACGCTTATACCCAGGAACTTCATACTTGGTGTGCAGCTTGGTCCTAACCTGTAGATGAACCCTATTGATTTTGATGTCAGTAGGTCAAAGGTCAAGGTCGCGGTGACCTTTGGCTGAAAAATGGTTTCCGCTCAATAACTGAAGATTGCTTGGGCCCAGGAACTTCATACTTGGTGTGCAGGTTGGTCACCAGCAGCAAATGACCCCTATTGATTTTGAGGTCACTAGGTCAAAGACCAAGGTCATGGTAACCCTCAGCCGAAAAATGGTTTCCGCTCAATAACTGAAGATTGTCACTGTTGCTTCATCTCCAGTCCAAAACTAAAAAATTCATCTCCATCATTTCTTTTCCTCCCCTACGACCACACAAATGGGGAGTCAAGCGCTTTTTCAAAAAAGCAATCTCTAGTTTGACATTGATTTTGAGGTTATCCGGTCAATTGTCAATAACACATCAACTTTGAACACAAAAGGCCTGTCAGGCTGAATAATGCCACAAATTCGACCCGGAGGTTGGGCTTGACAGTAGACGAACCCTATCAAGTGTTTAAGCCCATAGTGTTTTGTCTTTGTGAGCTTTTTGATTAAGTGCAATATACATCAGATTGCAATGAATATGTCTTTTTGTTACAGGTTACTTTAAAAAGACAATGCAGATAATCCCGGACGCTTTTACAGCACCTACCGAAGCAGATGAAATGTTCAAAAAGCTAAATGAATCCAAGCGGCTGTATGTTGTGGGTCCACACTCGAGTTTGTACATTCAAACAACATTGCATGTGATCAAAGGCTCCGGTATATATATTAACAGATGTGTCGAAATGACGGAATGCTCTGACTGGAAGGACGTTAACTCTGATGATGTAGATCTTGTTCTTTTTAGAGACCCTTTCGGAATCAGGCAAATAACATCGGAAAGAACCATCCAAACACTCGACTGCCTCGATAGCATTGATAAGGAAATTGGCAGAGTGCCACTGAAAGAGAGGATGTTTGTTATTATAACATCCGATTACGATGTACATCTACAATATATGAACAAATGCTGCCAAGAACCTCACGATATCTTAACAGATGTTGTGCTGTTTCAGGCACCCACAACTGAAAAGGATCCACACGTGGTTATTGGTAGGTTACTGTAAGACGGTAAATAAACGCATCTAGTTCTTACATCATGTAATCTATTTAAATTTCAAACAGAACAAAATATATTTTAGCTAATAATAAATCAATGAAAACGAGACTTTCGATAGTGTTTAGGATTAGCATGTCATTTATTAACAGAATTTGACGCTTCATAGTTTCACACTAGAACAGACAGTTTGTCAATTAATTCAATAGGTCACAATCGACGAATTCACTGAAGCCATTCCAATTTTACCCGACGTCTTTGGTTGTTTAGTGATAGACCAATATTTGTTTTCTATGCTCTTAATCCCATTTTTTGCAGATTTTTGAGGACAGTTCCTTCACATAGTTTATATTAATGATAACATGTGTCTGATTGATATTTTCAATGGCGTTCAGGAACCTATTGTGAAAGCACAACAACGTTTTGAAATCAATGAGCAATGTTGCTGGTCAAAGAGACCCGATAGTGCTCCAGTTAAACCCTGGAACATTAGCAGCACATGAACGGTATCTTGGAACTGCTTTGACTTAATCGTCTTATTACGTTGTGCAGTTACTTAGCAAAACTGAACTTTAAAAGTTGAAGAAGTAGCTTTAAACCAAAGCATGTGTACTTCTGCACATTGGAAACTGATTTTTAATGCAACATCATTGCAGCATAGTATTTAAGACTTCTGTTCGATTAATATTGCCGTAGACTAATTGTAAACCATATCACTGCATTAAGTCGGTGTCTATCTTACTAATAAATCTTAAACATTTAGTTGGTTGTGTTTCTTTATCGTCTCAGTATATAATAGTAGTATTGATGTATCCTATATTAATTGTGTTTTTGGTCATGACACTCAATAGTAAATTCGTTAGGTTATAAATTGCATATGATTGCATTTCAGATGATTGTTCTGCACTGACTATTGGAAAAACTGAATACGGTGTATTGAAAACGCTACAAGGTAGTACTAAATTGTGGAAATAAATACAATTTCTATACACAATATTGCATTATGACAAATACATTTATATCTATTATTACATCATTTATTTGTGTATGTTAAAGAGTTTACATTAACGCAGTGTTTCTAGTGATTATTGGGGTTTTAAATGTTTAAACATTGAGTCAGTCATAGCACGGCGGAAAGTTCTAGCACTAATAAGTGTACAGACTTTATCATATCATTTCTCCATACAACATTCTTTCCAAGCAACTGGTTCTCTGCGTAGACTGAAGTCAATTGATGGCAGACGAATTACTTTTGCAATGTTGGATTTGTCAAACGTGGGTAAGGAATGATGGTCGAGCTTGGTTTCTAACTCACATCACCTGGATTGCGAAAATGTGTCGCTACATACTGTATAACCGGTGCTCGGTTGCAATGTATCTAGACATATTAGTTTGCTTAAAGATATACTATATAGGCGATACTATTCCATTTAGTATATATATAATTGTGTAGACAAAATAAATGATTTTTAGCTCACATTCAGCACGAAGTGCTGAAGGTGAGCCATTGTGATTACATTTTTCCCGTTGTGCGTCGTGCGTCGTCCTCGTTGTGCACCGTCAACAATTGCCTTGCTAACACTCTACAGTCTACATTTTGCATCTGATCTCCATGAAAGTTTATCAGAACATTCATTGCTATCAAATCATGGACGTTTTTGCAGCTGGGCCATGTGGTGTAAAAAACTAGGTCATTAGGTCAAAATGATTGAGACTCTTTTTAACACTCTGGAGGCCTCATTTTAAAGCTTAGCATGTTGAAACTTTATCAGAATGTTTGTCTCTATGATATCAATATCAAGTATTAATATGGGTTATATTGGGTCAAAAAGTAGGTCACTAGGTCAAATTGAAGGAAAACATTGTTAACCTTCCGGAGGCTGCAATTTTAACTTAAAACTTCGTCAGAAACTTTGTCGTGATTACATTAAGGCCAACGTTGAATATTAGTCGTTTACGGTCTAAAACAAGGTCAGAAATCCAAATTTAATGAAAATTGTGTAAACATTTTGAGGACCACATTGTTTTGCTTCATCCGCTCGAAATGATGTCAGAGTGTTTGTTTTAATGGTATCTAGTAAAGTTCGAATAAGGGTCATATTGACTAAAAAACAAGGTCACTAGGCCAAATTGAAGTAAAATCTTTTCAACATTCTTGAGACTGCATTTTATTTCTGCAGTTTGAGACTATGTCATGTGTATGGCATTATAAATCTCATTGCATCATGACCCTATTGTTTTATTTATAGAACATACCAAGGTGTACATAGATTACAACACTAGTCAGGGATTTTACGCCCAACGATTTGAGGAGGCAAAGAAAATATTGAGAGAACACAAAATGTTGGCAATCAGTGGACCAAGGTATTCCGGCAAAACATCACTGGCGACTAAATTGATGGGTCTCTATTCATCAGATCGATGTGTTCTTCTACAAAGGCCAAATGACATGAGATACATACGGCTTGAAGATCTGTCTATTGTGCTTGTCGAAGACTTTGCTGGTAAATTTGAGCCAAACAAACAAGGGGCAATTGAATGGTATGGCGTATTTGATGTTCTGTTACCTGCAGTACTATCTGGAAAACTGAGCGTGATCATAGTTTCAGAGGCGGAATCTTTCAGAAGATGCAAATTACCAACCCATGGTTTACTCCGTTATGATATAGCACTGGCCTCTCTTGAACTACCTGTTATCAAGCCGGAGCCTAGACTAGATCTTGCAACAGGTATTTAGAGCTTGATTGTCAATATCTATTAAACCCATTGACCAACATTAAGCACCTCAATCGACCGGAATTATATATTTATATATATTACTATGCTATTGAGATTGTGGAAGACAGTGGTGTAGGCGGTAGAGCTTCGGCTTCTCGTACCAAAAGTCCCGTCTTCGAGTACCATGATGAGTATTGCCATGTCCGAATTTGATAATGCATAAATTGTGTTTTATTTGGTTCAAATTAAATTAAAAGAATATTTGCCCACCTAAATGCGATGGTGTGTTGCAATCAATGCGATGATCTCGAGCTGAAAGGGTCAATGTCACAAATTAAGTTCTTGTTTGTTGCTGTTTGAACAATGATGTACAATTTGGCTATGCACATATGTTCAAAAGGTTTCATGCTTGAATGAATTTTATTATTAGACACGTACAATTATTCTCCAAAACAAGATGATGTGTCATGCACATCACCAAGCCACCTACTCACGAGGTCAATGTCACAGTTCGGGCTCAAATATTGTCAGTCAGCAATTTTCTGACATTATTTTTACAACTATTCTCCATACACAATGTGCTGTCTTCTTCCGTTAGGGGACTTGTATTGCTTGCAATACTCCACTTACTAGATTGTATGGTTTAGTTCGTTTTTGGTCATAAGTCTTCAATGGTGCTTGTACGATTTTATGGTGAACAGGGAAGATCCTGTTATGAGTACATGCAGGCCTATATTCGTGTGACGCGGCCAATATATGATAACTGGCTACGTATTTAGGAAGCGAAAATTGATTCCACAATATCTCTCTTATTAGCTAACCCTGAGTTTAGGGTACTCACTGAGGTTTTAAATACTCAAAACAAAGGTCAACGAGAACAAATTATTATAAATATTTCAGAACTTGAATATGCCCATTATCTTTAGCTTCCTACCTGTATTTGACATTCTTCCTCGAGATAACTGATTTACATGGACTGAGAATATTGTAACATTCTCGATGATGTTTCTATTGTGTTTCATGACTTCTTAACATTCCTTAAAGATCTAACCTACCCTGACTCCGAGGTCAAAAGTACAATACTCCACAGCTAGCTTAGAAGCAAAGCAGTATAAGTGTCCTTTTAACATACGCGTCTCTGCATGAATATATTTCTCATGTGTTTTGAAGCAGAGTTAGACTCCAGGTTATGGAGAGTGCAAAACCAAATATAAATATATACATTACATAAAATAAATAAGTTTAAATGAAATATATACATTCATATGCCATTTATCAGATGCCTGATGATTTTCTCATATCTACACTATAGTGTACTGTAGTGTAGTGTACTGTATATTTTTTTTAATTTCCAAACTGTACATGGTGTATTGAATATCGTATGATATTCTTGTCAAAGACATGTTAACACTTTCATATCTAAAAATAGTATGGCATCAACAGGTTTTTGTCTTAGTATGTATATGAGAGTGGGAAATACACAATGATTGCTTTCTTTCAAATGATTGAAAGCATTACATCAGGTAAAGTGTTCGTGAATGCTTTTTTGTTTTATTGCAACACTGTTATGTACTGTAATACATAAGGGTATTCTGAACAAAGGCATGGGTATTCTGAACAAAGGCATGTTAACACTTTCCTATCTAAAAGATAGTATGACATCAATCATATTCTGTTTTATGTGTCAAAATGAATGGCTCGCGTGGTGGCTATACAAATCATATAGTTGTCATTGTACCTTTTATTTCGGAATTTCTTCAGTGCCAGCAACGCATATGATTCTGATGGTGCATTTTCTTTTCTTAATTTGCGTCAACACATAGTACTAATTATGACGTAAAAGAAATTTTTCTATGTAAGCGGCTGCCAGACTTTACGACCCTCCAACTATTCGACCCCTTATTTACACGACTTTTCGACCCATAGGAGCGTATTAGACCCCTCGTCAATATGTAGTTATAATGCATTTTAATATTGAAATAATGATGTATGTTCAACACATTATCGATTATACAGTATTAAAACTGTTGAATTATAATATGTTTACTTTGTTGTTTTGAAAATAAATTAAGATTATCATTGTTTTTATTACGAAATTTAATGTTTGTGTGATAACTGTTTGAATACTTCTAATTGTCTAAATACATGTTTCATTAAATAAATTGTTGTTTCATTTACTTTGAATGTTTATTTTAAATACCTTAAATAAAGGTGCTCATTATATTAATTGCGTATTTCAAGTGCCATAAATGAGATGTTTAATAATGTTATTCGCACCCGATACACACAAAGGATGAAACTTATTGTGTTATTGTACTTACTTTTGATGTACGCGGTATGTTTTTTCTTGTTTGTTTTATATTGTAATAATTAATTGTATTAATTGCTTATTTTTAATAATTCGTTCGACAATTGTTGTTAGTGAACGCATAGTATATATATATATCTATGTATATCCACCATCATTTCAAATAATTTCCTCATTGTTTATTTCTTTAGATAATTTTATTAAAAAGTTTGACAAAAAAATTGTTTATTATAATCTGGGACAATGGTCCCAGTTAGAACCAAACAGTACATTTAACAAGATCAAAAGTGGAGTGAAAATGTCGAAAAGGAAAATAATATAGTATATTTTCATAAAGTCTTACTAGTACAACTTTTACACAAAAAAAACATTATAATCTTTATAAACTATACAATTTTAGATAAAACAACATGTTTCTATACAAATAAACCATATAATACTCCTATTCTACAATTTCTCTCCGATGGGTCGAAAAGTCGCATAAATAAGGGGTCGAATAGTCGGAGGGTCGAAAAGTCTGGCTACCATGTAAGCCTACTATTACACCGTTTTTCAGGTAAATAATGCTAAATGTCGGTTAACCCGTAACAGTAATGCTAGTTCAACTCGTGTAAAAATAGATAACGAGTGTTATTGCACGCAAGAAAACACATATCAGATTAACTGTTTACATGCCTTAACCGAGTACGTATTATTTTTATTTAATCATTTCCTCTAGAACTTTGTGTAACTCACTAGAGTACGAAGTGCTCAAGTTTGCTTATTTACTTATTTGCGAACGCTGCAGCGTTCGTCGTGTGCTGTCTGTCGTCGGTCAACATGTTCTCCTCTGTAACCAGTGGGTCTATTTGGATGAAACTTCACATAAAGAATCTTCTGATTCATCTCACTTACATTCCCACCTATATTTGTTTATCCATGCAGAACTCTGGTTTCAATGGCAGATGTTCTCCTCCAAGACTGTTTGGCTGATTTCAAATAATTTTGTAGAAAAGTTCCTTAGGTGACGTTCCATCAGATTCTAACATATGGCCGCAATGGTGCGAGGCTGATTTGCCTCCTATGGTTTAGTAAAAAACCTTACAAATCTTCTTCTCCGAGAGTATCTGGAAGATTTGCAAATAATTATGCAGAAATAGTCATTGGATCACCTTATATCGAATTCCTTCAAGCCGTGTTGATTCGTCGAAAAACATAGCCACCATTGGCGGTTGTTTTGTTTTATATGGCTATATACATGTCGTCAAAACTAAAAATCTTTTTCTCTGAAAGTGTATCGTTAATTTCCAAATAATCTTTGTAGAAAGGTTACAAGGGTGACCTTTTCAAGATTCAATCAGGTCATGTTGATTGGTCAAAAATCATGGCCGTCAGGGGCGGGGTTGTTCTGCATTATATGGTTAAGATTGAAAACTTTAACAATCTTCTTCTCCGATAGTATCTGGCCAATTTCAAAATTATTTTTTAGAAATGTTCCTCATTATTTCAAGCCATATTCATTTGTAAATAAGCATGGCCTCATTGATAACATAGTGTGTGGGTTATTTCGCTTTCTGGCAGTGGAACTTTACTGGTCCTCTTGTTTGAGCTTACCTGACCGCAACATGAGTTAATGTGGTTGGCATGTAAAATCACATTGCATTACTCAGGTGAGTTGTTAACCACAGGACCAATTTCAACCAAACTTCACAGGAATGTTCCTTTGGAGGTCTTCATTAAGAATTGTTCAAAACATTAAATTCCATGGAGAACTTTAGTTGCTGCGGCATCAGAAAGGGGGCAAAATATCCAGACTTAAATTCTTCTCCTCTGAATCTTCTTCTCAGATTCCAATATACTTTGGTAGAAATGATTCTTGGGTGATTCTCTATAACGAAAATTTAAGTCCTATTGATTGGTTCAAAAACATGGCATCAGAAAAGGGGCAAAATGACAAAATTTAAACATTCTTTTATAATTAAAGTGCTTGCCTGATGTTAAGATTATTCCATATACATCTTGCTTCAGTGGTGCTATGTTCTAATTTGTTGGGTATAAAATCAAAGAAACCAGGAGTCATCACAAAAGGGGTTAAATTAACTTTTGGCTTCAAATGACAACTCCTACAATACCATTGGACCAATGTCAACTTAATTTTACAGGATTGTTACTTTGTTAGTCTTCTTATGAAATAGTTCAAAGACATACATTTTGTGTAGCACTTTGGTTACTGTGGCATCACAAAGTGAGACAAATGCCCAAATTTTAACATTCTTCTTCTCCAAAATCCGCTTTTCCGTTTCCAAGATAATTTGATAGAAATGTTCCTTGGGTGACCCCCTTCAATACTGATCAAGCCAAATTGGTTGGTTGAAAGGCAGCAATGTGGCATCAGAAAATGGAAAAATAACATTATCTTAGATATTTGCAATTAAATGTTTGCTACTATACTATATCTCAGGTAATCGATTTAAGGCCATCTTGTCCCTTTGGTTAAACACAATTGTACATGCATGGTACAGGAAAACTCATACACATTGCCTATGGACGTGACAATGCTGTCGATTTATTTACCAGTATTGATCAATGCTTGCATTAGCTAGCTACAAGTTGGTATTCTCTCTCTTTTAGGTGGTGCTGGAGGTGGTGGTTCATTAGGTGATGATTCTAGCTCTAAAAGTGACTCTGAGTCTCTTCCCAAGCACGGTAAACCAATTAAATATTCGCCCATCATTAACACAAAGACATAAATCTCTGTGTCAACATTCCAGACTGCATACATTTATTTATTATCTACTGGAAGAGTTTCTTGGCATCTTAATTCAAGTGAATTTATACTAAAGAAAGAGTGAACACTAAGGAAGAAATAACTAATTGCAAATGTAAAGGAAAAATACTTTTTCTTATATTTTATTCCGCAATATACCACTTTTAGGGATGGTTGTTGACAGACATCCGTTCCAGAGTAAACAAACTACACAATTACTAAACGGATTTTCGGAGATACTATGTTCCTAATAACAAAGGCAGCTTCGCCGTTACAAATAGTTATGAGCGGAAATAGTTATAAGCGGAGTAATTTCACGCCAAACAAATGATCTGACCAAAGTACTGTTGGGACAGCGATGTTTCTCAAACATGAAAGCATTTCTTTACCAATGAGGTTAGTCGTTTCGAAAAAGCAGTTTATTTTCAGTATGACCATGTGCTTTTAAATTGACTATATCATTCAGACCAGATTCCGGAATCCGCTGTGGTCGAGTGGTTAGCGTCGGGGATTTCGAAACCGGGTGTCCCGGGTTCGATTCCCAGTCGCGGCACTACGGTCATAGTGGAGTGCCCTTGGGCAAGGCACATTTTCTAGCCTAGTACTGGTTTGTTTACCCAGGGATCATGAATAATTAAATTTAAATGCGCGCTAAATGACCTTAGCTGTCGATGCGCCGTAAAACAATATACATTCATTCAGACCAGATTCCATTATAACCATTGCCAAGTTTGCAATGCTGGTGCGATGGGTGAGTTGATAATCTCACAAGGAACGTAGCCAGCATGTTGTTGATTTAAGTGTTAAAATCTGCAGGATGTTACATTATTGAAAGTGTTAATCATACAGTCTTAACTAGCAAGATGTTTGTAATAAACAGTCAGTAATGTCTGATCCTGATCAGTGAACTTGTTTTCTGATAATTTAAGCACAAACGATTGTTGCAGCGAAATTTTGGAGTGAAATTGGATTTTAACCACATGCGTTTTCTTCTGATCCACTTTTAGCCAATGGCCAATTAATGTGATTATTTGCTATAAAATGTGACTTCTATAGAATCAATAACGTTTTCCTTGAAACTGATCTGTTGACCTTGTATTTAATCTCAAGTGATCTACACACACACTGTGACCAAATTGCATGACGATTTGGTATAATATGTGCCCCGAGACCGTTAACAAAGTGTTTATTTGATTTGTTCTAGTGACCTATTGTGTCCGTAATCACCTGTCTGACCGTAATTTACGAATACCAACACAGCCATCCCACCAGTACTTTCAGTGATTTTATCTTTTAGGAAAATGAATATCACAGTAGCAAATGCGCAGACTATTAGCCTTATAAATATGTTAAGAATTACATGAATAAAATGGCTTAGTGGATTTATAACATCAAATTGTATTGAAATCAGTATTTAAGTAATATTCGTTGAGACTTATACAACTCAAATCCAACCTTTTCTTTTTCAGAAAACCGAAAAACAAGTCACAGAAAAATGCATCGTATTAAAAACATTAAGCAATATGATGATGCGATAACAGAAAACGATGAGGAAGCCATAAGAGAACTATTGAAAGCGGGGAATTTGCCGAATTCAAGGCAAATAAGAGATGCAATTCAAGTATTTGGTAGAGAATCAGGTGCCATGACACGAATTTGCCGTGACGTGAGTCGCAGGATACTAAATCGAGATGATCACATTGTTAGAGTGGAACCAGCATATGAATTCCCGGATGAAGATGATGTAACTTTCATAGTTTACTTGAAACAGCCTCAAACAGATTTAAATTTTGCTGATTTAGAATTTAAAGTAGTAAAGAGAGTAATAGGACAATATTCGTCAGAAGGCAAAGACATAGTTGATAGAGAAGTCAATAAAAACTTACAGTTCACTTTAGAGGAAGCAAAGGAGCTACGAACATGTCTAGCAAAGTATTCCAAGCCACTGATGGAAAAACATAGCAATTTACAAATGATATCAGCAAGTCATTTTAAGTCAAAGAATTATGGAAATGAAAACCTTAAAAAGACAATGTGTGTAGTACTGTATGTAAGAGTTAAAGGATGTATTCCCTTAACGGAGGAGATTTTGCCCAACAAGTTAGATGAAATACCTACAGATATAAGAGAAGGAGGATTCGAGTTCCTGTCACATGCTGGTGAAAGACATGCACACCTTAAGATGGGATGCGAAATTATAGGTAGTAAGTTTTGTGGAACCATTGGTCCATTTCTGAAACATGAAGGCAACACTTATTGTTTGACAGCTGCACACGTTTTAGTTGGTCCTCCTGTAGATAACACAACATTGCCGTCGATGACATCTGCTGGTCAGGATCCCATACATGTCTATCAACCAAACCCTGCTCGATCAAAATCTGAATTGAAACATACACCGTTTGGTTCTGTTCACAATGTCAAATACAGCAAGGGAGGAGGAGATGTTCCTGGCATCGATGCAGCTGCTATATTAATACAAGACGAGAGAAGATTGCCTATTTCAGGAGAATTTCCAGAATCAGGTAAGTGCTTTGTCCACAGTTATGCTTAACATGAAATCAACTCTATCGATCCTATGGTGTACATACTTTGTATTGGATATTGGGTTGAATCGTTTTTTAAATTTTATGGTCATTCTTACAACCGGTTGGCCATGACGAAAAGTATAAAAGTAAACATACAAGCATTAACGAGCCAAAACTCAGGGATTTATGAACAATTGTGATTTATGGAACATATTTCGACGCCTTTGAAAGTTGAATGACAGGTGAGAAAGTGTCCGAACAAAATTTACACACCATGACATTAATATATAGTCATGTTCGAATCATAACTGCTTGTGTATAGCACATCTGCGATTTACAAACATGGGCATGCTGCAGGTATGGTTCTTTTGTTATACATACTTGCCGGTAACAATCTGCCTACAAACTACGTTTGAAAATGATATGTTGGAAAATAACTAAGAAAATAACCAAGCAAAAAAATGAAAAATAAAGATAGCTCCAAAATTAAGCAGACTATAGCTGTGTCCCATGTCTTGTTCCATTAGCCTGATCAGAAGGTAAACATTTCTAACAGAAACAAATTTATAATATATTAATGTCAAAAATGACAGACGGCCATCCCTACAGTTCATCCTTTAGGTCGTACATCCATACAGAATATAAGAAACGATATTCGTATCATCTGTCTAAGATTAGGTCATCCCTCTTACCACGTAAGACCCAAATCCGGACGGAATGACCGACATATTACGGGGAGGTGATCAGTAAATGTATTTCTGTCTGACAGACAGGCGAAACAAAAATCAACGAGATGACAATGATAGTCCTATATCGCTCTAGTTTTTAGCTCTACTGGCCAAAGGCCAGAAAAGCATATGCCGTGGTGTGGTGTCCGGCGTCGTTGCGTCCGTAAACAATTGCTTGTGAACGCGATACAGTCTTAAGTTTTGATTGTGTCTCAATCAAACTTATACAGTAGTTAGATATCCATGAGAGCTCGGTTCTGTTCGCAAACCAGCCAGATCCGCCCATGCAAGACTGGATTATGGCCCTTGGAATTGTCAAAATTGCTATAATAGAGCTTGTGAACACAATAGAGGCTCAATTTACTATCTGATCTTCACCAAACGTACACAGTAGTTAGGTATACATGAGAGCTTGGTTCCTTTTGCAGTCATGCAAGACTGGATTATGGCCCTTGAAATTGTCGGTATTGCTATAATAGAGCTTGTAAACGCGATAAAGTCTTCAGTTTTGATCGTATCACAATTAAACTTATACAGTAGTTAGATATTCATGGGAGCTCGGTCCCTTTCGCAAACCAGCGAATATAATTGAGCTTGTGAACACAATAGAGGCTCCATTTACTAACTAATCTTCACCAAACTCAGATAGTAGTTCAATATTGATGAGAGCTCTGCTCCTTTCGAAAACCAGCCATATGTGCCCTTGCATGACTGGATTATGGCCATTGAAATTGTCAAAATTGCTATAATAGAGCTTGTGAACACAATAGAGGCCTCATTTACTATCTGATATTCACCAAACTTAGATAGTAGTTAAATATTGATGAGAGCTTGGTTCCTTTTGAAAACCAGCCAGATGTGCCCTTGCATGACAAAATTGCTATAATACAGCTTGTGAACACAATAGAGCCTCGATTTACTTTCCGATCTTCACTAAACTTAGATAGTAGTTGAATATTGATGAGAGCTCGGTTCCTTTCGCAAACCAGCCAGATCCACCAATGCAAGTCTGGAGTATGGCCCTTGAAATTGTCAAAATTGCTATAATACAGCTTGTGAACACAAAAGAGCCTCCATTTACTATCCGATCTACACCATACATACATGCTCTGGATTGAAAATGACCAAAGAACCATACCAGTAGAGCATAGGCCCTCATGGGCCTCTTGTTTAATAAAGCTTCAGAATCAACGAATCAGAATAGTTTGAACAATCTTGATAGAGGGTCACCCATGGACAATTTCGATCAATTTATTTTAAAATCGAACCAGTACTCTTTCAAAAAAAGATTTCTAAAGTTTTAATTATATATATTAATATATATATATAAAGCACCTTGGTGGGCACGTTTTTGTACACATCGAAACTGTTTGAACAATCTAGGTAGAGCGTCACACCATGATCATTTGAACCGAAATATTTTAAAACGGCTTCGTACTTTTATTAACGAAGATGTTCAAAGACTTTTTGATGGTGGTCGTACTTTCTGTTTGATTCATCTGAACTAAGTAAAATACCCATTATGGTTTCGAAGATCATTTCAAATTCGTATGATATCCAATACTTTCTCTTTCCCAGAATCTCATTATAAACAACACCGAAACTAACATGCTCATTGATTGCGTGTTACAGTACCGAATATATCAAGTTTATGCTATACAATGATTGCCATACATACCGGACCGGATTATATATTGACATACCTAATTTACCTACTTCATTTTTGTCACAATAATGCCGTAATAGAAGGGCGATGTGTATTTGTAATTTGACTTTTCTTTTTCTTAGCTATCATTGAAGAAGATGACTCACATATGGAAGTAGAAGTGGATGAAAATGCAGTACAGAATTTAAAATATATCTCTGGTAAAGTATGCGATCGCAACTTTTTCGATGACAAACATGGAGTCGAAATCTTAAAATTTGGCGCAGTTACTGGTGCAACACGTGGGCTACTCCATGTTGTTGGTACAAGCGTCAGGTATGCTAATGTGGTTACAGAATACGATGATAAATGGGAGCTGTATTCGCAAATTGAAATAACGAAAAGCGTCGAAGGAAAAAAATTCGCGGATCACGGGGATTCTGGTGCTGTTGTTCTGGTCTCTTTTGATGGAAGCAGAAATGACCTAAGAGCTCTTGGACTTCTTATTGGTCAGTCATCAACTGGCACGGTTCTCGCTACGCCGATGCATGCAATTCTCGAAGAGTTTGGTCTTACTGACAGCCACGTCATGGCCTTTCAGGAAAGAAATGTAGGTCCTTTAATAAGTGTCGATTCAGGATTCGGTCAAGCGGCATCAACTGCGCATGCAGATATACAAAGGCAATCGGAAGAGACCTTTTTAAAAGCAAGGTTTGAATCTATTGAAAAGGCTGTGACTGATAATAAAAACGAGACGTCTGCAATACGATCACAAGTAGATTCAACTAAAAAGGAGACGTCTGCAATACGTTCACAAGTAGATGCAACTAAAAACGAGACGTCTGCAATACGTTCACAAGTAGATGCAACTAAAAACGAGACGTCTGCAATACGTTCACAAGTAGATGCATTAAGCACTAACTTCGTAAGTTTTAACACTAACTTCGAAAGTTTTGCAGATAAAATGTTCCAAATGATGCCCAACCACAAAAGCAATGCAAGTGATAAGAACCAAAACAGTGGCACTTAAATAAGAATTTGTAGAAAACAACATAGATCTTATCCTGAGTTTAAAGGAATACGCTTTTCTCAGTTTAAACTATATCACTAAATAGCCCTACAGTAATGTATTATTTTGATGTAATTAACTTGTTTTTACATTCTGTAACTACCAGGATATATGCTTTTAAAGTTTGTGTTTTCACGTCGTTATCGCTTGCCTATGGTCGTCGGCATCTTTGTTTATATTCAACTTCCTGTGACGTCCGTTACACCCTACCGGTTATCACTGTCTTATCTCTAATTATGGCGTACGATTTTTTTTCAACTCTATTGAATCATTATACTTTCATTTATAGAGGTTTTGCATACAAATCATTGAATTTAGAGTTAAACAGTTTTGCCCTCTTGTTTTTAATTGTATGTCTGTTCTTATTTGTTTTAATTTCATGTCGAATTCATGCATTATAATCGATTT
This sequence comes from Serripes groenlandicus, assembly GCA_031761405.1. NCBI lineage: Eukaryota > Metazoa > Mollusca > Bivalvia > Cardiida > Cardiidae > Serripes > Serripes groenlandicus. The sequence continues at coordinate 33,717,690 of JASEVX010000013.1, read as the reverse complement.
CTTTCCCCACTAATTCAATTCAAAAACAACTTATACTGAATCACGATCTAAAAACATGTATTGTGGTTTCTTATTAAAAAGATCACGATCTGAAATTTGGAATAAGTAGACGTCGTACACCACAATCTACCCATTACATTTGGGTGTGTTCCCACTTTCCAAACCTTTAATTATTCCTATAGAAATTGAGTTAGGGGTTGGGAGATGTATTGTTTGGTGTAACAATAGAGTTGATAGGTGATAATTGGTGAAAACTGGTGTTTATAAATTCGGGAAAGTGGTTCATAAATATATATAAATTATATAGGAAAAGCTAAATGAATGTTCTCAAACGAACTGACGTCTTTTGACTGCTGTAGCATTTTACGCCTTGCATGATGGTCAATTAATTATTTTATTACCCTTAATTAGTTGACTTGCTGTTTATTACCACGAGTCGGCTGCTACTTCTGATCAGCGCATCAAAGCCTCGGCGGTGCTTGTTGGTAGATAATAAGTAGTGTCTGATCGCTACCGGAAATATGATTGGGTTGTATGACCTTTAATTGGTGTTCAATAAAGAACGGTACAATGTCTGTAATTTTCGATTAATCTGTGAATTAGGCCTTTTGTCACAACGTTTACAACTTTATTTATACATGTATTTGCTGTCATAGAGATTGTAGTGTTGTGTGGAGTGCTGGTGTAAGAAAGCCTTTATAGGCATAGCCGAATTTTTTTTTCTTTTGAGTGGTACAGTCGCAATGTAAGCCTCTGCAGACGCATCCTGACGAAACGAAACCGACCATACAAATATGCAATTTGATCTTATTTGCAATTCTCAATATAACCTCCGAATTGCAATGTGTGTGTGACGTGGCTCATTTGTGTAAAACCTCCAAAGCTATGCTGTAGTCATTCTTCATAAACTTTCCCGTGTCTTGTATTTGGAGGTTATGAATTGTGGTAAAATACATTCAACTAAATGCAAGTAACTATTTTAGAAATTGGACGATTTCATTCGGAATTAAAAGGGATATTTTAGCAAGTTTGAGAATTTGTCATCAATATATAATATAAAACTTTTACAACAAAAATCCTTTCGGAAATTTTGTCAAATTTTAATTCTCCCATTTCCACATACATCAAATCTGCAGCAGATGACTTTGTAAACGTCTTTTATAAAAAATATGGAAAATCTCTTTACCGTCTGCTGCAGTGTTTGTGTATGTAGGGAAGGGATCGAATTATATCTGCTCAAAAGACTCGCTGTCAGATCCTATTACAGTAACGTCATACCACTACCGTAAATTTGATTGTTTCTATGACCTTTGATTGTTTTACAAAAAACGACGGTTCATTATGTCTAACGCCGTCTGCTGCAGTGTTTGTGTATGTAGGGAAGGGATCGAATTATATCTGCTCAAAAGACTCGCTGTCAGATCCTATTACAGTAACGTCATACCACTACCGTAAATTTGATTGTTTCTATGACCTTTGATTGTTTTACAAAAAACGACGGTTCATTATGTCTAACGAGCTGTGAAATCATTACAAACAACTATTACATATATAAAGGAATGACATTACTTGTATAAATAATGTTCATATACATATATTTAACTGGCTGATATATATTACACGAGTCAAGTACGTGTTTTCTATCCACCTACTATGGTTGGATACTATTTACTATACAACTTTATATAGATCTAGTAACAATATGATGTAATGCTTGTAATTCCATTTTGCATAATTTAAGTTTAGGTTTGTAAACTTCCGGGGTTAATTTTCTTACGAAAAAGTCTATTTTGTATTCCGTTTATAGTACCGCAGTTTATAGGGTGTAGATGACGTCACGATTTTCTTCAGAAAGTCTCGAGACATTGCGATATGTAAACAATGGCCGCGCTCATGCTGCGGCACCGATCAGCACAAACAGTCATCTTTAAATAGTGATATCTTGATTATCAGTTGTATGTTAATAAAATGCATAGTAAATAAATGTTCTTTAAGATTTTTCAATTCAAAGCGAGTTGTCATCAGCCAAGCGTATTCCTTTAAGTGTTACATCAAATATAGTTATCATTTCTGATTGGCGCATACTGAACTGGTCACCAGTAAAGAAGGTGCCAGCAGGAGCATCAATCCCGTCTGACCAGACTCTTTACTGTTAGCTGCTCAACTAAATATATGTAACTTGATTTATAGACTAATTTTACTAGACTTGACAAAGCCGCTTCCAAATGCTTAGCTGGATTGTAACATTTTAAACAATCAGCATTAGAATGGTTTAAAAGTGACGTCAGAATGACTGTAGTCCGCTCCCAAATGTACATACACTATTCATATTGATACAGCATCACTAGTATTATTTAAATATATCACATCAGGATTATATTGACTCTAACATAATACTATTTTCATTGATATGCTGGTTCCTGTTATAATTATAGCAAACGTCTTATGCTTTTGGATCACCGTTTGTACATGTATGTTTTTACACTTCAGGGACATGTTAATGTTTTCGGTTTATATCCCTAGAGAACACTTGATTTGCTGAAACAGTTATCCTGATTTTCAGGGCAACGTATTCTCCACAAAAATTGAACGCGTTACATATACATGTTTTGTTTGTCTGTGTTTTTGGTTTTTCTTTTTGTCTTTTCTTAAAAAAAAAAGTAGGTGCCGGGTGTTATCTATTACTTTGTGTACCCTTGTTTTGTTGATGTACATACACATGTCACTATAATAACATATTTACTTACTTACTTACTTATACAATTTTAAATATAGAAATATCAACATGATGATTGTAAGTTGTCACTTACCTCAGCGATATTCGATTAAATTGATGTGAATAAGTAAAACATGGCTTAATAGTAATTATATAAAAATGTACTAAGAGAACACTACACATTGGGATAGTTTGTTCTTAAAGGTTACTTCATGAACTCCTTTTAATTATTATACTGAGAATGTCAATATACATTTCTCTGATGGAAACAATCTTTAAAACATTGTGGGTAAGGGAAGTAATTTTAACTTCAAACAATCTCCTTTCCCCCAAATAAGTTGTCAACTATGTATTATATATGTCTCCCCCATTACATGGGGGTGACATTGTTTTTGCCCGTTCCGTCCGTCCTTCCGTCTGTCACACTTGTTTCCGCTCAATAACTGAAGAACGCTTGGGCGTAGGAACTTCATACTTGGTATGCAGGTTGGTCATGACCAGTAGCTGACCCCTATTGATTTTGATAACCAAAGGTCAAGGTCATGGTGACCTTGTGATGTAAAAAATGGTTTCCGCTCAATAACTGAAGAACGCTTTGGCTGAGGAACTCCATACTTGGTATGCAGGTTGGCCATGCCTAGTAGAAGACCCCTATATTGAGGTCAGTACGTCTAAATTCAAGGTCACAATGACCATGAGCTTGAAAGGTCACAGTGACAATGAGCTGATAAATAGTTTTTGCTTGGGGCCCAGGAACTTCATACTTGATGTGCAGGTTGGTCACCACCAGCAAATGACCCCTATTAATTTTAAGGTCACTAGGTCAAAGGTCAAGGTCACATCCGTCACACTTGTTTCCGCTCAATAACTGAAGAACGCTTGGGCATAGGATCTTCATACTTGGTATGAAGGTTGGTCATGACAAGTAGATGACTCTATTGATTTTGATGCCAGAAGGTCAAAGGTCAAGGTCATGGTGACCTTGTGAGGTAAACAATGGTTTCCGCTCAATAACTGAAGAACGCTTGGGCCGAGGAACTCCATACTTGGTATGCAGGTTGGCCATGCCCAGTAGAAGACCCTATTAATTTTGAGGTCAAAGTCAAGGTCACAGTGACCTTGAGCTGAAAGGTCACAGTGGCAATGAGCTGAATCATTGTTTTTGCTTAATAACTGTAGAATGTTTCGGCCATGGAAGTTAATACTTGGTGTGCAGGTTGGTCACCACCAGTTGATAACCCCTATTGATTTTGAGGTCACTAGCTTAAAGGTCAAGGTCATGGTAACCTTCAGCTGAAAAATGGTTTCCTCTCCATAACTAAAGAATGCTTATGTTGAGGAACTTCATACCTGGTGTGCAGGTTGGTCCTAACCAGTAAATGACCTTATTGAATTTGTTTGATTTTGAGGTCACAAGGTCAAATGTCGAAGGTCACGGTAACCTTCAGCTGAAAAACTCAATAACGTTTTTTGTTATCACTGCAAAAGTAACCTTTACAAATGGTCTACCCCCCCCCCCCCCCCCCCCCCCCCCCCCAAATCTGTTGGCTTATTTCCAAAGTAATTTGCAGAAATGTTCCTTGAGTGACCCTCTATCAGATTCCTACAAGCCATGCTCTGAAAGACGCATTAATTCAATGTCCTCACCAAATGTCCTTTAATTGTTTTTTATCACTGCAAAAGAAACCTTTTAAAAGGGTCTACCCCCAAACCCGTTGGCTGATTTCCAAAGTAATTTGCAGAAATGTTCCTTGTGTTACGCTCTATCAGAGTCCTTCAAGCCATGTTGTTGGTTGAAAAACATGACCACCAGGGGACCGTGCTATTCTGCATTATATAGCTTAAGTGGAAACAAATCTTCTCCTCCTAAAGAACATGGCTGATATGCAAATTATGTAGAAATGTTCCATGGGTGATCCTCAATCAAATTTCTTCAAGTCATGTTTATTATTCCAAACATAACAAGGCTGCCAATGACTGGGCTATTTTGCTTTATATAGCTAACGAGGAAACTATAAAAATTTGCTCAACCGGAAGAATCTGGCCGATTTGCACATCATATTTTAGAAATTTTCTTGGGTGACCGACTCTCTATCAGATTTCTTCAAGCTATATTGATTGATCGACATACATGGCCACAATATAGGGGGTCTGTTTGGTCATACATGGCTACAGTGATTTCATTTATGTCTAATGCAGTGGAGCGATACTGGCCTCTTGTTTATTTTCAATTCGTAAACTAAAACTATATTTAAAGATTCTAATTAAACTAAGTATTAATCATAACCTATGAGGGTATGATAAAAACATGAAATATTTATATATATATACATAACAGAATAAATTATGTGTTAATATTTACAAAATGTTTTATTATTTTTAGCTCACCTAATGACAGGAAGTGCGAGGTGAGCTTTTGTGATCACTCACCGTCCGGCGTCGTCGTCGTCGTCCTGCGTCGTCTTGACGTCCGTCTGTTAACAATTTCCTACAAATGACTTCTCCTACCGAATTAACGGACTTATTTCAAAATAACTGCAAAGGAATTTACCTTACGTGGTTTTCTTTTAAAGTTATTCAAAGAATATAATTCCAAGTAGAACTTTGGTTAGTGCGGCATCAGAAAAGGGAAAAAAATTGCCAAAACTTAAAAAAAAATCTTGTCCAAAAGTATTGTGCACTAATGTTCTGTAGGGCATCTTCTACCAAGATTGTTCAAATTTTTCCGATCCGTTAAAAAACATGGCCGCCAAGCCGCGGAGCTTGTTTTCCTTATATGTGTATTGTAAAATATTTCAAAATCTTTTTGTCCAAAAGTACTTGCCCGATTTAAAGATAATTTGGCAAAAATGTTTCTTGGGGACATTCTTCCAAGATTGTTCAAATAAACCCGATCCATTGAAAAACATGGCCGCCAGTGGCAAGGCTTGTTTTCCTTACATGTGGATTGTAAAGTCTTTCAAAAACTTCTTGTCCAAAAGCACCTGCTTGATTTAAAAACTATTTGGCACAAATGTTCCTTGGGTTACCTTCTACCAAGGTTATTCAAATAAATCCGAGCAGTTAAAAAACATGGCCACCAGGGGAGTAGCTTGATTTCCTTATATGTATAGAGTAAAAACTTTGAAAACTATTGAAGTTCTATTAAATCAGGTGAGCGGTATAGGGCCATTATGGCCCTTTTGTTTATAATATATATATATATATGTCTCTGAATTGTCAAATATTTAGCTCAACAATGTTTTTTGTTACTGAATTAGTTTAGAATTAGATGTTTTAAATATTAGTAATCTAGATAATAAATGTGAAGATTACCATAATAAGGCGCCTAACGTATTCAAACTGTGAAGAATTCGGCGAACGTGTGCATACATATATACATAATTCATGTAAATGGACAACATCACCAACGTGCATGCATGTATAACACACTAGATTTAACCCTTTCCCACCAGCAGACGCATTTTTACGCAATAGCAGCAGACGTCTTTTGAAAACATTATGACCAAAGGCGAAATTCAATGTTTTCAACTTTATTTAACAATTAAAGATTATTTTATAGAGATTTGTTATCAGGTTTTTGTTACTATGTTTTCAAAGTCGGCTGCTGCAGAGTTGTTGTATGTGGGAAAGGGGTTAAACAAAATCGAATCGGACTTGTATGTTTACAGGGAGATGGATTATTATTATTATTATTCTTATCATATATATATCATATCATAGGGGTTGTGAGTTCGAAACCCAGCTCGGCCAACATTCTTTCCGACGTTTGACAAAAGTCACTGTGACATGCGTTATTCGTCTTTCACCAATGCGCTGTTTAACAGTCTATGTGGAAAAGCAGCCAGTTGCTTGGAAAGTATGTTGTGTGGTGTACTGGTGTGGGAAAACCAGGAAACACATGAGTAGGTGAACTGGTCGCCGTTATATGACAGAAATTGTTAAAAACGGCGTTAAACCCAAATCAATCAATCAAGCATATCATATTAAGTTGCTTGAAAGGGAGAAGAAAAACACATCTATGTTTATTAGAAATAATAGTAGAAAGGGATTTAGAAAAAAACATGTAAATCATTCAGAAACACATATAATTATGTAAATCAGAAATCATAGTAGAAATTGGCTTGTGAAAAGATATGTAAATCAATCAGAAAGCATAGTGTCGTAAGATACACGCAATATCATCAAAATGTAACCGTCTGTGTTGATTTACAGGGCTACAGATAAGTAGTTTTTTTGCCTAAAAAAGCAAAAGAATTGTCAGAAAAAGCAATTCTTTTTGAAATGATGAGTACTCAAAAGCAAATTAAAAGTAAATAAATCAATTGTTTACATGTGTGTTGCACAAATAATTAACATCGACTCAAACAAAATCGGAATGTAATAAAAACTATTTATTACATGCCTGTTTATTTTCCGGTGGAAATACACACAGATTGACATGCGCAAATACACCACGACAGATTAAAATTCCGTATCTATATGCGGTGTAAATACAAGATTGTGACGTCATACAGTGACGTAACCGGTTTGATGACGATATTAGTACTATTTACTATTAATAAAATGTAAACTCAATAAATATTCGCTGCTCATAGATTGTAGGTATGTAATAAAAGAAATATTATGTTGTGGGGTGGATAATAGAGTTCGTATTAACGACGCGTAGCGTGGGGAAATCCATATCTTAGCTCGACCTACGGTCTCGTAAGATATCGATTTTCCCACGCTACTTGTCGTGGAATACGAACTCATTTATCCACCCCACAACATAATATTCCGTATTTATCGCTTAATGTGAACAAGACAAATACTAATCTTAGATATCAACTGTGTAACATATTTAAGCAAAACTAAATTTAAATAGTGTCTGGATAAATGAGGGATCCCCAAATATATGGATTTGCCAACATTATCAGCATACGTTAATCTGTTTCAAAATATTGTGAGAAAAGGAGACTTTGCTTATTTTGTCTCCCTTTTCCCTTAATGATTTCAAAATGATTTCATGTCGACTAAAAAAGCAATTTATTTTTCATTAATTAAATACAACATTTGATTGGTCTACAATCTAGATCATTTGTTTAACATCTAGTTCCAAACAGAGGTTAATTAACTATCGCCAAAAATAATATATTGTCTTAAAAACACTGGGGTAAATATCTAATTCACTAAAAAAGTTATCTGAGGCCCTGAGTATATAAATATGGACTAAAACTCAAAGAAAAGCTAGAATTTTAGCCTAATATTCCCAAACTGGCAACTGTTTAAATGAGCCGGAAAGACACTCTTCGCCTCCTCTGGATTTTCTGTTACAGGGTTAATTACTCTATACCCATATCTTCCTCAGACGGAATGTGTCGGCCCGAATTAGCCTGTTCGGGATGATCTGGGTCGATACATTACGCAGAGTGCATACTGTTGGTTTTCTCGTGGAATGGCTCAAATAACCCTGAAGTTTAAAGTCGTTTGTGACGCCTGTGCGGTTGTTCGAGACCCGCATGTTAATAACACCGTTTAGACGTAAGGTGTATTGCACTGCGCCATGCGAAAATCGATCTTCCAAACATCGAGACCAGTAAACACGTTCAAAAGTTACATGCAGACGTATTTTGACGCTACTACCGCAGATTCCGTTTGGAAACATTGTTTCAAAAGTACAAATTGATCAGTTTGGGCAAATACTCAGATCGGCACACGTGCTAAGCTCTATTGATGTTGTTTTACAGTTACTTTCATTTACGGAGATTGTCCACGATTCAGACTTGACATTTTATAACCCTGTCACTGCCAAATGCATGTTTAGGCTTGTGTAAACAGCGCATATTCAGGTGAAACAGCTGGTAACGAGCAGTCTCTCCAAAAATCTGCATTGTTGGCCATTTAGACATTCAATTGTTCCAAATGTGCTATTGGACGAAAAATTAAGTGGTCCAATTTTTAACATGGAAGAGTCAACTTTGTGAAATTCTGCACTGAAAGATTTAAACTAATCTATAGATGAACTGTTGTGCGATGGAAAGGTTTAATTTGTTTTGTGTGGAAATCTGTTTAGTTAATTGATTTCGAATAATTTTACAAATATTAAGTCATTTTACTGAAGCCATACATTAACTTTAATTAAACAACGTTATTACTTGAATCGCTTATCGTCTGTGTTAACCCCCCCCCCCCCCCCCCCCCCCCCCCCCCCCCCCCCCCGCAAAAACGTCTGCTGCAAATCTATTGTATGTGGGAAAGTCTTAACCCTTTCCCTCGTATAGATGCTTTATGAAGCCTCGGCAGCAGACTGATTTTGAAAACATAATGACAAATGAAGAAATTGCTTAAAACAAGCAATTTCTCCTTTTGCCCATCGAATTATAGAGATTCTTATTTTTTGACAAAATATGTTTAAAGTCGTCTGCTGCAGAACTGTTGTATGAGGGAAAGCCTTAAGGTTTATTTTGTCTTGAGCCACGTCAAAGGAATATTGGTCTTCGGGATCAACTGTTACAGAATCAAATACATATTATATAGTCTGATGGATTGGTTGGGTTTAATGGCATATGCGTAATGTATCGACCCAGATCAGTCTGCGCAGTCCGCGCAGACTGATCCGGGCCGAGACATTTCGTCTCATGGGGACAGAGGTATAGAGTAATGATTCCTGAAACAGAAAATCCGCAGCAGCCGAAGAGTTTTATCCGGTTAATCCTGCGCGGCATGCTTATGCTGATCCGGGTCGATACTTTACGCAGAGTCCACAATGTTGGTTTCATCGCTGGACGGCTCAATTGTTGTATATATTTGGGAAATGGTTAATGCCGATCTCAACCGTATAAAGTCGTTGATTCATCTGCCAATGTTCTTCAAGACTCCATCACATCAGCAATCTACTCACCGTTTTTCCAAGGCAACGTACCGCCACGGTGGCGTAGTGGTAGAGCGTCCGCCTCGAGTGCCGTAGGTCGTGAGTTCGAACCCCGGCCTGATCAAACCAAATACTTACACAATAGTAGTAATGGCTGCCCTCCATTGTCATCACGGTTGCGGTGTTAAGCATTACGACTGACAGGCTGGTAACAGGATAAATGTACCAGTAGCACTGGTAACATTACCCAGAAAAGGCTGTGAAGCCAAACAATCGATTAATCCATCAAAGGCAAGGTTCTTCATACTTTTTAAAAAGTTTAGCCCATTGATGGAAAATGCATGACGTTTGTAACAAATCATTGAACCTTTTCCAACCTAAAACAAATCTGCAGCAGAAGACTTCGTAAACAGCTATGCAATAACATTATAATTTACTTTAAACGAAAGTACAATAATTGAATAAAGTTGAAAGCATTGTAATAAAAGGAGACATTGCCGGCTATACGCTTTCTAACATTTGATATTTATCATATTGTGGCTAAAAGGGAGTTCTATACCTTTGTAGGTACATTGTCGATATGATCCAATATCCTTAAATATTGGAATATGGGATCTCTGATGTCAAGCCGTTCAAAATAAAAGATGCATAACGAATAAATGCTAGTGTTATTGACGCCAAATAACGTCGAAATGACGTCTTTAAATCGACCTTTTTTTAGGGGTCGTGTTCACCCAATGAATATATATCTCCGAATTTTAAATACCGATTTTCATGATTAACGTTCTTTTATTAAGTGAATAGTTGCCTTCGATAATAATACGTTTAAACGTGTTTTCATTTATTTCACGGCGACTGAACGCTTTCTTGAAACGAAATTGTCCTATTGGTGATCATGTCCTTTAGGTGAATGGTTTTCACATGTGAATTTTGGAACATATCGACTAAGAATCAACATCAACAAACATATTATTCAAGTTTATAGTCCGATCTTAATCACTTATTATTATGATAACAACAACAAAAAGAGAAACAAAGAAACTACAACTATGATAATAATAATAATAAACTGTATTGCATAACAAATACATACATGCTTAAAGCAACATACAGTTTAACACAAATTAATATGGCACATCAAAAGTAATGGACTGTTGCAGAGGCATCAGAATGCCTCTATATTTTGGAAAGGGTGTTTGCAAACAAACGAACTTCACTTCTTGCAACCCGGCATAACTCGATTTAAATACGAAAATGGAATTTAAGCCGAGTTGACCCAATAATCCATTCGTAGTAAATTCGAATGTTCGATAATATCCGGTCAATTCGTTAAACTCCGTTGATGTTACAATCTAATTTAAGTGATGTCATGTTATTAACGTAATTTACTGTGGGATGACTTCCTTCGTCACCGGAAATGATTTTGGAAACCATAATGATCACTGCAGTTTGCCAAGAAAGTATTTCAAACAAAAGACGGGATGCATTGGTTGTTGCTAGTTTACGTAAATAATGTAAAAAAAAATCCGGTGAACGATCCAGGGCCATCATGGCCCTCTTGTTTTATCACACCAGGCTGTTAAAGAATGGAGAGTGGTGACAGAATACTTGGAAAGGTTACTGGTGACCCAGAAAGAGTGTATAGTGCAGAAAAGACCACAAGACAGTCTCGTAGAAATTGATGAAGGCAAGTTAAACATTTGTTATTAACTGCTACCTTATATTTTTGTTATTTGTCTAGTGTGAGCTCTTAGAATCCATGGATGTCATTGGGAAGTCTTCCGTTGTGCGTCATACGTCAACACTTTCTTTAAATTACATTCCTCCTAAACCACTGGGTAAATTTCAACCAAACTCATAGGAATGTTCCTTAGGAGATGCCCTTTCAGAATTGCTAAAAGAGTTAAATTGCCAATCTTGACCAAACCAAATTATATTTCATGAAAAACTCTGGCAAAGGAAATGAAAATCTTCTTGTCCAAAAGTACTAACCTTATTTAAAAAAAAAATTGGCAAAAATGTTCCTTGGGTGACCTTCAATAAAGATTTTTCATATACCGATGCGTTGAAGTGCATGGATGGCAGGGCTCCAGGCTTCTTTTCATTAAATTGTATATAGTCTAAAATTTAAAAATCTTCTTGTCAAAAAGTATTAGCCCAATTAGAAAATAAATATGGCACAAATGTTCCATGGTTGACCCTCTACCAAGATTCTCATCATCATAAGCAATTTCTCAAAAGAAGTTTTCTAATACAGCCTGCTCAAGGAAAGGGTCAAACAAAAGACCCCTGTATTTCCATAATTCGTTGTAAATCATGTAATCAAATTATTTATCTCATTGATTTTTAGATCACCTAGAGCCAAAGGCTCAAGGTGAGCTATTCTGATCATTTTGTGTCCGTCGTCGTCTGTCGTTAACTTTTAGCTTTAAACATCATCTCCTCCTGAACCACTGGACCAATTTTATCCAAACTTCACAGGAATGTTTCTTTGGTGGCCCTCTTTCAAAATTGTTCAAAGATTTAAATTTAAAAATCTTCTCCTCTGAATCTGCATGTCAGATTCCAATATATATTGGTAGAAATGTTCCTTGGGTGACCCTCTACAGAGATTGTTCAAGGCATATTGTTTGGTTGAAAACATGGCAGTCAGGAGGCATCAGAAAAGGGGCAAAATCGTCCGTTGTTAACTTTTAGCTTTAAACATCATCTTCTCCTGAACCACTTGACTAATTTCATCCAAACTTCACAGGAATGTTCCTTTGATGGCCCTCTTTCAAAATTGTTCAAAGATTTAAATTCCATGGAGAACTTTGGTAGCTGCGGCATCAGAAAGGGGGCAAAATGTCCGAACTTTAAAAATCTTCTCCTCTGAATCTGCATGTCAGATTCCAATATTGTTTGGTAGAAATGTTCCTTGGGTGACCCTCTACAAAGATTGTTCAAGGCATACTGTTTGGTTGAAAACATGGCAGTCAGGAGGCATCAGAAAAGGGGCAAAATCGTCCGTTGTTAACTTTTAGCTGTAAACATCATCTCCTCCTAAACCACAGGACCAATTTCATCCAAACTTTACAGGAATGTTTCTTTGGTGGCCCTCTTTCAAAATTGTTCAAAGATTAAATTCCATGGAGAACTTTGGTTGTTGCGGCATCAGAAAGGGGGCAAAATGTCCAAACTTTAAAAATCTTCTCCTCTGAATCTGCATGTCAGATTCCAATATAGTTTAGTAGAAATGTTCCTTTGGTGACCCTCTACAAAGATTGTTCAAGGCATACTGTTTGGTTGAAAAACATGGCAGTCAGGAGTCATCAGAAAAGGGGCAAAATGACAAAATTTGGAAATTCCATTTTTTTTAAGTCTGATATTAAGAAAATTGAATAGGAATCTTACTTCAGTGATCATCTTCTTAATTTGTTCAAGCCGTATTGATTGGTTACGCAATCATAGCAACCTCGCGTCATCACAAAAGGGGTAAATTTGCTACAAATGACAACTCCTACCATTCCACTCAACCAATTTCAACGTTACTTCACAGGAATGTTCCTTTGATGGTCCTCTTTCAAAATTGTTCAGACTTACATTCTGTGTAGAACTTTTGTTGCTGCGGCATCAGAAATTGAGAAAAATACGCAAAGATAATTTGGCAGAAATGTTCTTTGAGTGACTCTCTACAAAAACTATTCAAGTCATATTGATTTCGTTGACAAACAGGGCTGCAAAGTGGCATCGGGAAAGGTGCAAAATGACAAAACTTTATAATTCCATTCTTATTAAATTTCTTGTTAGATTTCAAGATACAAATGGATTTTACTGATAAACTATTTCTTTAACTGAGTGTCAACTCCTTGCAGTTTCATTTGAACTCTTGATCAAATTTTCACAGATATTTGCAGTTAAATATTTGCTTCTAATTTACTATCATTCAGGTGATCGATTTAGGGCCATCTTGGCACTCTTGTTTACAATATATCATTGCTAGATATTGAATAAAACCTAACACTCTGATTTACAGATGTTTTACGACAGCCTGATAGGCCTCGACCTTTGAACTTTGATCCAAACCTACACAAAGTGCTGAACTCTGAACTCAAACATCTGTACACGGCATTGACTCGAGCTCGCGTCAACGTTTGGATTTTTGACGAAGATGATGAAAAGAGGGCCCCAATGTTTGAATACTTTAGAGCAAGAAAACTGGTGAAATCAATCACAGATGTTGATGAAGAAAGTATGTCTGTCGTTTAACCATTTCCACATACAGACGCTTTCTGAGTCCGCTGCTGCAAACGATTTTTGAAAGGATTTTTGCAAAAGGAGAATTTGCTCATAATAAGCAATTTACCCATCTGCCACAATGTTTAAAACTCCATTCAACAATTATACTTTCATATACAACAATTATTCATATTTTTGCCAAGATGTTTTTTTGAAGTCGTCTGCTGCATGTTTGTTGTATGTGGGAAAGGGTTAAATATTGCTGTATAACACCTTTTCTGATTGAGATAACTTTTAAAGAGTATGCTGCATGCAAAATTTTGAAGCACTTTTGGAAAGGAGAAATTACTGGACATGAGTAATATATAGCTTTAATGACTTTAACTCTTTCAGCGCCGAATTGTTTAAAGTAGACTCTTCCATTATCAAAATCGGGCTTCTCCATTTCCAATTTCACAACAGTTTTGGAATAGTATGATAACTAAAATGCAAACAATGCTGATTTCAGGTGAGACAGCTCATCACGAGCTGTCTCACCTGAATCTGCATTGTTTGCAAAAACCTCAATATTGCCATTGGCGCTGAAAGAGTTAAACAACTATCTCCTCTTTTACCACTGTCCCATTTGTGATGAAACTTTAATTCCGCCATAATTTTAATAACCATCTAGAAATGTGGTTGCCATGGCAATGAAAATAAACAACTTCCTTATACATGTATTTAACATATTCATGTATATCATTTCAGGTTTTGTGGAGACCGTTTTCGCGGAGAAATCCAGTGTCGAGGACTGGATACGACAAGGAGAAGATTTCATGAGGCATTCCCTGTACAGTATTGCAGCGAAATGTTTTGGAATTGCCGGCGAAACGGAGAAACAGAAAGTTGCACTGGCTCATGCACAGGCTGTAAAAGTGTGTATTCATGAAGTCTTTATCCTTTCATTTACCCTTTCCCATATTAAGTACATTTTGAAACCTGTTGAAAACATTGTGGCAAATGATAAAATTGATAATAATGAGCAATTTCTCCTTTCGACCCAATGTCGTCACAATGTTTTCACCTCTATTCAATTATTAAATGCTTTTTTATGGAGATTTGCTATATTTTTGCCAAGCTGTTATCAAAGACGCTTCCTTTTTTTCCTACAACTTTTTCAACTCCATGTCAAAATAGAAGTATCTCCTTCCTTGCCGATGCCTCTACTGTAAACGACTATTGACCTCTTGGTGGAAAAAAAATCCTATATTTTTCTCAACTTGGTATCAATATCATGCTTTCAATTTTCAAGGAATTAAACATTGAAAGGTAACCCCAGGGAAATGTGTCGGGAGTTCTTTAATGCTGCAGAAATGTTACTTTTTACTTTTATTTATATCATTTTAATGTTATAAATTTCTTTAAATTTCAAGGCATCAAGATTGAAAAACATCCCCAGGGAAATGAGGCGAGAGTTCCTTACTGCAGCAGAAATGTACCTGAACTGTAGTAAACCAGCAAAAGCAGCAATTTGTCTACAGAATGCGAGGGAACGAGAGCTTGCTGCTGAACTATTTGAAAAACTTGGACAGGTAATTATTCGAGGCCTTGATAAGTAGACTGTAGATGCGTCAAAATGCTTCTGCAGGTTGGAAAAGGTTAACCCTCCCTTTCCCTCATATAGACGCTTTCTGACATCTCTGCAGCAGACAGCTTTTTGAAAATGATTAATTTCTCCTATCTCCCCACAAATGTTAACTGTTTTTTTTTTCAAACTTGGTAACAAGGTTAAATGCCTTAAGGGCTAGGCCAAGATTGATCGTCGGCGGACTATTCGGTGGAGTTATGGCCCCTTATTTAACAAAAAATGTTGTTTCTGTGCAATAACTGCCACAAATGTGAACCGGTTTTTTTTCAAACTTGGTAACAAGGTTAAATGCCTTACGGGCTAGGCCAAGTTGATTGTCACTTTCGGCGGACTTTATTCGGTGGAGTTATGGCCCCTTAATTAACAAATATTTTGTTGCTGTAACCATGCAATAACTGCCACGAATGTGAACCGGTTTTTTAGCTCACCTATGCACGAAGTGCAAGGTGAGCTTTTGTGATCACTGAATGTCCGTCGTCGTCTGTCCGTCCGTCCGTCTGTTAACAATTTCCTACAAATGACTTCTTCTATTAAACCAATGGACATATGTCAAAATAACTTCACATGAATGGTCCTTAGGTGGTCCCCTTTCAAAGTTGTTCAAAGAATTTAATTCCAAGTAGAACTTTGGCTGTTGCGGCATCAGAAAAGGGGAAAATTGCCAAATCTTAAAAAAAAGTTCTTGTCCAAATGTGCTGGCCCGATTTGAAAATTATTTTGCACCAATGTTCCTTGGGGCACCCTTTACCAAGATTGTTCAAATATTTCCGATCCGTTGAAAAACATGGCCGCAAGGGGGCGGGGCTTGTTTTCCTTATATGTGCATTGTTAAAACTTTAAAAAATCTTCTTGTTCAAAAGTACTGGCCAGATTTCAAAATAATTTCACAGAAATGGTCCTTAGGTGGTCCCCTTTCAAAGTTGTTCAAAGAATTTCATTCTAAGTAGAACTTTGGTTGCTGCAGCATCAAAAAAGGGGAAAATTGCCAAATCTTAAAAAATCTTCTTATTCATAAGTGTTGGCCCGATTTAAAAATTATTTTGCACAAATGTTCCTTAGGGCACCCCCTATCAAGCTTGTTCAAATATTTCCGATCCGTTGAAAAACATGGCCGCAAGGGGTTCGGGCTTGTTTTCCTTATATGTGCATTGTTAAAACTTTAAAAATCTTCTTGTCCAAAAGTACTGGCCAGATTTCAAAATAACTTCACAGAAATGGTCCTAAGGTGGTCCCCTTTCAATGTTGTTCAAAGAATTTAATTCCAAGTAGAACTTTGGTTGCTGCGGCATTAGAAAAGGGGAAAATTGCCAAATCTTAAAAAACCTTTTTGTCCAAAAGTGCTGGCCCGATTTAAAAATGATTTTGCACAAAATTTATGTTCCTAACGGCACCCTCTATGAAGATTGTTTAATTATTTCCGATCCCTTGAAAAACATGGCCGCAACGGGGCGGGGCTTGTTTGCCTTATATGTACATTGCTAAAACTTTTTTTAAAAATCTTCTTGTCTAAAAGGGCCCAACCTTTGATATTTGGTATGTAGCATCATCTAGTGGACCTCTACCAAGATTGTTCAAATTATAGCCATGGGGTCAAAAACGACCCCATCCCGGGGGTTCCCTGTTTTACATAAACTCATTTAGGGGAAAAACTTTAAAAATCTTCTTGTCTAAAAGTAGAGGGCCCAGGCCTTTGATATTGGGTATGTAGCATCATCTAGTGGACCTCTACCAAGATTGTTCAAATTATAGCCCTGGGCTCAAAATGACCCCTCACCTGTGGTCTATTGTTGAACATAGACTCATATAGAGACAAAACTTTAAAAATCTTCTTGTCTAAAAGATATTTGGTATGTAGCATCATCTAGTGGACCTCTACCAAGATTGTTCAAATTATAGCCCTGGGGTCAAAAAGGACCCCTCCCCGGGTTTTTTCATAGACTCATATAGGGGATAGAACACTGAACCTTAAATCAGGTGAGCGATATAGGACCATCATGGTCCTCTTGTTTTCAAACTTAGTAACAAGGTTAAATGCCTTAAGGACTAGGCCAAGTTCGATCGTTACTTTTGGCGAACTTTATTAGGTGGAGTTATGGCCCCTTAATTAACAAAAAATGTCGTTTGTTGCTAGTTCCGTGCAATAACTGCCACAAATGTGAACCGGGTTTTTTCAAACTTGGTAACAACCTAGGCCAAGTTCGATAGTCACTTTTGGCGGACTTTATTTGGTGGAGTTGTGGCCCTTTAATTAACAAAAAATGTTGTTTGTTGCTGTTTCCATGCAATAACTGCCACAAATGTGAACCGGTTTTTTTTTCAAACTTGGTAACAACGTTAAATGCCTTAAGGGCTAGGCCAAGTTTGATCGTCACTTTCGGCGGACTTTATTCGGTGGAGTTAATTGCTGTTTCCATGCAATAACTGCCACAACTGTGAACGGATTTTTTCAAACTTCGGAACAAGGTTAAATGCCTTAACAGCTAGGCCAAGTTTGATCGTCACTTTTGGCGGACTTTATGCCTACAATATTTCCTGCAAGCGGGGGATATAAATTTCATGAATTTGCTTGTTTCAATTATTGTTCTTTCATTTAAAGGGATTTTATATGCTTTTTGCCTTGACGTTTTCAAAGTCGTCTGCTGCAGATTTGTTGTATGTAGGGAAAGGTTAAAGTTTTCTCCTAGTGCAGACAATTTTAGTAGCCTCCGCAGTCTGTAGCAGAAACATTAAAAGACATTAGAGTATCAGGAGGAGTTGCTCATCCTTTTCTACAATGTTATTTTAACTCTTATTTCTAAAGTAAACTTCCAATTTTTCCCTGGGATCTTTTAAAAGATGACTCAAAATATATTAAATATGGTTGAATATTTCTTTCAGTATGAGCGGGCTGCAGATATCTACAGAAAATTGAGACTACCGAGTGCAAGCAGTCGTTGCTATGAACAACAGGGACTATTCAACAAAGCTGTGGAAGTGTTGTACGAGAACGAAAGCTACAGCATGGCCATAGACACGTTAAAAAGATTTGAAATGCGCATCAAGGTAAAGCCACAGTTATGTTCCTTATTGATGGTCATGAAAATTACATTTCTTGATGTGTCACAAATCTAAGAATTTCCCAATTGTAGGCACATTTTTAAAACATTGTGGCAAAAGAAGAAATTGCCTATATTAAGCAATTTATCCTTTTGTCACATTATTACAGCTCTTTTAAATAATTACCCTATTACTTACTAAGGTTTTTTTATTTCATATTTTTTTCCAATGTGTTTTTAAAGTCTTCTGCTACATATGTGCTTAGTATGTGGTGAAGAGGGGTTGAACTCTATATAATTAACATCATTACAGGAGCACGCGCAGAAGAATACCCCAATGCCAGGGTACCTAGTAGCCTACAAACCAGCAGATCACTACACAGAGGAGAAACTAAGTCACAGGCATGTTATTTATTATTTAAACACCTCTGTTGTGTTGTGGTTAGAGTGCCAGCTTTTGGAACCGGAGCCCAAAGTTCGATCCTCAGTCTTCATGGTAGTCTTCATGGTAGACTTCATGGTAGTCTTCATGATATACTTCATGGTAGACTTCACGGTAGACTTCATGGTATTCTTCATGGTATACTTCATGGTATACTTAATGGTAGTCTTCATGGTAGATTTCATGGTAGACTGGTAGTCTTCATGGTAGACTTAATGGTAGACTTCATGGTAGACTTCATGGTAGTCTTCATGGTAGTCTTCATGGTAGTCTTCATGGTAGACTTCATGGTAGTCTTCATGATAGACTTCATGGTAGTCTTTATGGTAGTCTTCATGGTAGACTTCATGGTAGTCTTCATGGTATACTTCATGGTAGTCTTCATGGTAGACTTCATGGTAGTCTTCATGGTAGACTTCATGGTAGTCTTCATGGTGGACTTAATGGTAGTCTTCATGGTAGTCTTCATGGTAGACTTCATGGTAGTCTTCATGGTAGTCTTCATGGTAGACTTCATGGTAGTCTTCATGGTAGTTTTCATGGTAGACTTCATGGTAGTCTTCATGGTAGACTTCAAGGTAGTCTTAATGGTAGACTTCATAGTAGTCTTCATGGTAGTCTTCATGGTAGACTTCATAGTAGTCTTCATGGTAGTCTTCATGGTAGTTTTCATGGTAGACTTCATAGTAGTCTTCATGGTAGTCTTTATGGTAGTCTTTATAGTAGACTTCCCCCCCTTGGGGCACAGGGTTGTGGAGATATCATTACCACTGGTTTCAGGATAGATAATATATGTGGTTCAGGTTAATTACCAAGGATATACAAGTGATATAACTGAACGATGTTGAATGCAGCATTAAACACCTTACAGACAAACCAGTTAGTCACCCTGGAGTCATGAATAAATGTTCTATCACCATAATATAATGAATTACTGATTAAAACAACATAAAACCCATATAATCAAGAAGCTTCAAAGGCAACAAGACTCCATTTTTACTTCCTTGACTTTGCGATGCTTTACAATTTATTCAGGGCAGCAGAAAAATTCCACAAGCTTCGCAATAAGGAGAGAATGTTAAATGCAATTGATAGCATCCCTAAAGTTGGTGATAGAGTGGAATTCCTGGAGAAAAAAGGATATGTCAAAGAGGCTGCTAGAATACTTCAGGATAATGGTAAGAAAGTATTTATTTAATTTTATTTATACAATATGAATTATATTTCCTCCTATTAAATTGGGAGACATATTGTTTTTGGCAGAGTTTTGTCTGTCTGTCCATCATAAATGTTATGTCTAATCTTATCTCCTATAGTATTGACCTACGGCCATGAAACTCGACAGGAGTGCTTTTCAGTATGTGAATTTTTATTTTATTTTGCTGCAACTGTTCGTCTGACAGCATGCACGTTCATCCTTTCCTGATTGCTTTATCAGAATCAATCTGCTGTAAAAGGCACCAGAAGTCATCCGGTTTAAGAAAAGGGTTTGAAGATGTTAATCAATCAGAAAACATACTTGTGATTGTAGAATATGAACGCAGCGTTAAACTCCAGTTAATCTATTACAAATTTTGAAAACTGAAATACATTCAATTAATGTAATTGCAATGTTAGCAGTTGAAAACTGTGTTGAACTATTCAATTAATCAAGTAATTTACAATGTTGGTAATTTAAAACGGTATTAAGCTCCAATTGACCCACATACAACAAATCTGTAGCATGGCTGTAAAGATGTGTAGAATTATTGCATTGAGTTGAAAACATGGTGGCAAATGGATAATTTGCTCATTATGAGTAATTTCTCCTTTTGCCACAATGATTTTAAAAGTGGTGTGCTGCAGATGTATACATGTGAGAAAGAGTTAATCAGTCAATCAGCAATGTTAATGTGGGAGAAAGAGGTTTCTAGGTTAAGGGTGGACATTGTGAGTTAAAGGTCTGGTAAGTATCCTGTGAGAAAAGCATTACTATTGAGCGTCCCTAGGCCCACATACGGTTTGAATAGCAAGGTACCAGACATTGAAATTCGTGAATATCATTAGTTCTTGACATTACATGTTAAATAAATATATTCAAACTAATGTTTTGGTTTTGTAGAATTTCTTTAAAAACCATAAACTGCCTCGGTTGTGTAGTGGTAGAGCGTCCACCTCGCGGGGTTAGTATTACAACTGACTGGCTGGTGTCAGGATAATTGGACCAGTAGTACTAGTAACTTACCCAGGAAACACCTTGATTTAAATGAACAATTGTTAAAATCGGCGTAAAACACCAAACAATCATTTAAAAAACATGAGAAACTAATCAATTCAAACTTATGTTATGATGTTCTATAAGTCCTTTACAATCCATGTAAAATAAATCAATTTAAACTCATGTTTTGTAGATGAAATCAAAGAAGCGACTGACCTCCTTTTAAAACACGGCCACTATCACGATGCGACAGAAATAGCTAGAACAACAAACAATCAGGGTATTCTTGGCCAATGTATTCTCGTGTCTAGTCGCATTCGCATGGCAACTAGGAAGGAAATAGCTGATTCTCCGTTTGAGATACCTTCGTTCAAAATGGAAGATGTGCTTAAATCTATGGCAGAAGGAGTTGAACTGCTTGGAGCCTGTAAATATAATGATTCATTTGGGGAGTTAAGACTTCTCCAGGCTGAGTTGTCTTTAAATCCAGATAACGTTAAAGAGGCCTGGAAGTCGTTTATTGAGTCCAAACCAGTACAGAACGACGCAGGATTAGTAGAATGTGGAGACTGGTTGATGCGACACTCATCTCTGGACAAATTGAACACTGTTAAGAGACTGATTAACTCTGTTGGTTTTACTTTCACTGTTTGCTTTGCCCTTTCAAAACCAAATGAGGCTGCGAATGTGGACAAGGTCCATAAATACCTGCAGTTATATGGATTGCATCATTCAGCCAAAATGAAAGCATCTTTTATCCCAAAAAACGGCCTCTTTGCTTGCAGATCTTACAGAGTCTCATAAAGACTTGTGATGCAGAAATGTACAGCCGATATGTTGTAGTCAAGGAAGATGATTATCAATCCATCATACAATTCTTGCTGAAAAGAACCCTTCAATGGATTGAACAGATTTGGAAAGCTCTTTTTAACTTGAGGGATCGGAGTAAAATGTGCAGCTTCTTTTGTGCGGGTCTTGAATGTCCAAATAATGGCAATGTCGATAACAACTGCAATAGGCGACACATGACAATGTCAAAAGAGGGCATGATTCAGCTGGTAGATGTTGACCTGCTACTTGTAGAATTAGAGGGTGAAATTCAAGACGGTACCTACAGACTCCAGAGAACATGTCCGGGTGTATTGAAGGTTTTAGTCAATCAATTTGTCGAAGAAGGGGAGAGAGATCAAAGTGAAAAGTATAAAGCATGTAGATGTTTGCTTAATGATCTAATGCCATATTCAGGTCACCCAGTCCTAATAGGCGAAGACAGTGAAGAGTTGATCAAATACCTGCAGAGAAATACCAAAATCCTTCATCATCTAAGAGATTTCCTCATGGACCAATGGAAGGTTAAAACAACCAACTCTGAACTAAAGTCAAATTGCCAATTTGCTAAAAAAGCTGAGGTCGTCTTTCTGTTTGAATTTGGATACCACTTATTTGGATTGGACTTCAAATGTAGAATTGAACCGTCTCCAAAACAGTGTCTTGAGAAGTTGGAGCGAACAATTGATTATGAAGGTGTGTTAAACTTTAAGAGATTGAACCTATACACTCTAGTCACATACCAAAGTGGTAACAGAACGTACGTGGAGTGCATTGCAAAGAGGTTTGTGGAAGCGTACTCCTATATTTCGTCCAATCCAAATCCATATGGAGCTGTGTTTCAGTTTTCAAAATTTGTAATTCTTCAAAATAGGAGAGCATCTATATCGCAACTGCCAGATTTGCACCATTACTGCATGTGGCTCGAGTTTTTCTTGACAGTTGCTATCATTTTAACAGCCAAGTTGAAGACTCGAGACTTTCCGGACTTTCTGTTCATCTTGCCATCCAACTACCTTGCGTTAGTTAAATTTATTGAAGCTACTTTTCCAAATCCAAAACTGGCAGGAGTGGTTTCTAGCATTGATAAGTGGCAACCAAAACACCTGAAGAATTATCAAAAGGACACTAACTTACTCCAAGATAGACTGAAGTATATCAGTTTCGGAGTTTGTGGATTCGGTCATAACATAAACATTTTACAGGAAGCATTGAACCTTAGTCTTGGTGACCCCCATTTATATGCCGTAGCGGAACGAATCATCGTTCTACAGATGGTACTTGTCTTGAACGTTGGTAAGGCAATGCCTGCTGAAAGTGAGAGCAGCTTAATGAAATCCTTAGCATCTATAACCATTCCACAGGAGGGTCCTGACAGATTACAACGTCTAGCAAAATACTTCAAACATGATATCAATGGTATTGCTGATGTTGCTGCTGCATTACAGTCAATACTGAAGATAAGGCTTCAAGGGGAAGAATTGCTTGTATGCAAATGGGATCCCAAGACGAGACAAAGGATAGTAACTTCAAAGCTAGAAAACGAGAAACTGTTCTCTCCCACATTTTTCAACCCAAAAACTGAAAAAGCGATGCATGACATTGAGCCAATAGATGCAATTAAAGATGACGAGTCAGTATTAGAGGAAGAATTCACACAAGAAGAAATTGCTAAAAGTATATTAGAAAAAAAGGAACAGGAAGAAAAGGACCAACTAAATGGAGCAGCAGTGAAAATAACAAATTTCTTCAAAAGAATAACCATCATACACCAGGCTAGGAGAAATCTCCTTCACCGAAAACGCGAACTTGTCCACGATGAGTTCAAATTGTTTGACACTGTAAAGATAACAGATAATCACTGTGGATTTTGTGGCGTCTATTTTGCAAACTTGGTTAAGGAAGCTATCGATTTAGAGCAGGCAGTTGTCATTGGAGCCCAATCAGTCATGAACCCGAGCAACAGTGGCACACCAATCTACATGGAACCAAATGTTGGACAGGCAGACCATCGGAGTAGTTGGGAAATGGGTTACAATAGTCAAGAGAGGCCAAACAATTCGGGAGATGGGAAATATCAACCAAACTATTTTATGAATACTCCAACTTCTCCAGAAATTGGAGGACATGGTGACCGAGCAAGTTATGTCCAGTGGCAAAGGAGCATCAGCAACGAAGGTAGAATGGACAATCAGAGTCGCCTTAAAAGAATGAAACTAGAGCACCAGCAACATGAATCACACTTGGCAAAGAAGATGGAGTTTGGAATATTTGAAAAGAAATGCAAAACAAAGATATTGCCCAAACTAAGTACCATTCGCGAGTTTTTCGACAATGCTGACTATCGTGTAGAGGACGGGGACTACGCGGAGAAGCACTATCCGCACAGATACATGGAGTTAGAGAGGATGCAGAAGATGCTACCCAAGATAGACACTGAGATTCTGCATCTGTTTCAGACTAGACAGTGGTCACATTTAGGAGAAATTGAACAACTGTTGTTGGAACTTGGTAGTGATTTCGACCTTGTTAGACCGTATGTTGAGGAGATTTCAAACAAGTTAAAGGTATACTTTGTAGTTGATTTAATTATGTATATGTTAAAGGTGCTGAACTTAAGAAAATAGATATTATAGTCAAAGTTTTAAAACTGTTCAAAAATTGTCTTGAAATATTAGAATCATAGGTCTGGGATACAATTAGAGTAAAAAGTTCACTTCCCAGTACCATAAACATCTAAATAGTGATCGTTTATGCTTAACTTTTACTGGATAAACATACCCTGTAAGTCAAATTTTGTACGTTTTCATGACTTTCAATTGACAGCATTTCAACATTTACTGCCAAAAAAGTTTTGAACTACTTATTACTTACTTTGTTGTCACTTTTAGCAATATTTGCAGAACTTTCAACATTTCAAAATTTTGATCTCCATCTGGAGTTCAGCACCTTAATTCTGACTTCTGCAGTGCTAGTTTATGTGTGTCTTAACAGCCAGGGCTGGGCCATTTCTCCTTTTGTAATTGTTTAGCTCTCTCATGATCATGGTTATTGTATAATATAGTAAGATAGTCTACTAATTTTTTTCTTTAACTTAGTTTAAGTCCTTCCCATATTCAACTAATCTGCAGCAGATGACTTTGAGAACATCTAGACATTAATATGGAAAATTATTGTTGAAAAGAGAAGAACACATTTTGTCAAATGGAGAAATTTCTCATAATGAGTAATTTATCCTTTTGCCACAATGTTTTCAAAAGTCGTCTTCTGTAGAGGCATCATATTTCGTTTAAATATGGGAAAGGGTTAACCTTGAGACCACTGAAACATCCGTCGGCATGAATTTAGAAAGTTCTATACCAACAAGTTAAATTCTAAAAAAGTTTAGTTTCTAATTTCACAGGAAGAGGAAGAGGAACATTTCAGAAAAATGACAGCCTCGTCTGAAAACCGTCGTTATAAAGAGGACGTGGGTGACGTAGAGGACGAAGATGATGATGGGTTTGAAGAAGTTGTTAAAGCCCCGAGGAGGAAGAAGAAATTTAGAATTTTCAATAATTCAAACAGTAGAGCCAGAGGAAAACATTGGCCTTGAATACAATTTCCAAATACGCCGCATGATACAGGAATTTCTGCCTAAACTGTGCCCTTTATATATCTTAAATGTCGTCTGCGTCAATGATATGGTATTTTTTTAAGTTGTCTGCTTCCATGATAAAAAGAAATCTAGTGTTATTTGCGGTGATCTGTGAAAACCAATCTATGGGCATCTGTGTAGATGCAGATCAACCTGCAAATGCTTGCAGTTTGAACTGGCTTTACATGTACAATGTTCGCCAATAAGTGACAGGGGTTTTTAAGATTCTTCTGACAAAGATTGTCGATGGAAACGATAGCATGGATACACAGACGAATCTTTATGTGTACACAATTGTAAAAATTCATAGATCCGAGATCGTATGTTATGCCACGCCCATCGTCGTGAATAACAAACAAACCAACAATTAATCCTTAAAAACTACCCGGTTCTCATCTCATGCATTACATTACTTTTGTTTGTGATGCAGGAACCGCGACAGAACATATCGTTTTATTTTCTGAATGGCCAAAAATCTAATTTGCATATCGGATCTATGAATTACGCTAAGCCTGGTTTTCTTGGAGCACCTCTCATCAACCCTTTCCCACATACAACAAATATGTAGCAGACTAATTTGAAAACATAAATGCAATTATATGGAAGCTTCTATATATGAAAGAATGATGAAAGTCGAAAACATTATGGCAGAAGAAGAAATTGCTCATGATGAGTAAATTCTCCTTTTGTCCCAATGGTTTCATAAGTCGTCTGCTGCAGAAGCGTCAGTTAGCGTCTGTATGAGAGAAAGGGGTAATGTGTTTTGTTTCAGGTATTTCGTGTGAAATAATTACAACTTGTAATCTAATTGTACTTTTGTTTGGGTTTTGGTTTTCCTTTTCTGAAATTTACAGAAAAAATTCAAGTATTAATCTATATTTTTGGAACATTATTAAAAGTTATTTTTGTTTGAAGTGTTAGCTTGGTATTTCTTGACACTCGAACACCATTCTTTCTAGAGCTGAGTTATATGACATTTCCTTTGAAAACTGAAAACGTGCTTGAATTATCAAATCTTTCAAGGTCTCCTTGAAATTTAAAAGAACAACTGGATACCTAGCAAAATCCTGTTATTAAAGGGTTTTCTCCCGCTACAAATATATTAAAGAGGAGCGAACAATGCAGGCTAAGATTAGAATGCATGTAAAGTGTAGCCCGACCTGTGTCTAAAGACCACCCACTGTGACACAGGAAGAGAACCACAGTTTTGACTGTACTTTCATAGTTTCGATCCTTTGAAATCCTAAAATATCTAATACTTTGAAATATTCTGGATAATAATTTCATTCCAAGACGTGAAGGGAACTCATCCTTTACAGAAGAAGATATTTATCTGCCAAGTGGTTAGCTAGCGGCATTTGAAGCCGTGTGTCCCGAGATCAATCCTGCAGGTTACTTGGGATGTTCATGGACCACGCATTCCGAACCTGGTACTAGTAGATATTTCGAATGATCCGACTTGGAATTAAACCATTAGATAGATGGACCAGAATAGACATCGACATCTGTATTTCTAGAATCAAGGCCACCGGCCCATACTACATGATCCAACACATCAAATACCCTTACATATGTTTATAGAACTTTTGACGCCTTTGCAGCAATTAACTTTGAAGATATGATTTCCTACGTTGTCTTCAAATATACATAAATAAATCGGCACGAAATATATCTTCGTGTTTGCCGCAAGGGCAAATGAAAGGTTATATCAAGGAGAGTACCTCATCAGGTGCTTAGAGTTACTCCCCTATGCAAAGTCGCCATTTGTAATATAAAAGGAGTCATTTGAGGAAACACGAACACTAGCCTGTTTATAGCATATTATTAATCATTGATACTCAGCTATTATGTTACTATATTGACTACATTTACTTATTGTTCATTAATGTACTGTGTCAATTATTCTTTTGTCTCGTTTCCAATGTAAATTATGTTTATCACAACACATAATTTGGTAAACATCTGAGTATTTCCCATTTATGGTCTCGACTATAAAGAGAAGTTAATATATATGCAAATACCAGTGTCAATAATCATGTATCCCCCTTCGAGTCTTTTATAATATAATGAAACAAAGGCTGTTGTGAAAAGAAATTGTATCATATGTTATGAATTACAATGACTAGAGCCTTGACTAGGCAGAACACTGAAGCAAATATATCAGCAAAACAATGCAAACACAGAAATAATAACGAAGTCTGAATCGAACCGCGGTATTATCAGATTCATAAGAAGTGTTTGGTGATAAAACATCTACATATCAAAGTCATTATGCCACGCAGGTTTTTTTGTGGGGCGACTCGACTTTCGCAGAGGTGTGGTCTGTACAGACTGACTTGGTGATGGGTTATCTCGTTGTATTGTAAGTGTGAGTGGGGGCACGAGAGGCACTGATGCGCTGCTAGTTGGCTCAACCGGCTCGCTAACTGTGGTAGCAGTCGTTCTGTGTGGATATGTATGTGGAGGACTACTGACTCTGTGGCTACGGGGGACGGTCGTCATAGGATTTGATTACTTCGATTGCGATGTATCTGGTGTCACAGGCGGCGGTGTTGAGCTTGTTTTCTTCCCTTTAATGTATTCATCACCGGGATCCAATGAGGGATTTATTGGCTGATTCGTCGGTCCTGGTGTGGGTATTGGCGACATAGCGCCAGGTCTCTATCAATCGTCAGTTTAGACGGTGTAGGATAAACTGGGACAAAACGTCGCAAAAAAAATATGTTACGAAGTGTGACCGGTCCTGATCCATCGATGCCGACCACGTATTGATCGAACTGGCGGACTTCAATGACTGTTCCAGTTTTATCCCATTTCAGGGGATGTTGGCCTATTTGATTCTGGATACGGACATGGTCTCCCGTAGCCAATGGTGGTAGACGTTTCGTATGTTGTGATAATGTCTCATTTTCTTTCATGTGGCACTTCCTGAGTGCGTCTTCCCGTAAAGCTAAGGTATCGTACCATGTAGCATGGGGTTGATATCGGCCAGGTGGGATGAGGATGAATTCACGAATGGACGACCAAAAACGCACATGGATGGAGAGAGTTTAGTGTCTCTATCTGGTGTGTTCCTGTATTGTAGTATGGCCCGTTGGAAAGAGTCTGTATCAAGACCCCCATGTCCATTATGAAGCGTTTCACAGTTTTAACTCCAACTTCTGCACGACATTTGCTATGAGGGAAAGCAACTGATGAGAGACAGTGGTGGATACCCCAATTCTTTAGAAACTTGCGGGTGGCATTGGATGTAAATTCAGGTCCCCCGTCAGAGGCCAATTCATCAGGGATGCCAAATGTGACGAACGTACGACGGAGGCATTCTATTAAACGATGAGCTCGCCCAACTATTGGCCAGTTGGAGTATCTATCGACCACCAATAAGTAGTTACAGCCCGTATAGTGAAAGTAATCGGCACACACGCACTCGAATGGGTAATCTGGGTCTGTCAATGGCGTTGGTGGTGCGCTAGGGTTGGAAGGGGCTATACGGTTGCAATGCTGACAGGTTGCACGTAGTTTGCTGATGGCTGGTGTAATTCCTGGCCGGAAGAGTGATGATTCTGCTCTAGCACCTAGGTGCACGGAATGCAACGATTCCAGAACCTCCTGTCTAAGAGATGGTGGAATGACCACTCGATCTTTGTATAGAATCACTCCGTCTGCCGTGTGCAAGTGATCTCGAAAAGGGAAAAACTCTCTTAGTGTCTCTGGTATCCTCTGGCGATTGTCCGGCACACCAGTCTCGATAATACCCAGTAGAATGTGCATGTCTGGATCATTTGAAGTGGCAACGCGAACGCGATCCCAAGTAACTGACTGGAATGCATTCAAGGAAGAAACTGCTGCAATCACCACGATATCGTCTATCAGCGAATCTGTGTCAGAGGTACGAAGTCCATACATTAGCGAAGGGCAAAAGAGACTGTACTGAAGCTATATCATATGTAAGTTCCATCTTTTCTGGTTTGCCAGTCGGATTTGACACCAGGGATATGGACCATTCTAAACTTATAGCGCAGTGTCTTTTCTTTCAGGTTTCGTAGACGTGGGTTGGAGATGTTCTCGAGAGATCTATTCCCGAGCACTTTCAGTAACGGCTTGTGGTCAACAGCAACGATCAACTGATTGCAGCCTAGAACAAAATACCTTGCCTTTCTAAGGTGTCTGCCACAGCTAGAGCCTCACCTTCGATTTGGGCATATCTCGACTCTGCGCTATGTGTAAAACGACTTCCGACAAGGGTTATCTTCCAACCATCATTGCAGCAAAAGGTTTTTGGAAACGGGACAGGAACAGTGTTTCTAAAGCAGAAAGAAGCCTATGCCATCTTTCGACCAATCTGTTGCCAAGCACGTTGGTTTGTTAGGATCAAATATTCGAACACCCTTTTCGATTTCACCGGCAATGACGCGTTTAGATTCTTCAAACAAGTCTTGAAGTTCTTCTGTCCACCGAAATGGTACATTTGACTTCAACAGTTGTCGGGATGGCATCATCTTGTCGGCCCATGCTGAATGCATACGCAACTTGATTGACAAGCCCAAACCACGAACGTACGTCAGTTATATTCTTCGGCGTTGGAAAGTCGAGGATTGCTCGAAGGAACTTCTTGCAAGGACAGACGTTGTCTTGTGTCTCCAGCACTATGTACACCATCCAGCAAAAACGGCCCTTTTAGAACCATTAAAACTAGCGTTATATACATATATCCCACACTGTGCCAACCCTGCAGGATAAACTATTTATATGATATAAAAGTTTATAGATTGGTTGCAACACTGGCCCATATTGGTGTATGGGCTCCCTTATCATACATAAGCCAGCCGCCCGAGGGATTTCGCAAGTGTGCAGTGGGGCATAGCTGCGAAATCCCTCGGGCGGCTGGCTTGTGGGACTTAGTATGATAAGGGAGCCCATACACCAATATGCGCCAGTGTTGCAACCAAGCTATAAACACTTGCGCATGCGAGCCCCCGACCGCGCGCGCACCCCCAACAAGAACTGACGGGGAGGACATCTTTCGTATATGACCAAGATATCGCCACCCCCCCGTCACGCAATGAAGGGCGCCGCACCCGAGCAGACGGGGACTCACATGCATCAAGCCTTCACTGACTCCCCCCCCCCCCCCCAGACAGCCCAGTCATTGGGACCATCGCAACAGCACACGGAAAAAGCGTGTGCCATTGTCAACTTATGACTCGGGAGCCCATTTTGTTGTTACTATATCCCATTTAGTACCGGCCAGGGAAGAAAACAGTGCAATTTCGAGGTAGAAAATAAAAAAAGACTTGAAAGAAAACCTACATATGGAAGTAGTTTGATGTTTGCAATGGTTTTATGCATTGGGCTTTTTGTCCGCTCTGTCATATTTCATTAGATAGTTAAATTATATATGTAAAGTAATAAAAATGCTATAAGGGTATGTAGATGGTATCCCTTTGATGAACAAAAAATATTGATGTAAACAATGTGAAAAAAGGATAAGATGAGACAGAGTGCGGACGCGATCTAAAGCCCCAGTCTCTGAACTCTACATATCAGGAACGTACTGTATTTATACTCTCTGTGCCAGACACGTCTCTCTAACATATCCCAGCTAATTTGGTTTAATTAGGGTTTAACTGCGAGTGAGCATATACCGCTAATTGACTGATATGGTTTGAACAATTTTCGCAGAGAGTCTCCGAAGGAACATTTCTACTAAATAACTGGAATCGGGCAAGCATTTTAAATATGGGCAATTATCTCCCTTTCTCGGGCACCGCACAAACAAAAGTTCTACACATATCTTTGAACATAATTGGGAAAAGGACCGCCAAAAGGACATTCCTTGTTTTTTGTTGTAGAGGTATAATTTGTTAGTTTACCGGACGTGCCATTTGAAATCCTTGTGAGAAATTGATTCATTCTTTGATTGTGTTAACCCTCGCCTTGTCATTTGAAATCCTTGTGAGAAACGAAGTTATTGTCCCTTTTGAATCATTGATCAACATTTCAAATTTTCCAGACGTCATATCTTTCTTTTTTCGGATGTTTTGTTGTTAAGCAGACGATTTTTAATATATCACAGGCTCTCTGGTACATGTAAACATTTCAGCGTCCTTAAAAAATTACATCAGGCATTACAGGTTCATGAGGTTGGCAAGCGCGTAGCTGGGCTGAAATTGAGTGTACGAACCAAATCTAGGGGGGTCCGGAATTCTTGTTTTGGCTATATAGCCGGAGGTGCGTTTTTGTGCAATTTCACGACTATTTTATGGAAAAAAATACAACAAAAATTACATAGCTTATTCCTCATTTTCTCTAAAATGATCACCAGAGTCCCGTTTTTTTAGACCTAACATAATCTTGACATAGTCGTGACTCAATGTAAATGTTACGTTGAATGACTAACTCGACATTCGATATATGTATATAATGTTTAGGCCTACATAATACATGAACATAATTTAAACATTTGAAAAGCTATGACTAGATATGAGTATCATCAAAAACACTTTAAAGTTAAGAATAGTCGATTAATACGTAGATCTACCGTATTACCTTAAAACGATTTAATATTATTTAAAGTTACGTTAACACCATAACGTTTATCGACAGGGCTTATACGTGAAACAATAAAGCTAGTCGGCGATCTTTTTTTTCTCGCAAATGCGTCAATGACATGATTGGTGTCAATGTCTCTGTCCTTCTGGATATGCATGAGGCCGAGTCCTGACAACCTACCGGTGCTAATTGTAGACCTGAGATATGTCTTCAGACGTCGCATGCTGCTGAATGAGCGTTCAGCAGTAGCAGTTGATACTGGCATGGCAAGGAGGATGTGAAGACAAGTCGTGACATTTGGATACAGTTCTCTATTTGTTATGGTTAGAGTATCGCCTAATGTGCTGGGTGTCACAGTGTCAACTGCCACAGCATGTCGTGCCTTCCATCTGCTTACTTCCCTCTTAAACTCCTAGATCATCCTTAAAGGCGTCATATATTGCCCCAACCCTCTGTTCCGTAAGCTGATCCAAGGAATTTGGTATAAGGAATTGAGCATTAAATCGCTCACCGTCCTCAATAAGCCTGTCGGATAATTCCACTAGAAGGTGGTCTACAAAGGGAATGTACATATTTCTCTTCCAATAATCCGAAATAGACTCAGCTGGCACGTTTGGGCGATGTTGCTGGCGTTGATTATTTCGTCCCCTTGGTCTGCCCGGCTGTACATCAACCGATTGAGCCTTTTCTACAGCTTTCGCATAAAGCGCTTCCCATACCATAACGTCATTACGCTCTTCTGCTACCTGATGAGCAACAGTTGAAGCCTCCTTAACAGCCTCGATTAAGTCACATGGTTTGTTCTGTAACATTTGTGATAAGGGAACTAATCCTGACAGCACATGTTCAATTACCACAAGACTTACTATGAATCCAAACTGCGTGATAGCTAGTTTGAATTGGCCAGCTTTGGTGTCGCGATAGTTCGTACATAGATCGTCTAGTGTTTCAACCACGGTCGTATAAGAACATTTGAATGTGTTTAAAGCGTCCGCTCGTGCCGCCCATCGTGTTTCACACAGAGACTGTAACTTGGTACGATGTTCCATGGCCGCCCTACTCTCTGCATCGTTGGTCAACGTTTCCTGATACCGTAGGAGAAGTTTGGCTGAGTAGTTAAAAGAAAATGCCACTTCTTGGAGAGTTGTCATCATGTTTCTAGCCAAAGGTTCTTCTGACGTGTGTATTATTGCTAGGTTTAAGCAATGCGCTTTACAGTGCGTATACACAGCTCGTGGTAGTTCTTGTCTTATACGGGCCTGAACGCCACGATACTTCCCGGACATGTTTGACGCGCCGTCGTACCCTTGTCCCCGCATCTAATTTACATCAACGCCAGCAGCTCTTAAGTGGCTTAAAAAAGCCGTAGACAACGCTTACAGCTGTCAACAATTTTAGTTTTAATCCGTTGCCCACAAATCTCAATTATCTCATTTTGGATATCTGGTGAGGTGTACATCTCGGAAAAGGCTTTCATGTATACAACCTTATATTATGTAAAATATTAATATGTGTATTGGCTATAAATATGTTATATTTAATGCTGAATAAAGATATGTAAAGATATGTAAAGACATAGTCCTAGGATCACCATTTGTCAAGTGGTCTTGAAGTTTAGTGTTGTATTTAGCCTGATATTGAAGTAAAGCTCTGAAGTTTCCATGCTCATCCTCGTGACCTAGTAAAGATAGATTTTGCTTTCCACATAGAACAATCGTATCAACAATAGCTTTCAGGAATTTGTCTATTTCTTTCCACTAAGGTATTGTAGGAGGTAGACATCGAACATACTATGTCTTTCTTTTCACCATTCATTATACTAAACAAAGGGGATTAACTCTTTTAACTCGGGATATAAAGTGACACTCGTATAATTTCGGCTAATTCCGTGATTCTCTCGGTGTAGCTAGTAGGGCGATTTTGTTCGATGTGTTCCGAACCATAAAGGAGGCAATAATACTGACGTAAGGCACATGCAATTAAATGTTTTAGAACAAAACAAAAATCTAAACATTTATTGTTTCTGACTGTTTACCCCTAACCCCCCCCCTAAGGCCTTAATTTTTATTGCATTTTTCGAGAAAAAAACCTTTTTTATTTTTTCAATATTCAAAATAAAATGTAGGCACGTGCGTTAGTGCGTACGCCTACCTACGCGCCTGAAGTTGGATACACATGTATTAATGCCATTTGAGAATATATTCTTGAAAAACTTGAAAACTGAATTTTGATATTTAGACAAAAAAGAAAACATTTTGAGAATAGAGGCAACGCTTTATCATTTTCTCCGTCAATGTCAAAACATTATGTCGAAAGCTTTTTTCTAGTGTTGGTCATATCGCAAATCTATGTCAATGAAAGAAAAATTCAGCTCCGATAATAGACATGTTACGCAATAAACCGATTAACTGTTTACCACGGATATTACCGAAATAAACCGAGCGCATCACGGAAGTTTTGACAATGGCGGGAATGGTTCCAATTTCGCAGATACTGTCAAAGTGAAACTAGAAAATTACTGAAATACATATTAATTGTAAGTATGGCATAAGTTTAACTACATATTTTTAAGATGTTATTCGAAATCATTATGTTAATATTAAGTTCTTATTTATTGTTATCGTAGAAGGAAAGTACTAGATCTAGCCTGTTATTTATAGTAGGTTCTACGAATATCGTGTTATCACGAATACCAAGGTAAACACAAAACCGGTGGGTTTTTTTTTGTTGCGCGCGCACAACCGGATCCCAACTTTCAAACGCTTCAATTTTTTTCCCTCCAATATTCTCAGAAATTACGACACATCATTATTGTTAAACATAATAAAAAGAAATTAAGGACCAAAATTAAAAAAATATATATATTTTTTGTTTTGGCCTATATGTTTGTGGTGGTTATACATTTGAACATATGCTATTTTTAAACTTCTGAATCATATACTCTGTTACAAAAGTTAAGGATGTTAATTAAATATAAGAACTTAAAAATAACAAAGAAATGGGTCATTTTTGGAAAAATATGATTAAATTGTGCCAATAAGAAAATTTAACAAACTTTTTCTGAAAATATCATGTAAATAAGTTCATAGTTGCAACAGTTAATAAATTGCCAATTTCAATAAAATATAATTGTTTTAGTGACAAATGTTTTATAGGATAATCATGTTTACTTAAGAACTCACAATTTTGTAAAGAGTTAATACAGCAGGACCACCATATACTACTCGCCCCGGCGTCGGCGTTGGTGTCACACCTTGGTTACGGTTTTTGTACCAATTAACTTTTTAGTCAAAACCATTACAGATATTGCTTTAAGCCCTTTTTCCACTTAGAATTTTGGTTAAGTTTTTCGTACTACCCAACTTGTTTTGCAAAACCTTTAGAGATATAGCTTATACATTTACAATACTTATTTACCATCATTACTTCCATCGACAGACAAGAGTTCATAACTCTGTCAAGGTTTTTGTAAGAATTATGGCCCTTTTTCGACTTAGAATTTTGGTTAAGTTTTTTGTACCAATTCCATTTTTTGCCAAAACCATTACAGACATTGCTTTGAAACTTACAACACTTATTTACCATCATTACCTCCATCAACAGACAAGAGTTCATAACTCTGTCAAGGTTTTTGTAAGAATTATGGTCCTTTTTCCACTTAGAATTTTGGTTAAGTTTTTCGTACTACCCTACTTTTTTGCAAATACAATAAGATATAGCTTACACACATACAAAACTTATTTACCATCATTACCTCCATTGACAGACAAGAGTTCATAACTCTGTCAAGGTTTTTGAAAAAATTATGGCCCTTTTTCGACTTGGAATTGGTACTATTTTTTGTCAAAACATTACAGATATTGCTTTGAAACTTACAACACTTATTTACCATCATTACCTCCATCAACAGACAAAACTCTGTCAAGGTTTTTGTAAGAATGATGACCCTTTTTTGACTTAGAATTTTGGTTAAGTTTTTTTGTACCAATTCACTTTTTTTCAACACCATTACAGATATTGCTTTGAAACTAACAACACTTTTTCACCATCATTACCTCCATCAACAGACAAGAGTACATAACTCTGTCAAGTTTTCTTCAAGAATTATGGCCCTTTTTCGACTTAGAATTTTGCTTAAGTTATTTGTACCACCCCAATTTCATTCAAAACTATGAGAGATATTGCTCTGAAACTGTCAACACTTGTTCCTTATCATTACCTCCATCAACAGACAAGAGTACATCACTCTGTCATTTTTTGTAAGATTTTTGGCCCTTTTTCAACTTAGAATTTTGGTTAAGGTTTTTTGTACCACCCCACTTTTTTTCAAAACCATTACAGATATAGCGTACACACTTACAATACTTATTAACCATCATTATCTCCATCCACAGACAAGAGTAAATAACTCTGTCAAGTTTTTTTTTAAAGAATTATGGCCCTTTTTCCATTCCGAATTTTGGATGAGTTATTCATACCAAATCATTTTTTTTTTCGATAAGCAATATTTTTATTGTGTATTTAAATAATAACATAAATTACCTATCTGCCAATTTATACACAACACTTTTGTCTAATAAATTAGTTAGCGTGGCTTGAACATTTAAGTGATCCACTATTGGTTATGATCTGCTAAGGGTATAGCTTGACTGTATCTGATTATTGATTGAAAATAATGAAGTCAACATCTGTTTCTTAATTCAGTTGTACAAATGATTTCACCAATGCTTAAGGTACATGCAACCTGTGTAAACATTCTATGTTCTGAATTCCTTATTTGACTATCAAACCCTATGTTGTGGGTATACAAAAAATCCTCCCAGTAAGAATATGCTTAGTATCGATACTAACCATAATGGGTATAGATGACTTATAAGAGAGGCTATAACACCTTGTTGAAGAAATGGTAGTGCGTCCATCTCGGATGCAGGAAGTAGCGGGTTCGATCACTGGCCTGGTTATATAAAATTCCTTTTTAAAAAATGGTCATGATAATGAATTTCCCTCCTTCCTGTAGGTACTCTGGATTGCAGGGTCAGCATTACGACTGACTTGCTGTTGTCAGAATAAATGGACTAGTGGTACTGGTAACTAATCCAAAAAATGCAGTGTTACAACTTAAAAATCGTTGAAAGCCATGTAAGACAAACAAACTAGAGTGATGCTTTAGCCTCCCAGCTGCAACGCATTTTGATGCCTCTTCAGCAGACGACTTTTGAAAACATTGTGGCAAGTTCATTTAAAGAGATTTGTTTCATAGTTTAAACTTTGCCCTAATGTTTTCAAAGTTGTCTGCTGCAGATTTGTTGTGTATGGGAAAGGGTTTAAAAAAAGGTAAATGCATGCGTATGAATGTTGGCACATTTTGACTCATTTGCGCCAGATGACTTTTGAAAGTATTGCAACAAAATCACAAACGGTTAAATTTCGAGCAAATTTTCTCCCTGGTAACAATGTTTTCAACTCCATTTAATATTAAAACTCTTATTTATGTGCGAAAGTTTGTGGGTTCGATCCCAAGCTGGGTCATATCAAAGACATTAAACAAATGGTAGTAATGGCTGCCCTTCTTGGCACTCAGGGTTTCTTTACTAACGACTTGCTGGTATTACTGGTAGACTTACCCTGGAAGCTGTTGAAGCATAGGGCACTAAACCAGAGCTTGAGCTGTTGTACCATAGGGCACTGAACCAGAGCTTTAGCTGTTTGAGCAAAGGGCATTGAACCAGAGTTTTAGCTGTTGGAGCATAAGGCACTGAACCAGAGCTTTAGCTGTTGGAGCAAAGGGCACTGAACCACAGCTTTTGCTGTTCGAGCATAGGGCACTGAACTAGAGCTTAAGCTGTTGGAGCATACAGCACTGAACCAGAGCTTTTGCTGTTGGAGCATAGGGCCCTTAAGCAGAATTGTAGCTGTTGGAGCATAGGGCCCTTAACCAGAATTTGAGCTATTGGAGCATAGGCCACTGAACCAGAGCTTTGACGGTTGGAGCATTGGCCACTGCACCAGAGCTTTAGCTGTTGGAGCTTAGATTTTTTAACTGTTGGAGCATAGGGAACTGAATCAGAGCTTTAGCTGTTGGAGCATAGCGCACTGAACCAGAGCTTTAACTGTTGGAGCATAGTGCACTGAATCAGAGCTTTAGCTGTTGGAGCATAGGGCACTGAACCAGAGCTTTAGCTGTTGGACTTATTTCATATGCCTAAAACATTATTTGACAACCAAACCCTATTTTGTGGAAACACAAAAGAATCTTCTCATAATAGCTGCTAGTTGATGTCATTTCCTTATTTTCCCCTAAAACCTTCTATAATACAACATTTCCCCTTCTGAACATCCCGACGACCATTCCCCTCAAACAAAACCAAAACCCCACTGTACCCGACATCTTGCCTCCTTTTGCCACAATGTTTTCAAAATTAGTCTGCTGCAGAGGTGTCAGAATGTGTCTACAAGTGGGAAGGGGTTAAATTAACTGAAATCCCATTGAAAGTTCTAGACTGAATTCTGAATGCAAACATAAGTAAAAGTCAAATAAATTCCACTTATTCTAGGTACCCAAATAAAATTACAAGTCTCTTGAGTGTATCATATTTAAGTGTAACAAAGGATAAGGATATCACTACTTCCCGCCCCGCCCCCCTCCCCCCCCTTTTTTTTCCCACTTGAAGATGTATTTGCTGCAGACAACTTTTGAAAACATTGTGGCAAAAGGAGACATTGCTCAAAAAGAGCAATATCTCTTTTCTATGCTATTCTGAAATATTCAGAAAAATAGTAACAGAAAGAGTTGAAAAACATATATTCCTTCTGACAAAGTAGATTTGTTTGTGAAATTTGAATAGCATTTTTTTCTACTTGCAAATGCATTTGCTGCAGACAACTTTTGAAAACATTGTGGCAAAAGGAGACATTGCTCAATAAGAGCAACAGCTCCTTTTGCCTCAATATTTTCTATGCTATTCTGAAATATTCAGAAAAATAAACCCTTACCCACATACATACCCTTTGTGAGGCCTCTGCAGTAGATGACTTTTTAAAATATTGTGGCAAATGAAGAAATTACGCGGTATATTTATGTTCTATTGAGAACTTACTGCGGCATAAGAAAGGGTGAAAATCTCCCAATTTTTTAAAATATTCACGTCTGAATTAGCTTGTCTGATACCAATATAATGTGGTATAAAGTTATCATTGTATAACTCTGTACACATATAATCATATTTATTGTTTGTTAAACAAAGCAATCAGGCGTTATTATAGGTCAAATTACGCCATATACATGTACATCCACTGACATGCAATGAATTTAAACTCAATGTCATATATCCAATACATTCTGGTGATGGTATACACTCATTTCTACGCAAACAAAGATTTTTTAGGTACTATTTAAGTGTAGATCAGCATGTCAGCGGAGGATGTATTTGTGTAATTTGACCTTTAACCCTTTCCCTCATATAGACGCTTTCTGACGCCTCTGCAGCAGACGGCTTTTTGAAAACTTAGTGACAAAAGAAGAAATTGCACAAAACGTGCAATTTCTCCTTTTGCCACACTGTTTTCCACTTTTTGTCATAGGTTATCCATTTAATTATACCATTTTTCTATTTTTGATAAAATATGTTCAAAGTCGTCTGCTGCAAAATTGTCATATGAAGGAAAGGGTTAAGACAAAAAGATTGTTCTTATGGATATATTTTTTCTACTTATTTACAAAGTATGATATACAATGAAAACACATAAGCAAATATTAGTTAAATTAAGCAATGATTACCAAAGAAAATACCACCCAAACCAAGGTTTTTCGGCTGAATCAGCCAAGTTTTATGCTTTCACGCAATACATAGGTCTTCGCAAAGGAAAAATGAGAAAAAACATCATATATTTAGGTCTTACTGTGTCAATTGTTCATAGAAATGATCAAACCTAATATTTATGCACTATTATCAGACTTTTTAAGCATCCAATATCATCATTTTCAACCAGTTTGACTGTATCCAAACATTTTTTTTGCAGACAACACAAAATTGACCTGTCATATTTTTGGACTCTGAAGCTCCTTTAGACACTTTCTTTGCCCTCAGAGATCTGGTTTTTGTGTAAATTTACTGAGTATGATATAAAATGAAGGCAAAATAGCAAATATTAGGACAATTAGGCAAATATTTTCAAAGAAATTTCAAATTTCCTATGCCACCTAAGCTAAGGTTTTGCAAT
Source organism: Serripes groenlandicus (assembly GCA_031761405.1). Lineage (NCBI taxonomy): Eukaryota > Metazoa > Mollusca > Bivalvia > Cardiida > Cardiidae > Serripes > Serripes groenlandicus. The sequence continues at coordinate 33,677,365 of JASEVX010000013.1, read as the reverse complement.
TTGCGTCCGGCCAGTTTTCTGTGCTCACACATTATTCAGGTCTCCAAGACCAAAAAACAGACACACACAACATTTTTATACCCCCTTCGAAGAAGAGGGGGTATATAGGAGTCACTGTGTCGGGCTGTCTGACTGTCTGTCGGTCGGCCGGAAGCCATATTTTGTCCGACCTTTTTCTTACAAAACCACTGGGTGGAATTCAATAAAATTTTACATGAAGCTTCTTACCCAAGAGGAGATGTGCATATCCTAAAGGGGTTACAATTGCATGTTATTTTACAGAGTTATGGCCCTTTTACTTATTAAGTTATGTTGTAGGTCAAGGTGCTGTTTAGGGGGTATTTATCATCTTCAGTGATAGTTCTAGTTAGATTTAACTGTGTCACATGTTTAAAGAAATGACAAAACTTCATGTTTATGCCTGTTTTAGGCCATTAACCAATCAAAGAAAAGTTTAAATAGCTTGAAAAAAGTGGCTTACCAATTACCTAATGGCTGAATTCCCCCATAAGCCTAAATTCCACTCCAGGCTCACAGTTTCATCGTTTTTCAAGCAGTTTGACTGTATCCCACCCCGTAAAGTATCCTAGAATGCTTCAATATTTGCAAAAATTGACTTTTAATATTTTCCTGACTAAATTTCTATAAGAAAAGGGGGAAAATGACAACATTTTAAAACTACATTCTTATGAAAGTGCTTGTCTTATTTCCAGTGATTTAACAGAACTGTTTATGCAGTGACCCTCTATATGTTTCAAGTCTTATTGATTGGTTGAAAGTCGTAGAAACCAGGTGGCATCTAAAAAGGGGAAAATTGAATGATTGGCTTCAAATAAAATCTCATCCTTATCCACTTGACAAAAGAACAAGGAATGTATTTGTGTGGTCCTTTTCTTAATTATGTCCAATGATATGTGTAGAACTCAATTGTGTGCAGTATCTGAGAAAGGGAGTAAAATGCCCAATATTTAAAATTCTTGTCCGATTCCAGTTATTTAGTAGAAATGTTCCTTCAGAGACTCTCTACGAAAATTGCTCAAGCCATACCAGTTGGTTGAAAAAAGAGAAGCAACAAGGCATCAGAAAAGTGTAAAATGACAACATTTTAAAACTATATTCATATGAAAGCGCTTATTTGTTCCCTCAGTGAGGGTACCCTCAACATATTTCTTTAAGCCATATTGATTGGTTGTAAGACATAGTTACCAGGCGGATTCAGAAAAGGGCTAAATTGAACTTATAGCTTCAAATGATATCTCATCCTAAGACACTTGGAAATTGCAACAACACTTCACAGGAACGTTCCTTTGGTGGTTGTCCTCTTTCAATTTGTTTCAAAGATATAAATTATAAACACAACTTTTGTTCCTGCGGTAGCAGGTTAGGAGTAAAATGTCTAAACTTTAAAATTCTTCTTCTCTGAATCCGCTAGTCAGATTGCAAGATAATTTAGTACAGATGTTCCTTGATAGACCCTCTACAAGATTTGCTTAGTCTGTATTGATTGGTTAAAACATGGCAGCCAGACAGCATCAGAAAAGGGGCAAAATGACAAAACTTAATAGTTCCTTTTCTATTCAAGTTTTTGTCTGATTTCAGGATAGATTTGTAATTTGTAAAAGCCATATTGATTGGTTCGAAAAGATAGCTGCCATGCTGCATCAGAATAGGGACTCCTCCCAAACAATTGAACTGCATGATATCAACCAAACTTCACCGGAATGTTACTTTGGTGGTCAAAGATTTAATATCATAACAAATGTCCTTTATTGATAAGTTTCATTTACAGTGTCCACTCCTTGCAGTTTCATTTATGCTCTTGATTAAAAAAAATCTGATAGTAACAGTTACACATATGCAACTTAGCTATCACCCAGGTGATCTATTGGTGATCTATTCAGGGCCATACTTGCCCTCTTTTTTAGCTCTACTTGCCAAAGGCCAGAAGAGCTTATGTTGTGGTGTGGTGTCCGTCCTCTGTGCGTCAGTGCGTCCGTAAACAATTGCTTGTGAACGAAATTGCTATAATAGTGCTTCAAGTGAACACAATAGAGGCTCCATTTACTATCTGATCTTCACCAAACTTACACAGTAGTTAGGTATCTATGAGAGCTTAGTTCCTTTTGCAAACCAGCCAGATCCGGCCATGCAAGACTGGATTATGGCCCTTGAAATTGTCAAATTTGCTATAATACAGCTTGTGAACGCGATAAAGTCTTCAGTTTTGATTGTATCTCCATCAAACTTATACAGACGTTAGATATCCATGAGAGCTCGGTTCCTTTCGCAAACCAGCTAGATTCACCTATGCAAGACTGGATTATGGCCCTTGAAATTGTCAAAATTGCTATAATACAGCTTGTGAACACAATAGAGCCTCCATTTACTATCCGATCTTCACCAAACTTAGATAGTAGTTAAATATTGATCAGAGCTCGGTTCCTTTCACAAACCAGCCAGATCCGCCCATGCAAGACTGGATTATGGCCCTTGCAATTGCCAAAATTGCTGCAATAGAGCTTGTGAACACAAAAGAGGCTCCATTTACTATCTGATCTTCACCAAACTTAGATAGTAGTTAAATATTGATGACAGCTCGTGCCTTTCGAAAACCAGCCACATGTGCTATTGCATGACCGGATTATGGCCCTTGAAATTATCAACATTACTATAATACAGCTTGTGAACACAATAGAGCCTCCATTTACTATCCGATCTTCACCAAACTTAGATAGTAATTAAATATTGATGAGAGCTCGGTTCCTTTCGCAAACCAGCCAGATGAGTGCGTGCAGACTGGGTTATGTCCCTTGAAATTGTCAAAATTGCTATAAAACAGCTTGTGAACACAATAGAGCCTCCATTTACTATCCGATCTTCACCATACATACATGCTCTGGATTGAAAATGACCAAAGAACCATCCCAGTAGAGCATAGGCCCTCATGGGCCTCTTGTTTTATACAAATTTTCTGTCAAAATAGAAACTTGCAATCAATTTCGTTTAACAGACACTTAAAGTAAAGTTTAATACTAGAGATGAACAACTGGAAAATCATTAAAAACACAACTGTTTGGTAGATTAGTAACACTTCTAAGTTTACTGTTATCATTGAAAACAATAATAGATTGTATTAATATTTTGCATACTCTGAATGTATCAGTTGGTCCAGTACATGTAGTCAATAAATAGGAAGACACTGTACTATCATGAATGTTCCTGATGGGATTTCCGTAGAGCTTTTGAGTAATATGATAATTAAAAAAGTATTATGTGGACTGAATGAACCAACAAGAATTTATGATCTTGGAAATATTTCATTCTGGCTTGATGCATCATTGCTTGTCTGTTATTGTGGGGATATTTTTATATGCATTTACCTTCAGTACTTTCAGTACTTTGATATATTTAACAGTCAATAACTTGTACTTTCAGTTTTACATTGATAATTGTTTTGTTATCTGTTATTGTTTGATAAAGCTTATTTAATACATGATTGTATTATTGAAAGTTCAAACTCCATGATTTTTAGGGTCCACAAATTTATCTTCCTTAGTAACATTCAACTAGTATGCGGCAGACGACCTTGAAAATATGAAGCAAAAAATATGAAACTGCATAAATTAGAGAACAATTATTGAACGGTGGGAGAGAGAAACTGAGCAATTTTTTCCTTTCGTCACAATGTTTTAAAAGGTTGTCTGTTGCAGAGGCATCAGAAAGTGTCTGTCTGTGAGAAAGGGATAACCATTTACCTCATACAACAGTTTTAGAATCAATTGGGAAAACATCTGAGTTCAGCTGCTTCATACAGAGCTTTAGATACAAAGAGTATTTCACATCCGGGATCCCCAAATCCTTATTTGACTCTCAAACCTGTTATCCGACTCGATAGTGTAGTGGAAGAGAGTCTGCCTCCGGTGCGGTTGGTAATGGGTTTTATTGTTGGCATGGTTATACCAAAGACTTTAAAAATGGTATTAATGGCTGCCCTCCTTGGCGCTCAGGATTGCGGAGTTAGCATTATGAGTGATTTGCTTTAGCTCAGGATGAATGGAACAGTAGTACTGGTAAATAACCAAGGAAACACCATGTTATATGAATGAAAAAATGTTGAAAGTGAAATAGACACCAAACAATTAACCTATGTTGATTAGGTCCTCATTTGACCCTCAAACTCTATGCTGGGTCTTTATTTGACCCTCAAACTCTATGTTTGGTCCTTACTTGACCCTCAAACCCTATGTTGGGTCCTTATTTGACCCTCAACCCCTATGTTGGGTCCTTATTTGACCCTCAAACTCTATGTTTGGTCCTTACTTGACCCTCAAACCCTATGTTGGGTCCTTATTTGACCCTCAAACCCTATGTTGGGTCCTTATTTGACCCTCAAACCCTACCGTATGTTTGGTCCTTATTTGACCCGTAAACCCTATGTTGGGTCCTTATTTGACCCGTAAACCCTATGTTGGGTCCTTATTTGACCCGTAAACCCTATGTTGGGTCCTTATTTGACCCGTAAACCCTATGTTGGGTCCTTATTTGACCCTCAAACCCTTTGTTAGGTCCTTATTTGACCCTCAAACCCTATGTTGGGTCCTTATTTGACCCTCAAACCCTACTTAAGATACAAAGAGTATTTCACATCCGGGATCCCCAAATCCTTATTTGACCCTCAAACCCTATGTTGGGTCCTTATTTGACCCTCAAACCCTACTTAAGATACAAAGAGTATTTCACATCCAGGATCCCCAAATCCTTATTTGACCCTCAAACCCTATGTTGGGTCCTTATTTGACCACATCCGGGATCCCCAAATCCTTATTGAACCCTCAAACCCTATGTTGAGGGTTCTCAAAAGATTTATCCAGTGAGTTTAGTTGAGCTATAAGAGAGATATTGATGTGAAAAGACCATTTCACTCCTCATTATTGAGTCCTCTGTGCTTACACATCTAAGGATAATAAATATTACAAAGCAGTTTGTCCTCCAAAATTATATTGAGACCATGTATTTAATAATTTCCTTGATACACATAATATATAATGTTTTCTTGTATATTTGTAAATGACCATAAACTGTGTAAAGTTCGAGTCAATAAATCTATTCTGTTCTGTTCAATGAAAGTTGTTGATATAATTGTAAAAATCTGGACATTGGCTGACCTTATCTGCTACTAATGCTTTCATAACTGCCTTTAATACTGGCAATGTGCCAATTACCTCTAATCTTTGTGTCATGTTTTAAACTTTGACATTTAAACTATTGACAATTGATTAAAATTTATATGGTATTTCCAATAAGTACTTTCACTTTCACTTTCATTTCTCAATAATTTGCTACATGATATAAACATTATGAAACTAATTCAAACAAACTGTGTTGATAATAGTAAGTTGACTCATGGTTTAACGATTATATAAGGTAACTTGAAAGTTTTATAAACATTTTAGCTCACATGTGCAATTTCTCCTTTCGCCTCACTGTTTTAAAACCCTTAATGAATGGAGGGTTTTCTATTTAGCTTTGTTCAATCCTTTCCAACATACACCAATTCTGCAGTGGACGAACTTGAAAACATCTTGGCAAAATATTGGAAGTTCTCTACAAAAGAAAGAATCATTTTCAAATTCAGTGGAAGATATTGTGGCAAAAGGTGAAATTGTTCATCATGAGCAATGTCACCTTTTGCCACAATGATTTCAAGAGTCATACCCAGGGTTGTCAAAATGTTTTGTTGTAACAGATCAAATGAGAAAAGTAACCTATCAGGCTGGAGTAAGGGTCGAGGGCAAAGGCCCCAGGGGAGCAAAACTAACAGATCAAAGAGCGATTTTAACTGATAATTTTTATCAGCAATCAGTTGATTTTGACAACCCTGCATACCCAAAGTTTTTAAAAATGGTAGTAATGGTTTTCTATCCTTGGTACTCAGGAATTTTGGGTTTGCATAACAACTGACTCGCTGGTGTTAGGATAAATGGACCAGTAGTACTGTTAACTTACCCAGGAGACTTTGTGATATAACTGAAGAATTGTTGAGTGTGACATTAAACACCAAGTCAACAGAAAAAACAATCTATATACAGTAGATCTAATTACTTTCCGCTACTAATATTAAGTTGACAAATGGCCTAACATTTATATAAGGAATATTATAAGCTTCTTTTTCCACAATGTTTTAAGCCTTTAATCCTTGATTCTACTTTTAGTCATAGACGGTTTTCTATATTTTTACCCTGATTTTTTTCAAACGCGGAATTGTAATATGTTAAACAAATTAACTTACAAAAATTTATTGTCATTGAACATGTACCGTATTCTTTATAAATACCCTCAGTAAACAAAAGTAGATGAATGGACGATTAACCAGAAAATATGGCAAATCAATCTCGCGGAGGTCGAGGGCGGGGGGGAAGACCCATGCCAGGGAGAGTAGACAGACATTTGTCTCAGTGTTGTTACGACCTTGGAATATCCTTTCCACCAAATCGTAAGTTCCTATTTAACCTTTTCCCACATACATGTACAACAAATCTGGAGCAGGAAAAAACATACCCGAAAATAATAGGAATCTCCCTTTAAATGAAAATACAATAATTGAAAAGAGTTGAAAGCATGGTGACAAAAGGAGAAATTGCTGGTTTTGAGCAATTTCTTCATTTGTTGCAATGTTTTAAAAAGCCGTTTGCTGCAGAGGTGTCAGAAAGCGTCTATGTGAGGGAAAGGGTTATACCACACTTTTGTTATAATAAGGGTGTTGGTTCAGACCTTGATAACCCTTTGTTTGTGGATACTCAAAAGAATTGTTGTCTGTGTCGTCCCAAAACTTTAACCTTACCTCGTATCTGGAGAACTGTTCAACATTTTCTAATGAAACTTGGTACACATGTTTCTAGGAACAATACACATTACTATACCAACATAACCCTCTGGCTGTAAAAATTATTCAGAAATGCCCCTTTTTCAACTTACAAAAAAGCAGGCGAGCATTGGCTTTCGCTTGAAGCGCTCTTGTTAAAGCATCTGCCCGAAGATTTTAACCTTATTACACTTGCATTTGCAACAGACAAGTTTTAAAATCATTGTGGGAAAAGGAGAATGTTTTCAACTCTTCAGGGAGGTCGCAGGTTAGATACCTGGCTTGGTCATACCAAAGACTTTAAAAATGACAATTATGAGTTTCTTCCCCTTGGTGCTCAAGATTGTGAGGTTAGCATTATGATTGACTCCCATGTGTCAGGAAATTGGAACAGTAGTACTGGTAATTAACCCAGGAAATACAGTAATATGATTGAAAAGTTATTGGAAGCGGTGTAAAACACCTTACAAACAGACAAAATATGTTTTTACAATAGATTTGCTGTATGTGGGAATGTGTTCAAACTTAAAAGAAGTTACTTAAACACTTTATCAGATGACATTTGATGACTTTACAACTTTTGAGCAATTTCTCCTTTTCCCACATTGTTTTCCAAATGTCAGGGAATGGATGAAGCCGACATACACACAATCTTAAGCAGGATGATGACTTTGAAAATATCTAGGCAAAAAAGTGCAAAATCTCATTAAATCAAAGTATAACGTTTAAATAAACTTGAAAACACTGACAAATGGAGAAGTTGCTCATAAGTTGCATGCGGCAGATGCATCTTAATCCATCCGCAATTGGGAGAGGGATAAAGGCAATATCCTCTGTACCATTTTGTCTTTGCTACCATTAACAGCGAGGGCTGTCGATAAAGAGATCGCGAGAACACATCCTGGCTCGGCCATTTATTCCTACAAAGATTTACAAAAGTCATTCAAATTCTGACAGTGGAATAAAAGTCTATATAGGAAAGTTGCCATTTTCCCAGGAAGAATGTTGTGTGGAGTACATGTTTGAGAAAACCAGGAAACACATGGCGAAATAAACTGTCCTTCATGATATAACTGAAATGATGTTAATCCTTTCCCACTTGTCGGCGCCCTTTAAAGGTGGCAAAAGAAGAAATAGTCCATGATGAGCAATTTCTCCTTTTGCAACAGTGTTTTCAACTTGATTAAATAATAATAATTTTATTTAGGGATTTTTAATAATTTTTGCTTCATGTTAAATAACGTCGTCTGCTGCAGATTTGTTGTATGTGGGAAAGGTTTGAACTCAAATCCTTCAATATTTACCTATCTATAGCTGATGAGGCATGGACACGGATGATGTACTTTAAAGACCGTGGTCAGAAGTGTCTTAATACCAACCGTTATGCCTACGCTCGCAACGACTACACGCTGGCACTTAAGGTAGCAGACTTGTTTCCGGGACAACCACAGTTCAGAGATGAGGCTGTTAAAATCTTGTGTAACAGATCACAAGTTTTCTTCCAAATGTCGCATTACCAAGATGCTCTAAATGATGCCACCAAAGCTGTTACTGTTGGTCCAACGTTTCTAAAGGTTAGTTTATAGTCATGGGTAAAGTTTGTCACAGTTCGCTTGAATGTTTCTAAGCAGGGGTTCAAGGTTTTTACTGTTGGTCTAACGTTTCTAAAGGTTAGTTTATAGTCATGGGTAAAGTTTCTCACAGTTGGCTTGAATGTTTCTAAGCAGGGGTTCAGGGTAGTTACTGTTTGTCCAACGTTTCTAAAGGTTAGTTTATAGTCATGGGTAAAGTTTCTCACAGTTGGCTTGAATGTTTCTAAGCAGGGGTCCAGGGTAGTTACTGATGGTCTAACGTTTCTAAAGGTTAGTTTATAGTCATGGGTAAAGTTTCTCACAGTTGGCTTGAATGTTTCTAAGCAGGGGTTCAGGGTAGTTACTGTTTGTCCAACGTTTCTAAAGGTTAGTTTATAGTCATGGGTAAAGTTTCTCACAGTTGGCTTGAATGTTTCTAAGCAGGGGTTCAGGGTAGTTACTGTTTGTCCAACGTTTCTAAAGGTTAGTTTATAGTCATGGGTAAAGTTTCTCACAGTTGGCTTCAATGTTTCTAAGCAGGGGTTCAGGGTAGTTACTGTTTGTCCAACGTTTCTAAAGGTTAGTTTATAGTCATGGGTAAACTTTCTCACAGTTGGCTTCAATGTTTCTAAGCAGGGGTCAGGGTAGTTACTGTTTGTCCAGCGTTTCTAAAGGTTAGTTTATAGTCATGGGTAAAGCTTCTCACAGTTGGCTTCAATGTTTCTAAGCAGGGGTTCAGGGTAGTTACTGTTGGTCCAACGTTTCTAAAGGTTAGTTTATAGTCATGGGTAAAGCTTCTCACAGTTGGCTTCAATGTTTCTAAGCAGGGGTTCAGGGTAGTTACTGTTGGTCCAACGTTTCTAAAGGTTAGTTTATAGTCATGGGTAAAGCTTCTCACAGTTGGCTTCAATGTTTCTAAGCAGGGGTTAAGGGTAGTTACTGTTTGTCCAACGTTTCTAAAGGTTAGTTTATAGTCATGGGTAAAGCTTCTCACAGTTGGCTTCAATGTTTCTAAGCAGGGGTTCAGGGTAGTTACTGTTGGTCCAACGTTTCTAAAGGTTAGTTTATAGTCATGGGTAAAGTTTCTCACAGTTGGCTTGAATGTTTCTAAGCAGGGGTCCAGGGTAGTTACTGATGGTCCAACGTTTCTAAAGGTTAGTTTACAAAGGATTAGATAAGTATGAGTTAACCTTTTCCCACATACAGACGCTGTCTGACGCCTTTGCAGCAGACAACTATTGAAATCATTGTGGCAAAAGGAGAAATATTGCTCATAATGAGCAATTTCTCAATCTTCCACAATGATTTCAATTCTATTCAATAATCATACTATCAGTTATGGAGATTTTCTTTATTTTATACTTGATAATTTCAAAGCTGTCTGCTGCAGATGTATTTTATGTGGAAAAGGGTTAACATGCCTTTCATACATAATATCTTTCCTAGCACTCATTAAAACCTATGTTGAGGGTGCTCAAAAGAGATAATTCTTTTGAGTACCCACAACGTTGGTTCTGGATCTCAGACAAGTATTTTAGAACATGACAAACGCAGCTTGATCTAGAGCTCTGAGTTAACAGTTATGGGTAAATTTCCTTACGCTGGTTCCCAGTTGGCTTGCATTTTTTGAAGCTGGGGTTCAGAATAGTTAATACATTAGACATATTATTAACCGTTTCCCATATATACAACAAATCTGCATCAAATGTCTTCGAAAAAATCTTGGCAGATGTGTCAAAATGTGTTGACTATTGGGAAAAGTTAAAGTAAGCAATTTTCTGCAATGATTTCAATTCTTTGTCAAAAAATTATTCTTATATTTCTCCAGGCTATTCCTGAAATGTTATTTTTGGCTTGTCTGTTTGTCAAAGAAAATGAGTGACTAATTACTTTTGTGATGCCCTTGTCGTCGTTGTCGTTATCATAGTCACATAAACTTAGCCTTACCTCACAACTCAAAAACAGCTACAAATATTTAAATGAAACTTGGTACACATGTTCCTAGGAACAACTTGCATGTCTATTCCAAGTCTCATAACTCGAGCTTGAATATAATTATTCAGTAATGCCCCATTTTCGATGAGGGTTGGCGTTCGCTCTGTGACGCTCTTGTTTAGTATTTGACATTACCCTTATTCTGCTATATGCAACTTTAAACAAGATTTACATATACCGTAATGTGCAACAACAAAAAATTAGAGCCTGCACATTTCTCTAATCAATCTTATCTTCGTCTATACAGCAGTCAAACCTGTGCTAAAGACCACCTTTGTATAGCAATTTCCTGTCTTTACAACAACTTTTACATAATTTCTACATAAATGAACCTGCAAAAGACCATGTTGTTCTCTTCCCATGGGTGGTCTTTAAACACAGGTTGAAATGTACCGTTAGTTTATCATTTATCAAAATGTAACAAAACTGTTCCATTCATATGTCAGCGCAACCCTTTCCCACCTGCAGACACATTTAACGCATTTGCAGCAGACTACTCTTCTCCTTTTGCCCAAATGTTTTCAACTATTTTTATATAAGTATTTTCAAAGTTCTCTGCTTCAGATTTGTTTTATATGTAGGAAAGTTTAAAACACATTGCTGGTGAAGTAAAAGGAGTTTAACAGTATAACATAGGAACATTTTTTGTACATGCCACTGACGACATCTATACCTGAGCAATCATATAACAATGTTACCTTGGAAACAATCAGTGTATTTAAGCCAAGAAGTTTTGGAAAGATTGGGCTGTCTTTTAAGGACATAAGATATAATAGTGAGAGTTGAGAAAAAGGAGAGTGGAGAGACTGGGATTTTGATGAACATTCAGAAGTTAGGGAGGGACTTGAGAGACGCAGTAGATCTTGTGTATAATTTCGTAGACATTTTATCTTTGAGTGTATGTCAAAATCCACTCAGTCAAAATCCCCTCACTCTGAAAATGGAATAGTAGTCAAAATCCCCTCGACCAAAATGATAGCATAGTCAAAATCCCCTCGACCAAAATGATAGGGTAGTCAAAATCCCCTCGATGGGTATTCATAATCCTCTCAATCTAAGATCATATATTTTCTTAAAGCTAAATGTAAATTTAAATATAGTACATCATTTCCTTTTACAGTCATCTTAGTGATCAGTCAATAATTACCTGTTAATTGCATGTTAATTCCCCTAAAAAGAAAGTGATTGATTGCATACTGCCTTAGATAATTACTTTAAATACTTAAGTTAATGATTATCCTTTAATACATGTGATTCCTCTCCGTCTTAAGATCTTTTGTTATAATTAATTGTAATTGATTAAATCCAATTTGCAGTTTTCCGACAAACAAAATCTTAATTTTCAAACCTGCATTTCAAAATGTTACATTGTTCAGTATATAATGCTATGTATCTAGAAATCAACATAACTACTCATTCAAAATGGAATTTATTACAAGTAATAAAGGTTCTCGTAAACTTCTTCATGAAGGGTATGCTTAGTACGCAAAGAAAAAACTAAGGTGGCAATACACAGTAGAAAGTCAATCTTCCGACCCTCTTCTCTATTAACCAAAAAACAGCTGGCACAGAATCACTGAAATGAAATAAACCATTGTGTTGCAACAAAGGATGTCAGAATTATAAGAAAATAACAGTAAATCAATGTATCAATCTGGATTTTGGAAATTTATAGCACTTTCAAACGGCTTGCAAGGTCGCCAAAAAATGCAGAAAAATACCATTTTTACCCTTAAATAAAAAAAATCACAACAAAAATTCGCAGGGGTTAGGGTTAAAAATCATCAGCTACTATGGGACCAAAACCTGTATGCAATCTGAGGATGCCTAAGGAAATACCACGTTACCAGCTCCTTTTTGCACACTTTTCAGCTGAAAAATGGTACCTTTGTTTACATGCAACAGAATGCTCCTAGCTCACAAGGTATAGATTCACACTTCTGGCCATACACAAGTAGACTCAAAGAGGAAAGGGTCAGATGGCAAAATTCAAACTCATGCTTTACGTCTAATGTTTACTCACAGTTTTTCAGTATTTCTATTTTAGACCCTGGCCATAACACGAATATTCCGACTCCAAGTGTTATATGACCCCTAAGCTTTCAACAGTGATTCGGTCTTGGCACTTGATTTCATGTATTGGTGAATTGTTATGCTAAAATAATCCTGTGCAAAATTCAATATATATCACTATTAATATAATATAGATAACTGTCAGAGAGTTCAAATTCAATATATCACTATTAATATAATATAGATCACTGTCAGATAGTTTATCTTGGAGTTGATGAAAATGTTTGTGTCAAAACCCATACAGTCCATTTTTGTCATAGTTGTCAAAACCAATATGGTTGAAAACAAATGGGTAGTCAAAACTACTGGTTGAATTATGCATAGTATTCAAAACCCATATGAATGAAAATGCAGAATAAACAAAACCCCAATGATTGGTGATAATTCAGTCACATGTTATAAATGAATTGAGGTGATAATTGCTTTAATCCTGTTTGTCACAACCATAAGTCCCTTGAGGAATTCTTGTCAGTGATTTGACAACTTATAAGAATAAGATAAACACATGAGTGTCTAAATATTATATGGTAGAAAATGAGTAGTTAAACTGTGAAAATATAAAATGTCCTAAAAACTGTGTGCTGAATATTTATTAAAATGATTAAATTACTTACTGTGTTATATATGTAAAACATTAAAATGATTTAAATTGCTTACTATGTTATTTGTCTTTTTAGTGCAATGTTATTTTAGCCTAAGACACCTTGGATGTCTCCTAATGTCATACATTATGATTATCCTGCTAATCCCATCAAGGGGATTTTGACTACCCTATCATTTCGGTCGAGGGGATTTTGACTACCCTAACAATTTGGTCGAGGGGATTTTGACTACCCTATCATTTTCAGGGTGAGGGGATTTTGACTGTGGGGATTTTGAGTGTCTCCCGTTATTTTTTGCTCTTAGACTGGGTATTTAGAAGTTGAATAAAATGTAGAAAGTCATAATACAAAGTCTTATACATGTCAAAAGCTATATAATGGTATAATCAGTTTCCACATGCAATAAGTCTGCAGCAGATTGCTTCGAAGACATTGCAACAAAAATATGGTAGATCTCTAAAAATGCAGTGTGGAGTACTGGTTTGAGAAAACCAGGAAATGCATGATTATGTGAACTGGCTGACGTGATATAACTGAGAAATTGTTGAAAATGGCGTTAAACCCCAATCAATCAATCAATCTTCCTCCAGTTGGCTAATGGTCTATGTAGAAAAGCAGCAAGTTGCTTGGAAAGTATGTTGTGAGAAAGTCAGGAAACACATGAGTAGGCGAACTTGCCACCGTGATATGACTAAAACATTGTTGAAAACAGTGTGGAACCCCAATCAATCAAATTCAGTTTTGTCAGAATGCGTCTGCATGTGGGAAAGGGTTAAAAGTTCCTGTTGACTATTATTGTTGTTTTACTTCAGGGTTATTGGCGGGCATACCAGGCAGCTAAAAAGAGACATGACGCCCCCCATTTTACCCTATCTTTTGTGTGTATGGGGCTGAAAATTGCCATGGGAGTGGATGGCACATCAAAAGATGTGATCTTATTTTTAACAGAGTTATGTACCTTGGTTCAGAACATGCCAAATTCACGTAAGTTATTCACCATATCTTTACAGATTATCTCTAGATAAGGGGCGTTTTTCATGTTCTTATAGCCTTATTTGACATTCTAACCCTATGTTGTGAGTATTCAAAAGAATTGTCTCACTGAGACATTTCTTTTGAGTACCGCGGCGGCACATCATAGGGATTCATTGGATAATTCAAGAAATATTTGAGGGAATAAAGCTGTGTACCCCTCCTTATTTGGACCTGTTCCAACACAGCATTAGGATTTAAGGTCCACTAAATCTTCTTATGTGCACTTGATCTACATGGCTGTGGATGTATTTGGCGTTACAAGTGTCTGGATCAGGCCAATATTAATTAGTAATGCATATTTTATGAACGGAAGATGGAGTCTGACAGCTGCAGTAGGGTCATTGTAATTCACTGTTCTTTGATGCATTGGTAGTAGGGGACTAGTGTTGAATCCCTTGTTGGGTCATACCAATGACCAAAAAAGAATGCTGCTTTCCCTCCTTGGCACTCAGGGTTGCAGGGAAACCATGATGACTGGTTCATTTGTGTTAGGATAACTAAGACTGGTAGTACTTATAATTACCCAGGTAAAAGGGTAATATAACTGAAATACTGTTGAAAACAGCATAAAACATCATTCAATTCTTAAGTTGAAAATAAAATATATGTTCTGTTCTGTATTCAAAGTTATCTGACGCAGATTTGTTACACTCCCGGCGACGTCATTTATGATATAATTGTTTTTAATGAAACATGTTCCTCTTCTAATGGAAGATGGAGTTGGACAGCAGGGTCATTGTTCTTCACTGTTCTATGATGCATTGGGAACGGGGGACAAGTGTTCAATCCCTTGTTGGGTCATACCAAAGACTTTAAAAATGGAATATGGCTTTCCCTTCTTGGTACTCAGGGTTGTAGGGAAACCATGACAACTGGTTCATTGGTGTTTAGATAAATAAGACCGGTAGTACTTGTAAATTACCCAGGACAAGCGGTAATGTTTATAACTGAAATACTGTTGAAAACGGCATAAAACATCATTCAATTCTTAAACTCCTGATGTGGATCAAATTATTCCAGAAGCCTAGATAAGATGGAGTTAACCGGTCTTAACCCTTTCCAACATACAACAAATCTGCAGCAGACAACTTTGAAAACATACCTGACAAAAATGGTAACTCCCTTTAAAAGAAAGTACAATAATTGAATAGAGTTGAAAAATGGTGACAAACGGAGAAATTGCTCGTTTTGAGCAATTTCTTTTTTTGTCGCCATGTTTTCAAAAAGCCGTCTGCTGCAGAAACATCAGAAAGCGTCTATATGAGGGAAAGGGTTAAAGGTAAAATAACGCCAAATGCATCCATAGCCATGTAGATCTACAGCCCAAATAGTCCCTAAAAAACAAATTGTTTACAAAGAAATGAATATATACCTTCACCAGAATATGTGACAATGAGTTTTTATTCATTGTAAATAGGATGCACTGAAACTGTTTGATTTGATTATTTTTAGTATTTTGACCTTGTTTGAAAATGAAAGTAGAATAGGTGAAAAACCAGTAACGTCCCAGCCCGATTTCGTTTCGAAATGAAGGTAACCATCTTAGCAGAGTGAATTCTTATTATCTTTGGATTATTTTAAAGCTAAGAGTAAACTCTTTTCTTTGATATAGGGTGTTCTACCTGTTAAATGCTGAGAAAGTGTGACAATTGAGGGTTGAAACTCTTAATAACTCTTATTACTCATTTCAACCATATGTTATTGGTACCAAAAAGATTGTTACAGTGCGACAATTTGATTGCTACATGTACTGTCTTTAAAGTCTTTGGAATGTCTGGCTGGGGATTTAACCCATGACCTCCTGAACCGAAGGTGGATGCTCTACCAGAACACCACCAAGGCTGTCTTTAGTTAGAATTTGAACATGAGCTCTGTATTTCTTCTAATTTTTAGGAGATCTATTGCTGGAAGATCTGATGGTACCAGTAATCTCAGATATTCAAATATGGACCAAAACCCTGAAGACTTTGGTCAGAAATAAGTGTTGGGATAGCTTAAGGATGCTTGTACTTGGAAACAGGTTAGACCTTCAAAAGCTTTCAACCCTTTTCCACATACAACAAATTTGCAGAAGACGGCTTTGAAAACATCTTGTTAAATATAAAATATGGTAAACCTCTTTCCCACCTAGATAATTGGCTATTTTACTACCTTATCTCCATATAAGGCTATGCTGTCTGATATCAAAACACCAATAAGCTTATGATATAAAACTGTACACCATTCCCATACACATTATTGGAAAAATGTAGTGATTTGACACCTGTCTATTTTATACAACTATTACTATATCAAACATTGTTTAAACCTTTTTTGTATAAGAATAAAGTCTGTAGCCAATTAAATTGTAGTTCTAATGGTATAAAAAAGTATATCATTTGAAGAGTAGTATGTAGGGCATGGAAGGAAGAAAAGGGGATAGATGTTTTTTTCTGTGTTCTTTACTGAAATAAATTAAATGAACATTTGTGTTTGTAATGATTTTATTAATAAAAACACAAAACTAAATACATTATTTAAATGCCTTTAAATCTCAATAAAGAAAGACATAAATGAATGAGTTTGGATGATTGGATAGTTGTTGAATGATAACAATTAATCAGAAAAGAGACTCGTCATCAGAATCGAAAATGTCCGATAAAACAAAATCAGCCATCATTAAATACAGACATAATATTTCAGTAACTAATTATAAAGTGTAAGCTAATTGATCTAATCAATTGATTGTTCTAAAACAAACTGACGTCTTTTGTCCATCTGTAACATTTTACACATTGCATGATGGTCATTTCATTATTACCCCTAATTTAATGGACATGCCAGCAGATTCTACTAATCAGCGTATCAAAGCCTGATCGGTGCTTAATGGTTATTTGATTGAGTTTTATGACCTTTAAATTCCAATAAACAACAGTACAAAGTGATTGACGCCTTCTTTATTTCTATATGATGTCATACAGATTGTACTGTTGTAATAAAGACATAATACACGGCCGCCGTGACATGATTGAAAATTGTTGAAATAGTGTCAAAATCTAATCAACCATAAGAGTTTTGTACACAGTTTTGCCTAGATGGTTTCAAAGTTGTTTGGTGCAGATTTGCCGTATGTGGGAAAGGGTTAATTGTCCAAAACTGTCCATTATGTTTTATTTGCACTCCATTCCGTTTTATTTCAATTATGAAAAATATAATATATTGTGATTATCGGTATACCCACCAATTAATTTGGATTATCCACACAAATTCGGAAAATCTATTTCACTTGCTACACTGCTCTTGTCCCAAATTTGTTGTGTTAAGGATTTGTACCACACCATACGAAAAGGGGGAAAACCTTGCGAGGCAGAGATCGGTCTGATCATGAATTGTTGTCTTTGTGAGACGATTCATGACTAAAAACCTACCACACAAATATGCAAATTGATCTTATTATGCAATTAACACTAAAACTATCCAAATGCGGAATTTGTGCTGACGCGGTTCATTTATGTAAAATCCTTACTCGCTTTGAAGTAGTCATTTCCCATAGACTCTCCCAAATTTCAGTGTTAAAGTCTGTGACCTTTTGTGTTTCTGAAATTGGTCGATTTCATTTGGTTTATAAGGGATTCTTATGCAGGTTTGTGAGAAATCATTTGGATTATAAGGGATTTTTATGCAGATTTGTGAGAAATTATTTTACAATTTATTCTTTAACAAACAAATAAATCTTTTGAAAGTTTGGTCAAATATAAAAAAATGAATTTACCCTTTTATTGAACACGTCGACCATTTTCTTTTGTAGCAGACGACTTTTGAAAAACATTGTGACTAAAGGAGACATTGCTCAAAATTAGCAGTTTCTCCTTTTGCCATAATGATTATGCTTATAGAATTTCCTAATTTCTGATGTTTTTTACACATGTCAAGGTCCTGTTTTTATTTACCTTCCATGGTCACGCGATGTAAGAATTGCGCATAGAGAAATACACATGTAGCAACGGTTTTATATTATTATTTACTGACAAACTTTATATAGTAACAATATGTTGTGATCCTTGGAATTGCATTTTGAATAATTGAAGTTTAGGTTTGTTAACTTTCGGGAGTAATTTTCTTACGGAAAAGACAAGATTTAAGCTGTTGAAAATCAGACGCAGGGGAATGCGTATGTATGTGGGAACCATGAGACGCAGGTCAATGCGTATGTATGTGGGAACCGTGAGATGCAGGGGAATGCGTATGTATGTGGGAACCGTGAGATGCAGGGGAATGCGTATGTATGTGGGAATTGTGAGACACAGGGGAATGCGTATTTATGTGGGAATCGTGAGACGCTGGGGAATGCGTATGTAGGTGGGAAAGGGTTAAATGGAAGTTTAATTATTGAAAAGGGTTGAAGACATTGTGGCAATAGGAGAAATTGCTCATTATTAGCAAATTCTCCTTTTGTCATAATGTGTGAAAAAGTCATCTACTGCAGAGGTGTAAGAAAGCGTCTGTATGTGGGAAAAGGTTAACCTTTTTCCCTCATACAGGCGCTTTTTGATGCCTCTGCATGCAATAAATCGGTATCAGACAGATTTTTTTCCATTTTTGCCTTGTTGTTTTCAACATTGTCTCCTGCAGATTTGCTGTATGTGGGAAAGGGTTAAGGGGTGTCTTAAATTCTTAAATACAAAAAGAATTCTTCAAACTCAATATTGTGGGAATTCAAAAGAAGTAGACACCTCAGTATTAATATTTTTTTGACTATACCAGTGATTAAAGACCACCCATGGGAAGTGAACAATCTGGTTTTTGTTCACAGGTGGTCTTTAATTACAGGGTCGTTTATGAAGAGTAGGGAAATTAATTGGGTGGTTGCTTATATAGACTGGGAATTGCTAAACAAAGGTTGTCTTTAGCACAGGTTTACCTGTATACTACATAGGGTTTAATGCACTGATAAGACCGACATTGTGGAACAAAGACCTTCATATTGACATGCTTATATTTTCCCTGATGTAGAAAAGCATCACAAATGTTTGTGACACAAAGGGGTACTACATTTTAGTCTACTCCTTGTGATTTTCCACATATTATTTATCTACTTAATACATAGCCTAAGAACAACAACAAAAATGTCTACGAATCTGCATCAGATTTACTGCGACTCTCATGTCTCACCATAACTTTTGAGCGCTTGTCAAAGCACAGCCTTCTATTTCCGAAACATAATCACAATGGGAAACGGAAATTCCCATGCTTGCTGCTTCATCTCAAAATGATACTGCCATTGTCTTCACTGACTGTGTCACACTGTTTCAAGAGCAGGACATCAGAACTTGAACCCCAGTTTGATGCTTTGTCGGTCATGCATGCTTGCATGCGCAATCTTTTAGTTTAAACGACTCATCCTCTGTAATCACTGGACATCCTCTCAATGTTCTCTCTTAAATTCCCCATTTTTTTTGGATCCATTCAATATTCTGTTTCCATGGCAACCAAAAGAAAAAACTTCTATGCCAAAACTGGTTTGCCACTTTTCAAATAATCTGGTAAAAAAAAAGATCCTTGGATGGCCTATTAGCGTAATCTTTCAAGCAATGCTGATTGGTCTAAGAACATGGCCGCCAGGGGACGGTGGACTGTTTTGCATTGTATGGCTATGGTGAAAACTTTAAATAACTTCTCCTCCTAAAATATGATGCTGATTTTCAAATAATTTTGTAGAAATGATCCCCTTCACCCTCGTTTAGAATCTTTCAATCCATGGTTTTTTGTTCAAGAAACATGACCTCCAAGGGGAAAGGCTGTTTTGCCATATAGGCTATAATGATTTAAATCTTTGCCTAATGCAGTGGAGCAATAATGGCCCTGTTGGGCCTCTTGTTTTTGATCATTTTTATATTATTTTCAGTGGTCCAGTTTGCTTGTTGAGAGGGTTTTGTAAGAATTTCGACTTTTCTGGCTTTGATATCAGTGGATTACTGGACGTTTCGTATATTGATTTGAAAATATGGGGGATTTCATTGGTAGAAAAATTCTTGGAACTTGGAGCTCCCTTAGAAAATATTGAAGATAAATTTGGAATGCCTGCCTTACATGTTGGTACAGACCTAGCTGTGAAAACTGGTATGTTTCCCATTTTCTATATATATTTGACTCTTCCTCAGTGCTCTAGATAGGAGACGTTTTTCAGGCTCTAAATTTCTTATTTGATCTCCAAAACCTATGTTGTGGTTACTCAAAAGAATCATCTTATTGAGACAAATCTTTTGAGTACCCAGAGCATAGTTTTTAAGAGAAAAATCGTCAAAGAAAGAAATGTGTACTCCTCCTTATCTATAGTCCTCTGACTTCCTTTTCAAAGTCTTATGAGCAGAGGAAAGTTATGGAAATTTGGACAAATCAACGGTGCACCATCACCATATTTAAACAAAAAAATTGTTTGGTGTCTTCTTTAAAACAGTTTAGCCCTTTTCCACATACAGACGCTTTCTGATGCCTTAGCAGCAGACAACTTTTGAAAACGTTTATATAAAAGAAGAAGTTGCTCATAACGAGCAATTTCCCTTTTTGCCACAATGTTTTCAACTATATAGAAAAAAAGATCTTTCGTATATAGAGATTTTTTCCTCTTTTTATCTAGATAATTTCAAAGTTGTCGCTGCAGATTTATTTGCATGTGAGAAAGGGTAAACTGTAAAGGCATATGATTCAGACATGTATAAAAGTATTTGACACCCTTATAGTAATAACCCTTTTTGGTAATTGAAGACACATTTAGCTCATATTGTGTGGTTTTCAGTATAATTTTTAAGATTAAATTTGTGTTAAACCCTTTCCCACATACAACAAATATGCAGCCGATGACTTTGAAAACATACCTGAAAAAATTTGAGCAATTTCTTCTTGTGTTGACATGTTTTCAAAAGGCCGTCTGCTGCAGAGGCATCAGAAAGCGTCTATATGAGGGAAAGGTTTAAACCTTTCCCACAAACAGATGACTCCACTGCAGCAGACGACTTGAAAACATTGCGGCAAAAGGAGAAAATATGTATAAAGAGCAATTTCTCCTTTTGGTACAATGATTTCAACTCTTTTCAATAATTATACTCTCATTTATAGAGATTTTTGCCTAGATATTTTCAAAGTCGTCTGCTTTGTTGTATGTGGGAAAAGGTTGTGGTTGGGTCTACAATCTAGCCATCAACTAAAGGTTAATTGATTGATTGTTTTGTGTATTACGCTGCTTTCAACAATTTTTCAGTTATTATATTACGACATTTTCTGGGTAATATTCTACAGATCCATTCATGCTGACACCAGCCAGTCAGTCATATAGGTAACCCAGCAACCCTGAGCGCCAAGCAGGGCAGCCATTACTACCATTTTTAAAGTCTTCTGCTTCAAGGCATCAAATATCATCTGTAATAGGAAAATGTCGGATTTCTCCATGTTGTTTTTTGGTTGTCGATGTTTTTAGGAGCTACCTTTATATGCTACCTTAACCCTTTCCTTCTTACAAACACATCTGAAATGTCTTGGCAATAACCAAAAAAGAATCTCTGTAATTGAAAGTAAAATAATTGAAGAGAATTTAAAATATTGTGGCAAAAGGAGAATATTATGAGCAATTTCATCTTTTTATCACAATGTTTGCAAAAGTAGTTTTCCGCAGAGGCATCAAAATGTGTCTTTATAAGGAAAATGGTTTAAAATATGTAGATTGCTCAATGTTCCCAGACTTTTTGGGAAAAGGTTAGATTTCTGTCTTTATAAAAAATAGATTCCGTTCGACTTCTAGAAGCAATACTTCATCGTTATAAAGATATTCCGAATGCAATAAATATCACAAACAGCAAAGGACAAACAGCGCTTCACCAGGCATTACTGTCAGGTCAAAACTATCAGCCCGTCGGAGAGAGGATCATCGAGACTTTGTTAAAACATCACTGTGATCCCAATCTGAGAGACAAGGAAGGGAAACGGCCTATAGATTATGTCATGCAGGGAACCAATGTGTTTATGTTATTAAAGAAGACAAAATCAGGTAGATACAGTCGACCCTATGCTTAAGACCACCTTTGGTTAGCAATTTTCTAAAGCGACCATCCTTTTAGTTTCCCAAATATTCATTTTCTGTTTTAATGACCCTGTAATTAAAGACCATCTGTGAACAAAGATCAGAATGTTCACTTGCAATGGATGGTCTTTAAACAATGGTGTGGCTGTATATAGATATTATATTTGGCTTGTATAAATACATGTATTTTGTCATTTACATACATAAATTTACATAAATGAAGTTATACATGAACATCAGATAGTACACTGAAACCTTTATTCATAAACCACCCATAGGAACACAACAATTTGGTCTTTGTTTACAGGTGGTCTTTGATTGCAGGGTTATTTATGCAGAAAATGAGTAATTGGGAAATAAAAAGTGTGGTTGCTATACAAAGGTGGTTTTTAGCACAGGTTTGACATGTATCTCGTTATTTAAATACAGAGCAGAACAGAATTTTAATTTGCTTTAAGTAGTGACAACATATTGCTATTAGCAATTATACAATACAGAGTCAACAAAGAGCAAAAACAATTTTAATATACATTCAAATTAGATTGTAAAGGTTCACTATTCAAGGTCCTACATTTATTAGCATAATAAACATATTTCATTAAATTATACATAAATATCCAATATTAATCTATAAAACATAATGTAATTTTAGCATACCTCAAAATAGTGTAGTGTTCTCACGGTACCTTTACAGGTTACCATTTTCTGCATACAACAAATCTGCAGCAGACGACTTTGAAAATATCTAGGCACAAAAATATGAAAAATATGTATAAATGAAAGTATATTTCTTGAATAGAGTTTAACCCTTTCCCTGATACGGCAATTCTGCAGCAGACGACTTTGAACGTATTTTGTCAAAAAATAGAAAATCTCCGTAATTGAATGGATAACCTATGACTAAAAGTGGAAAACATTGTGGCAAAAGGAGAAATTGCACGTTTTGTGCAATTTCTTCTTTTGTCACTATGTTTTCAAAAAGCTGTCTGCTGCAGAGGCGTCAGAAAGCGTCTATATGAGGGAAAGGGTTAAAACATTGTGCCAAATGGAGAAATTGGTCATCATCAGCAATTTCTCCTTTTGCTACAATGTTTTCAAAAGTCGTCTGCTGCAAAGTCAGCAGAAAGCATCTACATGATGGAAAGGGGGGTTAAAATTACTTGAGTTATTGGCTGGATTTTTGCCTACTTCAATTATATACTGTTAGTTCCTTAATTCATTTATACTTAAGTGCTTATAATATGAAAAGCAAGCCAGTGATACAATCATATCTATGAGCAATGAGAACTGCTGCTTCACTGTTTTCAAATTCAGATCCATTCCAGGAAATGGTTCAAGTCAAGCTAGCTGTGACATAATTGAATTTTCACCCGTTTAACCCTTTGCGACATAAAGATGCTTTTTCAGGAATCTGCAGCAGACGACTTTTGAAAACATAGTGGCAAAAGGAGAAATTGCTCATGATGAGCAATTTCTCTTTTTGCCACAATGTTTTCGACTCTTTTCATTAATTATGCTTTCATTTATAAAGATTTTCCACAAGTCGTCTGCTTCAGATTTGTGGTATGTAAAAAGCAACCCAGTGATAAAATCATATGTATGAGCAATGAGAACTGCGGCTTCACTGTTTTCAAAAGACGGATCCATTCCAAGAAATGGTTAGAGTCAAGCTAGCTCCGACATAATTGAATTTTCACCTGTTTAACCCTTTCCCACATACAGATGCTTTCTGACGCATCTGCAAAAGACGACTTTTGAAAACATTGAGACTAAAGGAGAAATTGCTCATGATCAGCAATTTCTCCTTTGGCCACAATGTTTTCAACTTTATTTAACAATAAAGATTTTTCAGGTTTTTGTCACTATGTTATAAAAGTCGTCTGCTGCAGATTTGTTGTATGTCGGAAAGGGTTAAATTATTACGAATGCACTGTAATACATAGTTCCCATAACTACAATAATTATCTCCCTTGTCGGCCATTTTAATAGTCAAATATGGTGAGCATTAATAGAGAATATTTAAAAAAAATATGATAATTAGGAAAACACCAAGGAATTTGAGTTGGACAACCATATGTTGTTGATGCCTTTGTATGATCTGATTATATCGACTTCTTGATATAATCATTTTTGCTTATGCAATTGTTTAATTTAATTATATTTCTCTATTCAAGATTTAGTAAAATAAAAATGGCCAACAAGGGAGATACTTATTGTTGTTGTTGGAACTATGTATAGATAATGTGATTTCAGTTGCAGAACTGAAAAAAGAATTAGAAACAGTGAAACAAAGAGGAAACGAGGCATTAAAGCGAAGAGATACCTCGGAAGCACTGAGACTTTATGAGGAAGCCTTGGATATCTCAAAACAATCCAAAGAACTTTATAAAGAAGCCGCAGTTGTGTACAGTAACAGAGCCAACGTGTTTTATACATTAAAGGACTCGGAAAAAGCTCTTACTCATGCACTGGCTGCCGTGAATAGCGATCCTACATACCAAAAGGTTGGTTTTTAGCTCAACTTTTTGAAGAAAAGGCTAGCTATACTACTCGTCCAGGCGTTGGCGTTGGTGTCACACCTTGGTTAAGGTTTTTGTACCAATTCCCTTTTTTGTCAAAACCATTACAAATATTGCTTTGAAACTAACAACACTTATTTACCATCATTACTTCCATCAACATACAAGAGTACACAACTCTGTCGAGGTTTTTGTAAGAATTATGGCCCTTTTTTTATTTAGAATTTTGGTTAAGTTTTTTGTACCAATTCACTTTTTTTCAAAACCGTTACAGATATTGCTTTGAAACTTACAACACTTATTCAGCATTATAACCTCCATCAACAGACAAGAGTACATAACTCTGTCAATGTTTTTGTATGAATTATTGCCCTTTTTCGACTTAGAATTTTGGTTAAGTTTTTTGTACCAATTTACTTTTTTTCAAAAACACTACAGATATTGCTTTGTAACTTACAACACATTTTCACCATCTTTACATCCATCAACAGACAAGAGTACATAACTTTGTCAATGTTTTTGTATGAATTATTGCCCTTTTTCGACTTAGAATTTTGGTTAAGTTTTTTGTACCAATTTACTTTTTTTCAAAAACACTACAGATATTGCTTTGAAACTTAAAACACTTATTCACCATCATTACCTCCATCAACAGACAAGAGAACATAACTCTGTCAAGGTTTTTGTACGAATTATTGCCCTTTTTTTACTTAACATTTTGGTTAAGTTTTTTGTACCAATATATTTATTTTCAAAACCATTACTGATATGGCTTAGAAACTTACAACACTTGTTCACCATCATTAACTCCATCAACAGACACGAGAACATAACTCTGTCAAGATTTTTGTAAGAATTATGGCCCTTTTTAGCTTGAATTTTAAAAAAACGAGAGCTATTGTCATGACCCTGGCGGCGTCGGCGGCGGCGGCGGTAGCGGCGTTGTCGTACGGTTAAGATTTTTTTTTCAGCTCAACTTTTTTTCTGTTTTCTATCAGTCGAGCGTCTGTGCCATACGCGTGGTCTTGTTTGACTTAGAATTTCGATTAAGCTTTTTGTACCAATTTACTTTTTTTCAAAACCATTACAGATATTGTTTTGAAACTTCCAACACTTTTTCACCATCATTACCTCCAGCAACAGACAAGAGTACATAACTCTATCAATGTTTTTGTAAGAATTATGGCCATTTTTTGCCTTAGAATTTTGTTAAGATTTTCATACCATCCCACTTTTTTTCAAAACCATTAGTGATTTAGCTTATAAACTTACAAAACTTATTTATAATCATTACCTCCATCAACAGACATGGGTACATAACTCTTTCAAGTTTTGTTTAAGAATTATGGCCCTCTTTCGATTTATAATTTTGGTTAAGTTATTCATACCAAATCAAATTTATTTCAAAACAATTAGAGATATAGCTTATCTCCACCAACAGCCAAGAGTGCATAATTCAGTAAAGGTTTTTATTGGCAAGCACAAAAAAGTCGAGCATGCTGTCCTCCGACAGATCTTGTTGTCTATCTTGCCACAACTAAAAAGCAAAAGCAAGATGCTGATAGTCAAAAAATATTGGACATAGCTACATTATTGGCTCACCTGTTGTGATCACTCACCGTCTATCGTTCTGTTCACACTTTCCTACAAACAACTTCTCCTCGCAAAAACCAATGAACCGAATTCAAAATAATTTCACAGGAATGTTCCTTAGGTAATTCTCTTTCAAACTTGTTCAAAGAACTTTGAATGTTGCGGTATCAGAAAGATTGGAAAAATGTCAAAACTTTAGAAATCTTCTTGTCCAAGAGTATAGGCCCGATTTGAAAATTGCTTTGCGCAAATGTTCCTTGAGGGTCAAAATACATGGCTACCAGGGGATGGAGCTTTTTTCCTTAAATGTGTGTAAAGAAAACTTAAAAAACATTCTTGCGCAAAAGTACTGGACTGATTTGAAAATAAACTGGCACAAATGATCCTTAGGTGACCCTCTACCAACATTGTTTAAATTAATCCCATTCATTGAAAAACATGGCTGCCAAGTGGCAGAACTTGTTTTCCTTAAATGTGTAAAGAGAAAGTATAATAAATTTCTTGTACAAAAGTACATGCCTGACTTGAAAATAATTTGCAAAAATTGTACCTTGGGTGACTACCAAGATTGTTAAAATTATTCCTATCCATTAAAAAAAAATAGCTGCCAGGGGGCGGGTCTTGTTTTCCTTATACGAATATATAGTGTAAACTTTAAGGCCTGACATGAAAATAATTTGCAAAAAATGTTCGTTGGGTGACCCGTTCTACCAAGATTGTTCAAATTATTCTGATCCATTTAAAATCATGGCTGCCAGGGGAGCAGGGCTTGTTTTACTTAAAAAGTAAAAAGAAAAACAAAATTCTTGTTAAAAAGAATAGAATTCGTGTATCAAAGTTGAATGGTAAATAAAATATTTTTATCTATAGGGTCACTGGTGGAAAGGAAAGATTCTATGCCAAATGGGAGCCATCCCGGTGGGATTTCTAGCGTACGTGGACGGATTCATTCAGTCTGTTGGGAATTTGGAGGAAAAAATACGTTTCGTCACTGAGGCTGTTATGCAGCTAGTGCAGCTACAGGGTAATTCTGCTTAACCCCTTCCCGCTATAGACACTTTTAGACGACTTTTGAAAACATTGTGACAAAAGGAAAATTGCTCAACTCTATTTAAGGACTATTCTTTCATTTAAAGATTTTTTCCTTATTTTTGTGGGTATCATTTCAAAGTTGTCTGCTGCAGATTTGTTGCTATTCCAGAAACACTTTGAATTCACCTGAAGCAGATAACATTTGAAAATGAGCAATTTCTCCTTTTGCAAAAATGTTTTGAACTTTCATTATTTTCACTATTTGTGCTTTAATTTAAGGAGATTTTCCAAATCTTTGCATGTATGTTTTAACCCTTTCCCTCATATAGACGCTTTCTGACGCCTCTGCAGCAGACGGCTTTTTGAAAACATTGTGACAAAAGAAGAAATTGCACAAAATGTGCAATTTCTCCATTTGCCACCATGTTTTCCACTTTTAGTCATAGGTTATCTATTCAATTATAGAGATTTTCCATTTTTTGACAAGAAATGTTCAAAGTCGTCTGCTGCAGAATTATTGTATGAGGGAAAGGGTTAAGTTATCTTCAACTCAACCGAGTGGTGTTGTAGTGGAAGCTCCTCTGGAATTGGAGACCTGGGTCCAATTCCACCAACCTAACTTGGCACTAAGTAATACTTCAAAACTTAAAAACATATTTCAGCAGTTTTGTTTCCCTAATGTTTTGTAAAACATGAGTGTTGGAATGTATTTAAGTAAATGACTAAGTTGACATAAATAGTTAACCTTGCTGACTAACAATACTTGTCAAGATATGAATTATATAGTCTTTTTTACAAAGAAAATAAGTCAGGATATTGTGATACCTTTAGCGCTGTCATCGTCCACACAAACCTTACCTCATAACTCTAAAACAGTTACACATATTCAAATGAAACTTGGTACACATATTCCAATGAAACTTGGTACACATATTCAAATGAAGCTTGGTACACATATTCCAATGAAACTTGGTACACATATTCAAATGAAACTTGGTACACATATTCCAATGAAACTTGGTACACATATTCAAATGAAACTTGGTACACATATTCAAATGAAACTTGGTACACATATTCCAATGAAACTTGGTACACATATTCAAATGAAACTTGGTACACATATTCCAATGAAACTTGTTACACACACATATTCCAATGAAACTTGGTACACATATTCCAATGAAACTTGGTACACATGTTACTAGAAAAAATACACATGTCCATACCAAGTCACTCTAGCTTTAATAATTATTCAGTTATGCCCCTTTTTGGATTTATAAATTTATACAAAAAGTTTAACCTTGCCCATAACTTTCAACATTTTCAAGCGCCTGTTTTTCAACTTAGAAAAAAACAGACAAGCGTTGGACTTCGCTTTGGGGCGCTCTTGATATTGGAAATGGTGTGTGGAATTGTTCGTTCCGCAATCCGCTCATACCAAAGACTTTTGAAATACATGTAATGTATGTTGAAAAACATTGCGACCAGAGAATTTGCTCAAGATGAGCAATATCTTCTTTTGCCACATTATTTTCCTTTTTTAGCTCGACTTTTGAAAAAACGAGAGCTATTGTCATGACCCTGGTGTTGTCATTGGCGGCGGCGGCGTGGTCGTCCGGTTAAGATTTTTTGTCCAGCTCAGCTTTTTTTAGCTCGACTTTTGAAAAAACGAGAGCTATTGTTATGACCCTGGCGGCGTACGCGGTGCTCTTGTTTTTCAGTAATTATAACTTGATTTATAGAGATTCCACATGTTTTTGTCTTGATTTTCAAAGTTGTCTGCCTAAGATTTGATATATGTGGGGAAAGAGTTAAATATTGGGAGAAACATAATTTAAACATAACAGGACTTAGAAGGTTTTTCCTTCCTTTGTTTATTGAAAGTACACTAAGAGTGAGACAATAGATTTGGAAAAGTAAAAAACCAAATGAAAATTAAGATAAATAACCAACATTATATTTAACTAGACTTTCATGTGGTGACCATCGTATGTCGTCAACAATTTCTTTGTTAACAGTGACTCTACAGACTACATTTTGCATCCTATCTTCATGAAGGTTTATCAGAACATTCATCCCAATCAAATCTTGGACAAAATTGAAACTGGGCCATATGAGGTAAAAAACTAGGTCACTATGTCAAATTGAAGGAAAATCTTGTTGACACTGTAGAAGCCGCAATTTTTGCTTCAGCAGCTTAAAGTGGTTAGAGTGTTTATCTTAATGATATCTAGGCCAAGTTTGAATATGGGTCATATTGGGTCAGAAACTAGGTCACTAAGCCAAATTGAAGGAAAATCTTGTTAACACTCTGGAGGCCGCATTTTTTACTTGAGCATGTTGAAACTATCAAAATGTTTGTCTTGATGAGGTGTAGGTCTAGCTCGAATAAGGGTCATGTTGGGTCAAAAAGTGGGTCACTAGGTCAAATTGAAGGAAAATCTCGTTAACACTATATTTGCTTCGGCAGTTTGAAATTTTGTCAGAATGTTTGTCTTAATGATATCTAGGCCGAGTTCGAATATGGGTCATGTTGGGTAGATTTTTAATTAGGTTAAAATAGTGTTAAAACTCCGGAGGTCGTATTTTTACTTTTCGAATATGGGTCATGTTGGGTAGATTTTTAATTAGGTTAAAATAGTGTTAAAACTCCGGAGGTCGTATTTTTACTTTGAGCAAGTTGAAACTTTGTCAGAATGTTTGTCATGATGATATCTAGTCCATGTTTGAATAAGGGTAATATTAGGTAAAAAAAATAGATCACTAGGCCAAATGAAGGAAAATCTTGTTAAAACTGATTCATTTGAATCTTTGTCAGAATAATTGTCTTGATTTGTTTTGCATTAGAAATCACATTGCATAATTCAGGTGAGTGATCTAGGGCCATCGTGGCCCTCTTGTTTATTGCTTTTAAATGGATGCCAATCAGTTTAATGGAAGGCTTTAATCCTATCCCACCTGCTTCTGCAGCAGATGACTTCAAAAAACATTGTAGCAAAAGGAGAAATTTCAACTCTACGCAATAATTAAACTTCCATTTATAGAGATTTTCCTTACTTTTTACCAAAAGGTTTACAAGTCGTCTGCTTTCTGATTTGGTGCATGTGTGAAAGAAATGAAAGCAGCATAAAACACCAATCAAACAAAGATCAATGCTATATACTAGGGATGTCAACAGTTACCGATATTACTAACTGGTTGATCGTATAATTTTGTTACCGGTTACTCGGTTAACCGTATAGATTTGTAGACAATCAATATCCACTTGCTTCTGGATTTTGTTTTTGTTGTTCTTATTGTTTAAACTCACATTTCCCGGTCATGTTTAAATCAGACTAGAACGTCGTTATCGGAAGCGGCATTATAGCAATATTCAGTAGATCTTTTTTAGATCACCTGTGAGCCAAAGGCTCAAAGTGAGCTATTCTGATTACTCTCTGTCCGTCGTCCGTTGTCTGTCGTCTGTCATCCGTCGTTAACTATTAGCTTTAAACATCATCTCTTCCTTAACCACAGGACCAATTTCAACCAAACCTCACAGGAATGTTCCTTTGGTGGCCCTCTTTCAAAATTGTTCAAAGATTTAAATTCCATTGATAAAAATCTTTTTTGTATAAAAGGAGAAGGCCCAGGCCTTTGATATTTGGTATGTTGCTTCATCTATTGGACCTCTACCAATCTTGTTCAAATTTTTTAGTCCTGAGGTCAAAAATGGCCCCACCCCGGGTGTCACTTGTTTTACGAAGACTTATATAGGAAGAAACTTAAAAAATCTTCTCGTCTGAAGGTAGAATGTCCAGGCTTTTGATATTTGGTATGTAGCTTCATCTAGTTGACCTCTACCAAGATTTTCAAAAAAAACTTTGAAAAATCTTGTCTAAAAGTTGATGTTTGAAATTTAACTTCATCTAGTGGACCTTTACCAAGATTGGTCAAATTATAGCCCTGGTGTCAAAACTGGCGCAACCCTGGGGATCACTTGTTTTACATAGACTTGTTTAGGTAAACACTTTAAACAAATTCAGGTGATCGATTTAGGGCCATCTTGGCCCTCTTGTTCTGAGTACTTGGTTACTTGAATTACTAACTGAATAACATACGGTTAACCAAGTAACCAATTAATCGCTGACATCCCTACTATTTTCTGTCCAACCTGTGTTTAAAGACCACACATTGGAAGAGAATGATATGGTCTTTGTTAACAGGTGGTCTTTAATTGCAGTAACATTTATGCAGAAATTGAGTAATTGAAGATATTTAAAGTGTGGTTGCTGTAGACAGAGAATTTCTATACATAGGTGGTCTCTAGCACAGGTTTGACTGTAATGTATATTTCAGAATCAGAGCTGGTTTCCTGTTACGACCAGTTAAGACGAATCAAGGACAACGATGTTTGGACTCTTGCACTGCAGAAGTTTTCTAGTAACGGTGAATGGCAATGCATTATGTATCTGTTACTGGGTCCAAACCTGGATCTGAAACCGTTCAAAACTTGTCCTACAGGTAAGAAAAACCCTTTCCCACATACAACAAAATATGAAGCAGACGACTATGAAAACACCTAGGTTAAAAAGTGAAAAATCTCTACATATGAAAGTATAATTATTGAATAGGGTTTAAAACATTGTGTTCTTTTAAAATATTTCCCACATACAACAAATTTTCAGCAGACGACTTTAAAAACATTTAAATAAAGATACGGATAATCCGTGTACATGTACAGTCCAATCTGTGTTTATAAAGACCACCCATGGGAAGAGAACACTGGTCTTTATTTGCAGTGTCATTTATGAAGACAATTTGTAATTGGAAAATGTAAAGTGTGGTTGCTATAGACAGGGGTCGAGTCTCGGTAGCTCATTCGGTAACGACGTGGGCTTTCAATCCAGGGGTTGTGAGTTCGAATCCCGGCTAAGCCAACTTTCTTTCCGACGTTTGACAAAAGTCATTGCGACATGCGTCATTCGTCTTCCACTAATGGGATCAGTCTATGTGGAAAAGCAGCCAATTGCTTGGGAAGATTGTTGTGTGGAGTACTGGTGTGAGAAAACCAGGAAACACATGAGTAGGTGAACTGGCTGCCGTGATATGACGGAGAAATTGTTAAAAACGGCGTTAAACCCCAATCAATCAATCAATGCTATAGACAGGGAATTGTGGTAAATCTGTGTGTACCTAAACCTTTCCCACATACAACAGCAGCAGACAACTTTGAAAACATCTAGTTAAAGATATGGAAAACCTCTAGAAATGAAAGTATAATTTTTACATAGAATTGAAGTCAATGGCAAAAGAAAAAAAATGCTTATCATGGGTAATATCTCCTTGTGATATAATGTTTTCAAAAGTCGTCTGCTGCATAGGTGTCAGAAAGTGTCTATATGTTGGAAAGGGTTATATAGAGTTAAAAACATTATAGTACAAGGAGAAATTACTAAAACCATAGAAACTCTCTATAAATAAAAGTATATTATTGAATAGAATTGAAAACATTTTTGAAAAAAAAGAAATTACTATTTGTGACCAATTTCTCCCTTTGTCAGAATGTTTTCAAAATTCATCTGTTCTAGATGCATCAAAATGTTTCCTTATGTGGTAAAAGGTTAAAGTGCAATTTGACCATTTGTAAACTGGTATACCAACACAGCTTTTGTAAAATAATGAAAAGAAAAATTTACACGAAAAATCCCCAGTAATTCATTTCTGTTCAACAAGGCAGGAATAATAAAATAAAAAGAAGGCAAATTTAAATTACAAATCAACCTCAATGCATGCAACAAGTAATTTCTATTTCAGTGAACGAGGTAAGGAATGTCGGCTCTGGGGTGGCGTGTAATTCCCCCAGAGACTGTCTAGACCTCAAAAAGGTGTTCGTCTACCTACACAGGAAGCCATATTCCCATGGCGACTACTACTGGCTAGACGTTCTATTACTTTCCATTTATGTTGTGGTAAACAGGGCAGCCTTTAATAAATTTGCGGAAAATGAACGAGACAACTATTTACATGCCGCGGCAAGATTTGCATTGTTTACTGGTAAGTGTGATTTAAATGACCATTTTTCCAAAACAGATGTCTTGTGTTCTACATCAGATGCTGTTTGAAAATATTGTGGGAAAAGGAGGAACTGCAAGTTAGATAATATTTACCATTCCATATTTCTATGACTTTTTAGTACATTTGCAGCAGATGTCTTTTGAAAGTATTTTGGAAAAAGAAAAAAATGCAAGTAATAACTAAGCAAGTTTGTATTTTCACTTGTCTTTTTAGTCCCCCTATTTGAGTCACAGGGGGACTATAGGGTTGCACCTTGTATGTCTGTTTTCTAGATGATATCTCCTATGCTGCTTAACTCGGAGTTAACAAAATTGTAATGCATATTTATCTTGGGAAGAAAATAGCTTGGTAAATCGGGAGCAGGAGGTCAAAGTTTTGAATCCCAGTGGTTCTGATATGGCCGGTTGGTTAGCCGCGAGATAGTTAAATAATGGTACCGAAAGCCTGTCTGCCTGGTACCTTTTAAAAAGATAGGCCATGGGAAGTAAAAATGTGTACAGGATAAAGGTGTCTCATAAGACGGAAATGACTAGCCCTTTCAATAGAGATGACAATATAATAAACAAACACTTTACTTAATTTCTAAAAAGAAAAACCGCAAAATGTGAAAGTATAACTATTGATAAAAGTTGAAAACGTTGTGGCAAAAGGAGAAACAATTTGTTCAAAGACATCAGCTGCAGATGCCTCAAAACAAGTTGGCAAGAGAAGAAAAGACTTAATCCTCTGCCACGCTCAGGCCCTTTCTGACGCCTCTGCAGCAAACAAATTTGAAAATATTGAGCAATTTCTCATTTTGCCACAATGTTTTAAATTTTGACCCCTTTCCTTTATATTTTCAGAGACATTCTTTCTACTAGAGACAATTTTGAAACAGCCCCTGGATGCAATGAAAGACCAGATTATTAATGGACACGGAGACTCCGTGTATCACACGATCAGCAAGATTGTGCCGCTACCTTCTGAGAAAACTCTAGTAAAAGTTACACAGATGTTTATGACAAAGGGATTCAGGTAAATCACTATTCAAGTCAATATTGAGAACTGTAAATCCTTGTGGCATGAGTTTTATTCTCTTGTCATTCATCTTCCATCAATAGACTATAAATGTCATCAGTGCAAACTTGGGTCATAGCAGACCCAAATTGTTTTTCTTTTTGAAATGTTTTTGAACTTCCAGGGTTGTTTCCCCCTTTTATATACCTGTAGATAGATGGATCACTGGCAGCAGGTGGATGGGGGATGTGTCTACATGTTGTCCGGTCTTTTAGTTGAACAGTATTCATCTGATCTTCACCACATATTTATTGGCATAATGTCTGGTTTGATAACCAGCCAAATCGCCAAAGGCACTTTTGGATTAACGTCTTTGAATTATCCAAATTTTAGCTAAAAAGGTCTTGTCCGGTCTTCAATTCTTTTGCAATCTTCATCAAGCATGCTGTGAATGGGCATAAAACCTTTGTTGCTTTAAGAAATTGGACAAATAACAGCAGACAACTTTGAGAACATCTAGGCAAAAACACGAATAATCTCTATAAAAGAATGTATAAATACTTAAAAAAGTTAAAAAAAAAATTCTTTTGTCACAATGTTTTCAAAAGTTGTCTACTGCAGTTAAGTCAGAAAGCATCTATATGTGGGAAAGGGTTTAGATTTATTATCAAACCTCCATCCGTCAAACTATTATTTCTTGTGACAAGGGTCGGCCAGGAAAGGGATGAACTCTCTCCCACATACAGACGTCATCATGCATTTTGACGCATTTGTGGCAGTCGATTTGAAAACATTGTGGGAAAAGCAAAAATGCTCAAAATTAAAAAGAAAGAGTTAAATAATTAAAAATTAAAAAGATATAGATATAATTATTATTTCATATTTTTCTATATTTCCTCCCAAATGTTTTCAAAGTGTTTTTTTATCCTATCTGTGTTACATGTTCTCAACTTTCCGCATATATATATATATATATATATATAAAGACACTTTCTGACGCCTTTGCAGCAGTCGACTTTTGAAAACATTGTGGCAAAAGGAGAACTGAGCAATTTCTCCTTTTGCCACAATGTTTTCAACTTTATTCAGAAATTCTTTTATTTATAAAGAGTTTCCATATTTTTGACTTAAAATGTTTTCAAAGTCGTCTGCTGCAGATTTGTTGTATTTGGGAAAGGATTACTTAGTCTGGGTTATGATCCACAGTACTATTGTGAAGAACAGTAATGGTAAATTGGCGGTTGACTATCTAGATACGAGATACAGTGGAAAGGTTTTCGACCTTTTCTCCAAGAAAGTTGTCCGTAAGTATTTCTCTATTTTTTTTAGCTCAACTGAGCACAAAGTATTACAGTGATTTTGTAACCTATCTTACATAAGGTTACGAAATAACAGAATAATATAGAGGTTACAAGATAACTAGGTTATGAAATCATTGGCTTCCGAGCACATAGTGTTCAATGTAAGCTATTGTTATCTCTCACCATCCATTGTATTTTCAAATCTTCTTCTCTGAAACTACAGGTCTGATTTCAAAATAATTTCCCAGGAAAGTTCCTTAGGTGGTCCCCTTTCAAAGTTATTCAAAGACTTTAATTCTCCTTAGAAATACAATTGCATAATCCAATCAAGTTAAAAGTTAATGTAAGCAAAATAATGAATAATAAGCTGATTGACCATCTACAAACAAGTTTTCGCCATTGACGACGCAGGTATTCCAAACTGAAAAGTGTTAGGATAATTCGTCTATATCTTAATGCTGACGTTTCAGTCCAATCAAGTTAAAAGTTAATGTAAGCAAATTAATGAATAATAAGCTGATTGACCATCTACCAAGAAGGTTTTGCCATTTCAAATCTTCTTCTCTGAAACTTTAGGTCTGATTTCAAAATAATTTCCCAGGAATAAATGGATAAGCAGCACTTACCCAGTAAAAGCCATGATAGAACTGAAAAATTGTTGAAAGAGGCATAAAACAGCAAACAATCAATCAAAAACTGCATTAAACCATAATAATTAATCATTTTCCATTATTTGCAGCCTTCTCTTGGGATGAAGCAAACCTGGTAAAAGATCAGGGCAATCTGAAGTACAAGTCAGGGGACATACAAGAGGCCGTCGAGCTCTACACAAAGGCCATAGATATGCTCCAGTCTCAGACGATGAATCAGCTCAAAGGGTCTGCAAGTAAAGATGTTTCTTTTCTGTATGGGAACAGAGCTGAGGGATATTTAAAACTCGGACAATATGACTGTGCCCATGATGATGCGAAAATGTGCGTTTCTTACAACAGGCATTGGCACAGGGTAAGATTGTTCATAAATTGCTTACCAAGGAAAATCACCAATTCATTGTTCGGGAATATAATGAGGGAATATTTTCATTAGGACCATCTTTTTGCAACTTGGGCGATGCATAAACGTCCAATTTTGTATAACAGATATTTCAAACGAGAACAAAAATTATTCCCCAAAATTGTGTGACCAATTTTTAGCTCGACTTTTCAAAGAAAAGTCTAGCTATACTACTCGCCCCGGCGTCGGCGTTGGCGTCGGCGTTGGTGTCACACCTTGGTTAAGGTTTTTGTACCAATTCCATTTTTTGTCAAAACCATTACAGATATTGTTTTGAAACTTACAACACTTATTTACCATTATAACCTCCATCAATAAACAAGAGAACATAACTCTGTAAAGGTTTTTGTAAGAATTATGGCCCTTTTTCGACTAAGTATTTTGGTTAAGTTTTTTGTACCAATTCCATTTTTTGTCAAAACCATTACAGATATTGCTTTGAAACTTACAATACTTATTCACCATCATAACCTCCATCAACAGACAAGAGTACATAACTCTGTCCATGTTTTTGTAAGAATTATGGCCCTTTTTCCACTTAGAATTTTGGTTAAGTTTTTCGTACCACCCCACTTTTTTGCAAAACCATTAGAGATATAGCTTTTACACTTACAATACTTATTAACCATCATTACCTCCATAAACAGACAAGAGTACATAACTCTGTCAAGGTTTTTGTAAGAATTACGGCCCTTTTTCGACCTAGAATTTTGGTTAAGTTTTTTGTACCAATTCCTTTTTTTGTCAAAACCATTACATATAATGCTTTGAAACTTACAACACTTATTCACCATCATTACCTCCATCAACAAACAAGAGAACATAGCTCTGTCAAGGTTTGTGCAAGAATTATGGCCTTTTTTTTACTTAGAATTTTGATTAACTTTTTTGTATCAATTCCATTTTTTGTCAAAACCGTTACAGATATAATATTGCTTTGAAACATACAACACTTTTTCACCATCATAATATCCATCAACAGAATAGAGTATATAACTGTTTTTGTAAGAATTATGGCCCTTTTTGACATAGATTTTTGGTTAAGTTTTTTGTACCAATTCACTTTTTGTCCAAACCATTACAGATATTGCTTTGAAACTTACAACACTTATTCACCATCCTTACATCCATCAACAGACAAGAGTACATAACTCTGTCCATGATTTTGTAAGAATGATGGCCCTTTTTCCACTTAGAATTTTGGTAAGTTTTTCGTAGCACGCCACTTTTTTTCAAAACCATTAGAGATTATAGCTTATACACTTACAATACTTATTTACCATCATTACCTCCATTGACAGACAAGAGCACATAATCCTTTCGAGTTTTTTTAAAGAATTTTGGCTCTTTTTCGACTTAGAATTTTGGTTTACGTTTTTCGTACAACCCCAATTTTTTTCCAAACCATTATAGATATAGCTTACACACATACAATACTTATTTACCATCATAACCTCCATCCACAGACAAGAGTACATAACTCTGTCAAGGTTTTTTAAAAAAAATATTGCCCTCTTTTCGAGTTATTTATATCAAATCAATTTTTTTTCAAAACAATTAGAGATATACATGTAGCTTAAACACTTATAGCAATATCTTTTTACCATCAATGCCTCCACCAACGGTCAAGAGTGCATAATTCAGTGAAGGTTTTTGTAAGAATTAGGACCCTTTAACGACTTATAAAGTACATGTACTTTGCTTATAAATAGTACGATAAAGTAATTCCTTATGTTTTTTGTACCACCCAAAATAGTTTTGTTTTATTGGCAAGCACGAAAAGTCAAGCATGCTGTCCTCTGACAGCTCTTGTTAGATAATTTGGAATACATGTCCTTTGGGTAACCCTCTACAAGATACCTTTAAACCATGTTGATTCATTAAGAACATGGCCACCATGTGGCGTACTGTTTTATTTTATTTGTCTATTGTGAAAACTTTAAAAGAACTTATCCTCAGAACAGGGCCCAATCTTCTTCTCAGAAAATAATGTTCCTAGGGTGACCTTTTACCAGGAATTGAACCCTGGTTCCAAGTTCTCTTTATGTAGAATGTGACGCTGTGATATAATTGAATATTTGTTGAAAGCGGGGTAAAACGCAAAACAATCAATCAACAATTATGTAGAATGTTGTTATTATAGGCTCATCTCCGGGTTGCCAAGGCACTGAAAGGACTGAAGAAAATGGATAGTTCACTAAATGCATACATAACTGCCTATAAAGATGTTGAGGCTTCAATGGACGACAAAGTGCGGATTGAGATCCTCTCCGAGATGACCCTTATCTATCCACAGATGGATCCTAAGACATGTAAGTAAAAATTTAATCCTTCTCACATACAGACTTTTTCTGACGCCTTTGCAGCAGACGACTTGAAAACATTATGGTAAAAGGAGAAATTGCTCGCTACATGATCAACTCTATACAAT
The DNA here is from genome assembly GCA_031761405.1 of Serripes groenlandicus. Lineage (NCBI taxonomy): Eukaryota > Metazoa > Mollusca > Bivalvia > Cardiida > Cardiidae > Serripes > Serripes groenlandicus. The sequence goes on along the minus strand of JASEVX010000013.1, from coordinate 33,638,189 downwards.
GATAATAATTTCATTTATAGAGCTTTCCTATAGATTTGTTTAGCTATTTTCAAAGTCGTCTGATGCAGATTTGTTCTATGTGGGTAAGTGTTTATCCCTTCTTACAGTATACGACAAATCTGCATGTAAAAACATCTAGGCAAAGACATGGAAAGTCTTGATGAACAATAGTATAATCCCTGAATAGAGATGAAAACATAACAATCAATTTCTCCTTTTACCTCAATTTTTAGTTCCACTGGCTGAAAGCCAGTCGATCGAATGTCATGTCATCTTTGCAAGCCAAGGGTTATTTGTCCATTACATAACTATGGGAATGGCTAGCGAACAGGATGTCATGACGAATTGTCTGTTAATTTTTTTTGTGTGTGTGCGCGTCAACTTTTTGCTTCAAACAACTTCCCCTCCCTAACCACTTTGCAAATTGGTATGAAACTTCATAAGAAGCATCCTCTTAATGTCCTCTCCTAAATTCCTTCAAATTGTTTGGATCCATGCAATATTCTGGTATCCATGGCAACCAAAAGAAAAAAGTCTAAAATACTTCTCTTCGAAAATTGTTTTGTAGAAATGTTCCTTGGGTGACCCTCTATCAGATTCCTTCAAGCCATGTTGATTTGTCTAAAAACATGGCAACCAGGGGTTGGGGCTATTTTGCCTTATATGACTATAGTTATAACTTAAAAAATCTTCTCCGACGAAAGTGTCTGGTCGATTTTTCAAATAATTTTGTAGAAATGTTTTTTTGCCGACCCTCTTTCAGATTCCTTCAAGCCACGTTGATTGGTTGTTAAATAAGGCCAGCAGGGGGCAGGGCTTTTTTTATTTAAATGGCTATAGTGAAAACCTATTTTAACTTAACTTAAAAAATCTTCTCCGACGAAAGTGTCTGGTCGATTTTTCAAATAATTTTGTAGAAATGTTCCTTTAAGTGACCCTCTATCAGACTCATTCAAGCCATGTAGATTGGTCGAAAAACATGGCCACCAGAGGGCTGGGCTATATTGCTTTATATGGCTATAAAGTGAAAACTTAAAAAATCTTCTCCTCCAAAAGTTTCAAGCTAATTTTCAAATAATTTCGTAGAAATGTTCCTAGGGTGACCCTCTATCAGATTATTTCAAGCTATGTTGATTGGTTGAAAACTATGGCTTTAGTGAAAACTTAAAAAATCTTCTCCTCCGAAACTATTTTGCCTATTTTCAAATAATTTTGCAGAAATGTTTCTTGGGTGACACTCTACGAGATTCCTGCAAGCCATGGTGATTGGTCAAAAAACATGGCAACCAGGGGGCTGGGCTGTTTGGAGATTTAATTTTTGCCTAATGGCAGTGGAGCGATACTGGCCCTCTTGGGCCTCTTGTTTCAAATGTTGTCTGCTGCTGATATACCAAATTATGTGTGTATGTGTTTTATGCAGTTTTCAACAGTATTTCAGTTATATCGCAGCATTTCATGGGAAAGTTACCAGTACTACTGGTCCATTTATCTTGACTCCACGGAGACAGTTGTAATGCTAACCTCAGAATCCTGAGCGCCAAGGAAAGAACGCCATTCCTTCCATTGGCATGACGTTAATGTGTTAAAAATACTTTATTTTGGCGCATGTTGGAAAAAGGAAAAATGCAGTTCATCCTTTTACGATAATGTTTTCAAGTAGTGAAAACATTGTGGTAAAGGAGACATTGCTCTGACAAATATCTTTCTATGAAATGAGTCACAATGAAACCAGAGGACAAGATTAGAGGGATTTGACTGTTTGTCTTTACCCACAATATTTCTCTTCTTACTCAACAAAATCCTATGTTGTGGTACTCAAAAGAATTGTCTCACTGAGTTGATTATTTTCAGTACCCACAACATAGGGTTTGAATATCAAATAAGGATTTTGGAACATGAAAAACTCTCGATATCTAAAGCTCTGTGAAAATAGATCCAGATCAGCCTTAAACACTGCATTTTGTTCAGGTTTATCTGTGTTGGCAATCTTACGGGACAAGCATTCTTGAAGCCTCTTTGGGAACCAACTGTGAGATCAGTTACTGTAGGTAACTTATTTTGCATGGAGGTTTTCAGAATTGTCTGCTGCAGATTAATTGGATGTTTAATTGGGTTCAGTCTCAGTTTAATTTAATCAGATTGTATTACAGTCTCATTAATGATTCTTACACATTCTAGTTGACGCAAAAATCCACAACAATTTTGCTAAAGGTCAAGGACATGTCTGGCTGAAAACTTCATATGAGTTGATACGAAAAGACGATTGGGATAGAGCGTATATTGCCTATGTTCACATTATGTCTGAAAGGAAAAAGATGCCGCATATTACCTACACACTAGCACCGATATGCCAACTGGAGAAGATGCGAGTATGGAATTTTTGTTAACCCTCTCCCACATACAGACACTTTCTGATGCCTCTGTAGCAGATGACTTTGAAATCATTGTGGCAAATGAAGAAATTGCTTGTAATGAGCAATTTTGCGTTTTTCCACAACATTTTCAACTTAATTCAATAAATATTCTTTCATTTAGAGAGATTCCGTATTTTTGCTTAGATGTTTTTTATATTCATCTTGATATAACTCAAATCCAGTTGAAAACAACATTAAACTTCAATACATCATCTCGTTTAGAAGGTACATCTTAACTAACCTTATGTTGTTGGTACACCAAAGAACCATCTAACTAACCTTATGTTGCCGGTACACCATAGAATCATCTCACCTTATGTTGTCGGTACACCAAAGAATCATCTAACCTCATCATGTTGGTACTCAAAAGAATCATCTCAGTGAGACGATTCTTTGAGTACAAACAACATAGGGTTTAATTGAGTAATAAGAGAGATAATGAGAGACAAGTACCTGTTACACTATTTTTCTAGGCATCTGAGCCAGTCTATGCACAGTCTTATCAACAACATAAGGTTAGTGAGACGGTTCTTTGGTGTACCGACAACATAAGGTTAGTGAGAGCGTTCTTTGGTGTACCGACAACATAAGGTTAGACGGTACTTTGGTGTTCAAACAACATAATGTTAGTTAGATGGTTCTTTGGTGTACCGACAACATAATGTTAGTTAGACGGTTCTTTGGTGTACCAACAACATAAGGTTAGTGAGACAGTTCTTTGGAGTACCAACAACATAAGGTTAGTGAGACAGTTCTTTGAAGTACCAACAACATAAGGTTAGACGGTTCTTTGGTGTACCAACAACATATGGTTAGTTAGACAGTTCTTGGTTGTACCGACAACATAAGGTTAGTGAGACGGTTCTTTGTTGTACCAACAGCTAAGAAAGGGTACTCAACCAATGGGATGTATCTGTAACATGCACAAAAGGTCCCAAATTGCCAGTAAATTTCATATATATATATATATATATCTATAGGCTCACCCATGGTCAGCTGATCTCATTCAACATCTACTGGACTGTGGTGCAGACAAAATGACCTTGACCTTGAATAAAGGTGACACCTACATACATGCAGCCGTTAGAATCTGTTTACTTGTTGGTGAGTTGTTTGATCGATTAATTGATTAATTGTTTAATTGATTGATTGGTTGATTGATTGATAAGTTTTGATTAAACTGATTTATTTAACATTGATTACAACACAAGATATCAGCTTAATTTTTAATCAGGCTTGATGCCTGCTTCATGGAGACTTCAACAGTAGTTGCACCCTTTGTGAAGAAACATCTCAAAGGTAGAAACCGCTCACCACAGGATTTGAACCTCGGACCTTTGGTGCCAGAGGCCCACAATCTACCACTGCACCACTTCTTTGATTGATCCACCACCTTGGTGGTGTCATGGTAGAGCATGCGCCTAGGTTGTTGGAGGTCGTGGGTTTGATCCCCGGCAGGGTCATACCAAAGAAATACCTTAAAAATGGGGAATCCGCCGTGGTTAGGGTCGGGGATTTCGAAATTGGGTGTCCCGGGTTCGATCCCCAGTCACGGCACCTCGGTGGAGTGCCCTTGGGCAAGGCATATTTCCTAGCCTAGTACTGGTTTGTTTACCCAATGATCATGAATAAGTGAACTGTCGCCATGATATAAATGAAATAATGTTGAAAGCGGCGTAAAACCCCAATAAAACAAACCTTGAAAATGGTATTTTACCCAGGAAGTGCCATTATATAACTGAACAATTGTTGAAAGCGGTGTTTAACACCAAACAATCAATCAATTGTTCTTTTGTTTCAATCACAGCCAAGAATGGACTTCTTTTGAAATGGCTATTGAAGAGATACAAAGAGGTAAATTTGTTTGACAAAGATGGGAATAGTCCCCTACACACTGCTGCTAAAGAAAGAGGAGTTACCACGGAAACAAGGTAAGATGTAGAGAATCATAGAATACATAACCTCCTGTTCTATATTAGAGCTGTTCAAATTGGAAATTTGATTGTTTAGAACTAGCCGCCATGATATGACTGAAAAATTGTTGAAAAACGGCTTTAAACCAAACTCAATCAGTCAATTCATTTCCCACATATAGATGCTTTTCGACGCATATGCAGCAGGTGACTGTTGAATAAAACATTGTGGCAAAAGGACAAATTGCTCATGATGAGTAATTTCTCCTTTTGCTACAATGTTTTCAAGTATAATTACACTTCCATTCAGTGGCAAATTTGATGTATGCGGGAAAGGGTTAAATAACTAACGGAATTCAATTCACTTCTCAGTCATCTGTTTGTCTAGCTGTCATACTGTGACATAATGGCAGGCCACACAGCTTTGGCGCGGGAGGTAGCGGTTTCGATCCCTGGCCACGTCATACCAAAGTCTTTTAAAATAGTAGTCATGGCTTTTCCTCCTTGGCGCTCAGGATTTTGGAGTTAGCATTACCACTGTCTCACTGGTGTCAGGTTAACTGGACCAGAAGTACTGGTTACTTACCCAGAAGGTGCTTTAATATAATTGAAGAATTGTTGAAATTAGCATCAAACACAATGCAAACAAACAAAGCAGGCCACACAGTCACTTGTTCCTTTCAGACACTCTTGTGTATTATGGTTAATCATTCAGGAATCCTAAACCCTAATACGGCCGTATGATGGGAACACCTGCAACAGGTGGCGTCCACATGTTTTCTGCTCTCTAAGTCGAACATTTTCATCTGATCTTCACCCAATTTGTTGAAAATGTTTGTAGCATTTTTGGAATATGGCCCTTGAATTAATAAAAAATGGCCAAATTAGCCTTGTCCTTTCTCTAAGTGGAACAGTCTTCAGTAAATTTTCACCAAACTCAGTAAAAATAGTTCTTGGCATAATTATAGCAAACCAATTTGTCAAAGGCAGTTTTAAATTATGGCCCTTGAATTATCTCAGTTTGGCCAAATAGACCTTGTCTTGTCTTTAACTTCAACAGTTCTAATCCAATCTTCTTCAAACTTGCTGTGATTGTTTATGGGCATAACAACTCTGTTGCAATAAAAGACTGGCCAGATCCCTTTAGTCCGTCCAGAATTATGTCATTTATTTTGTGACAGTTCGGCACTCTTGTTACACATGCAGACACATTTTGAATCTGCAACAGTAGAAAACATTGTAACAAAAGGAAAAATGTGACATAATGAGGCATTTTTCCTTGCCACAATATGTTTAACTATATGCAACAATTTTACTTACATTTATAAAGGTTTTCAAATTGTTTAAACGAAAGTTGCAAATTTGTTATATGTGGGAATGGTTTAATGACTGTCATTGTGCTATAATTGAATTTGGTATCAAACCCAAATAAAACAAATATATCTGCATTTACCTACAATAAAGACTTATGAGAGATTTTGTCTTAGCATAGTTGCATCAGTCTACAACATCCATCCGCATATATGTTAAATATACCTAAATGCTATTTCTGATAAAAGACTAGAAGTTTAATACCATTAGATTTATGCCAATATAACTTCAAATGATGTAAAAGTAGAGTTTCATAAACCCTTTCCCACATTAAGACAGATTTTGCCGCCTCTGGAGCCGAACACTTTTGGAAACATTATTCAATACATGTAGTTGTTCTTTCTTTTATAGATACCGTATTTTCCATATTTTTGCCACAATTTTGTCAAAAGTGGTTTGCTGCAGATGCGTTTAAATATGTCTACTTGTCGGGAAGAGTTATAACCCCATAACAAGCCGGCTCATTAATTTTGATGGTTTTTAGTGGATTTTGAGAATTGGTCATATCTTCTTCATTTTTAGCTCCCCAGAGCACTAAGTGCTCAAGGTGAGTTTTTGTGATCACCTTTTGTCCGTCGTCAGTCGTCCATCGTCAACATTTGCTTGTTAACACTCTAGAAGCAACATTTTGCATCCAATCTTCATGAAAGTTTATCAGAACATATATCTCTATCAAATCTAGGCCAAGTTTGAAACTGGGTCATGTCGTGTCAAAAACTAGGTCACTAGGCCAAATTTAAGGAAAATCTTGTTAACACTCTTGAAGCCGCAATTTTGGCTTGAGTATGTTGAAACTTTGTCAGAAAGTTAGTCTTGATGATATCTATGCCAAGTTTGAATATGGGTCATGTCGGGTCAAAAACTAGGTCACTAGGCCAAATTTAAGAAAAATCTTGTTAACACTCTGAAAATCACATTTTTTGGACGTGAACATGTTGAAACTATGTCTGAAAATTTGTCTTAGTGATATGTAGGTCGAGTTCGAATATGGGTCATGGCGGGTCATAAACTAGGGCACAAGGCCAAACTTAAGGAAAATCTTGTTAACACTGGAAGCCACATTTTTTGCTTGAGCATGTTGAAACTTTGTCAGAATGTTTGTCTAAGTGATATCTAGGCCAAGTTTGAATATGGGTTATGTCAGGTCAAAAACTAGGTCACTAGGCCAAATTTAATGAAAGTCTTGTTAACACTCTGGAAGCCACATTTTTGGCTTGAGCATGTTGAAACTTTGTCAGAATGTTTGTCTTAGTGATATCTAGGTCAAGTTCGAATATGGGTCAGGTCAGGTAAACAAATAGGTCACTAGGCTAAATTGTAGAACAATCTAGTTAACACTATAGAGATTGCATTTTTGACTTGAGCAGCTTGAAATTTTGTCACAAAGTTTGTCTTGATGATATTTCCATTTGCGCTGAAAGAGTAAAGTCTTAAATAGCCCATTCTCAGGTGAGCGATTTCAGGGCCTCATGGCCCTCTTGTTATTTAGAAAGATTTTAAATTTTGCACAAATAAATATAATAGGAATAATAATATAATAAATAAATAATTTTATGCATTTGTATCATGTAATGTGTTTTTGTTTTCTAATTTATTGTATTTCACTTGTTAGAGCGACTTTAAATTTTGCCCGCACATTTTGTCTTTGTATTTTACACTTGTATTGATATTCAAAGCGGGGGACGGATTTCTTATAATTGAAGGTACAACATTATCATAGTATTACTGAAGGCCAATGTGGATGCCAATGTTAAAAATGGTTGGGGTGAGCTTGCCATTGATTTGATTCCAGGCCAGGAAACAGATTTAATGGAGAAACTAAGGATGGCTATGTTCAAAGGTACTTTACGTTAAACCCCACTTTCCCGCCTGCAGATGACTTTTAAAAACATTGACGTAACTGAAGAACTTGCTTAAATTAATAAATTTCTCCTTTTTCAACAATATTTTAAAACTCTTCAATAGTTAAACTTGCTGTATGTGAAAAAGGGTTAAATATGACCCATGACACATGTAAATACAACATTGGCATATCAACAGCAATGGCATAAACTACCAAGCCCCCTTCTGGTGAGCTATGCTGACCTGTGACAATGTTTTTATCTCTTTATTAAAGCTTGTCTTTCAAATTTCCAAAGGTTTTCATTTTTAGTTTGTCTGTTTTCCGAAGAAAAGAAGTTCATTTATTGTGATACCCTTGGCGTCGTCATCTGCGATGTCACAAAACTTTAACCTTAAATCATAACTCAAAAACCTTCCAACATTTTCAAATGAAACTTGGTACACATGTCCCTAGGATCAATACACATGTCTATACTAAGTCACATAACTCTGGCTTTAATAATTATTCAGTAATGCCCCTTTTTCCACTTAGAAAAAAGCAGACAAGCGTTTGCATTCACTTGCAGCACTCTTTTTTATACAAAACAGATTTCTCTAAAAATGCAATATAATTCGTTCAATTGTTCCCCAGGCATCACACTTTAACCTTTCCTACAAACAAAGAATCTGCATTTGACCAGTTTGAAAATATTTGTGCAAAAATATGGAAAATCTTGTAGAATTTGAAAAATTGCTGCAGATTTCGGCAAAATTCAACTGCATGTGAAAAGTGATCAAGGTCAGATCCTGTTTGCAGTTTACTTAATGTGGTATTTTGAGTTGTCTTGAATTATGCAGCTGTCTCTGTGTAGTAATGGCTAGAGCAAAATTCAACTGCATGTGAAAAGTGATCAAGGTTAGATCCTGTTTGCAGTTTACTTCATAATGTGGTATTTTGAGTTGTCTTGAATTATGCAGCTGTCTCTGTGTAGTAATGGCTAGAGCCCACCAGCCTCCCCCCCCCCCCCCCCTTTGGAGCGGGAAGCTAGAGAGCCATCTCCTGTCAGACTTTAACATTTTCCCATTTATAGACATATTTTGACTTATTTGAAGCAGATGACTATTGAAAACATTGTGGCAAAAAGAAAAATTCCTCATGATGAGCAATTTCCCCCTCTGCCACAATGTTTTCAACTCTTTTAAATGTCAGATTAAACATATTTTGGAAGTATTTCACATTTTTGCCAATATGTTTTCGAAGGTGTATGTGGAAAAGAACTACTATGGTGTATGTTGTGAAAGGTTAAAAATAGTAGTTATGGCTTCCCTCCTTGGCCATTAGGGTTGAAGGGGAATGAATAACGACAGATCAGAGCTCTAGATAAGGGTCATTTTGCATGTTTTAAAATCCTTATTTGAGTTTCTAACCCTATGTTTTGGGTACTCAAAAGAATTGTCTCAATGAGACGATTCTTTTGAGTACCCCACAAGATAGGGTTTGCTATAATAATAAGAGAGAAATTGTGGGGAAAACAGCTGAATACCCCTCCTTAACTGGACCTTTGCAACAGATGCATTGTTGTCAGGATGAATAAAACCGAAATTTTGTTGAAAAATTACAAAACAATAATAAATCATGAAAATAACTCAATAGATAAATAAATCTTATTCCGTTTTCAGGAAAACCCATGAAGCAGGATCCCAGCTTTGCAAGTCAACAAGGACAGAGAATACAAGTTCAAGAAAAAGCTACCCAGCCTAAAAAAACAACGCAAATTCTGAAACAGAATTGTGAGGAATGCAGGGATCTCCTGAGAGATGCGCGTAATTTTTTTGACAATGACAATGCGACTGATGGATATATCAAATTGTCGGAGATATTTAATAAGCAGCACAAGACTGACACTCATGAAGGCATTGTCAATAAATCAGTGGCAGCCATTGTGGAAAAAGTGGGAGAAAAATCTCTTCCAGGTTAGTTTAACGTTTGCCCTTCAGCAAGTAACTTTTGAAAATAATAAGCAACCTTTACCACAATTGTTCTGCTCTATATATAAAGTTTGGCCTTAACCTTTTCACTGCTTGAAGCTATTTTGTCAATCCTTGGCCAGCGGTACAAAAATCTTGCGCTGTCTAACCAGGTGAAAATGGCTAGAAGCTATATTGTCAATCCTCGGCCACCAGTAGAGAAATCTGTCAAAGTTTGACCAGGTGGAAATGGCTAAAAGCTATTTTGTCAATCCTCAGCCCCCAGTAGAGAAATCTGTCAACATTTGACCACGTGGGCATGGCTTCAAGCTATTTTGTCCATCCTCACCCACTAGTAGAGAAATCTCACAACGTTTGACCAGGTCGGCATGGCTAGAAGCTATTTTGTGAATTCTCAGCCAGCAGTAGAAAAATCTCACAACGTTTGACCAGGTCAGCATGGCTAGAAGCTATTTTGTGAATCCTCGAACACCAGTACACAAATCTTGCACCGTCTGACCAGGGGGGCATAGCTAGAAGCTATTTTGTGAATCCTTGGACACCAGTACACAAATCTTGCACCATCTGACCAGGTGGGATTAGCTAGAAGCTATTTTGTGAATCATTGGACACCAGTACACAAATCTTGCACCGTCTGACCTGGTGGGTATAGCTAGAAGCTATTTTGGGAATCCTCGGACACCAGTACACAAATCTTGCACCGTCTGACCAGGTGGGCTTAGCTAGAAGCTATTTTGTGAATCCTCGGACACCAGTACACAAATCTTGCACCGTCTGATCAGATAGGCATTGCCGGTTTTCCTCATATGTATATATAGTAAAAGCTTTATAATTCTTCTTGTACAATTTAACAGGCCAGTTATTTGAAAATTATTGAGCAAAAAAGTTCCTTTGGTGACCCTCTACCAAGAATGGTTAAATCATATTCCGACCCTAAAAAACATAGCCACAAGGGGGCAGAGCTCTTTTGCATTGTATGTATCGAGAAAGAACATTGGAAGCTTTTTAAGTTCTATAAACCCATTCCCACGCTTTCTGATACTTCTGCAGCAGACAACTTTTCAAAGCGTTGTGACAAAAGTAGAAATTGCTCAATACGAGCAATTTCTCCTTTTGCAACATCATTTTCAACTTTTCTCAGTAATTATAACTTCATTAATAGGAATTTTCCATGCTTTTGCCTAGATGTTTTTAAAGTTGTCTGCTGTAGATTTGTTGAATGTGGGAAAGGGTTAAGATATCAGATGTGCGATATAAGCTGATTATGGTTACTCCTGTTGTTTAGAAATCCCATCCAGCCTAACTGGGATACCCAAGGAGTTCTACCAATTAGTCGTCGATGGTTTGATAGTCAAGCAAAAATGGCAACAGCTGAATTCCATTGTGAGAAAATACAGACTTGTAAAGAACCAGGACCAGCTTAAAGGTAAGTGTAAGTTTTTCTTATGATTTTTTTTTTTCAAGAATTTGCAATTTAAATATAACGTCTTAACCATTTGCAATTTAGATATTAAAGCGACTGAAATCCAGATGGCACGAAAAAAGAAAAAAAAAAAAAAACTCGAATTAGCCCCTAAATGTTATTCTTTAAGTAAAACCAGGGTAGAAAATGTATCGTTTTTTATCAATAAAGTGAACTTGAGTCGTTTTCAATTGTCCCGATGAAGGGGTTTCCTATTTAAAAATACTTACCCCGTTAATGACAGGGTAGAATTTGCGATGGAAAAAGTATCGAAAACAAGAAAATCTCACCGATTATAGGGGTATGTAATATGTCAGTTATCATATTTTAATGCCCCAAATACAAAAATAACACTTATTTTCTTAAAATTGGAAATTTTTATTTTTTTTCGACAGTTGGGTATCTGGAGTTCAGTCGCTTTAAATATTGAGCCATTTAGAATTTAAATATATATTATGAGCATTTTACCCTTTCCCACTTTAAGACGCATCAGCAGCAGACAAATTGAAAACATTGTGTGGCAAAAAGCATTCATTTTTTTGATCCAGTGGCTGAAGTCCAGTTGATCTTATGTCATGATGAATTGTCTGTCGTGCATGCGTCAGTGTGTTTAAACTTTTTGCTGCAAACAACTTCTCTAACCAATGGGCCAATTATGATGGAACTTCAAAGCAAGCATCCTTTCAATGTCCTCTCTAAAATTCATTTAAATTTCTTGTTTTGATGCAGAATTCTTGTTTCCATGGCAATAATGAATATAATTTTTTATTTTTAAATTCTTCTCCTCCTAAACTAGTTGGCTGGTGGGCTGTTTTGCATTATAAATATGGTTATAATGAAAACTATAAAATTCTCCTCCCCCAAAAGTGTCCGGCTGATATTCGATTGATTCAGAAGAAATGTTTCTTGGGTGACCCTTTATCAGATTCCTTCGAACCATGTTGATTGATAAAAATAACATGGCTGCCAGTTGGTCAGGCTTTTTTCCCCTTATATTGCTAAAGTGAAAACTTTATAAATCTTCTCCTCCCAAAATGTCTCAGTAACCCTCTATGAGATTCATTCCAAGCCAAGATAATTGGTTGAAAAATATGGCCTTCCAGGGGGCGGGGCTGTTTTGCCTTATATGGCTCAAGTGAAATTTGAAAATCTTCTTCTCCAAAAGAATATGGCTAATTTTCAAATAATTTTGTATAAATGGTTCTTGGATGACAACAGAGTCTGACCATACCATTGACAGATAAACTCCTTTTATTAGAACATTTTATTGCAACCTACTCATCCCAGGGGGGGTGTCACAAAACATGTCCTGTTTTACAAGGGTCTGCATGTGACCTTTCCATTGTATCAGCAATGCTTTTTTATAAGTTTATGTGTTTTTTCCCAGGCTTTGCAAGTAACCTTTCCATAATACCTGTGATTAGTGATCCCCTACTGAAAGATGCTGATGGTGATCAGATACAGATCATAGCTAACATGTTAAACAGTGGAGCCTCCATGGGAACTGACAGTAAGTTAGATGTTTACTTTATGGGCACAGACAGTAAGTTAGATGTTTACTTTAATTTGCACAGACAGTAAGTTAAATGTTAACTCAATGGGCGTGGAAAGTATGTTAAATGTTAACTTTATGGGTGTGGACAGTAAGTTAGATGTTAACTTTATGGGTGTGGACAGTAAGTTAAATGTTAACTTTATGGGCGTGGAAAGTATGTTAAATGTTAACTTTATGGGTGTGGACAGTAAGTTAGATGTTAACTTTATGGGCATGGACAGTAAGTTGGATGTTTGCTTTATGGGCACAGATAGTTAGTTAAATGTTTACTTTATGGGCTTGGACAACAATTTCGATGATTACTTTATGGGCACACACAGTAAGTTAGATGTTTACTTTATGGGCGTTGACAGTAAGTTAGATGTTTACTTTAAGGGCACACACAGTAAGTTAGAAGTTTACTTTACGGGCACAGACAGTAAGTTAGATGGGTGAGGACAGTAAGTTAGATGTTTACTTTATAGGTGTGGACAGTAAGTTAGATGTTTACTTTATGGGCATGGATAGTAAGTTAGATGTTTACTTTATGGGCACATACAGTCAGTTAGAAGTTTACTTTATGGGCACAGACAGTATGTTAGATGTTTACTTTATGGGCGTGGACAGTAAGTTAGATGTTTTTAATGGCACAGACAGTAAGTTTAATGTTTACTTTGTGGGAACTGACATTAAGTTAGATGTTTACTTGATGGGCACAGACAGTAAGTTTAATATTTCCTGTATGGACACAGACAGTAAGTTAGATGTTTACAGTATGGTCACAGACAGTAAGTTAGATCTTTACTTAATAGGCACAGACAGTTAGTTAGGTATTTACTTCTTGGGCATTGACAATAAGTTAGATGTTTATTTTATGGGAACTGACAGTAAGTTAGATGTTTACTTTATGGGTGTGGACAGTAAGTTAGATGTTTACTTTTTGGGCATTGACAGTAAGTTAAATGTTTACTTTATGGGTGTGGACAGTAAATTAGATATTTACTTCATGGGCATGGACAGTAAGTAAGATGTTTACTTTATAGGCACATACAGTAAATTAGATGTTTACTTTATGGGCGTGGACAGTAAGCTAGATGTTTACTTTATGGACACAGACAGTAAGTTAGAAGTTTACTTTATGGGCACAGACAGTAAGTTAGATGTTTACTTTATGGGCGTGGACAGTAAGTTAGATGTTTACTTTATGGGCATGGACAGTAAGTCTAATGTTTACTTTATGGGAACCGACAGTAAGGTAGATGTTTACTTTATGGGCATTGGCAATAAATTAGATGTTTACTTTATGGGCATGGACAATAAGTTACATGTTTACTTCATGGACACAGACAGTAAGTTAGATGTTTACTTTATGGGCGTGGACAGTAAGTTAGATGTTAGTAGACATATGCTAAAGATAATTTTTAAGCTTTAAATTTTCCAAAAAAGTTATGACAGTAAAATATTCCTTTAAAAGTATATAATTTTGGATTGCTTTGTATGTGCCATACTCGGTTGTTATAGGAACCGGTATATTCTAAATGTGATGTTGTACTGACAAATATAAAGCTTTGATGTTGTTATGTGAAACAAAGCTATATTTGTTCCTAAATGCAAATATTTTTATTGATAAAAAAAACATAGTAGCAAAAGTTAACAGTTTCAGGGCCGGATGTTTCGGCTATTGCAGATGCTCCAATATAGGTCATTAACCCCTTTCCATTATTCAGACTGTCTCTGACACCTCTGCCGCGGGCAGGTGGCTTTGAAAACTGTATAAAATAATTCTACTTTCATTTAAAATGAATTTCCATAATTTTGCGGGTATGTTGTCTGCCGCAGATATGTTGTATGCAGAGTTAAACTGAACTAGGCTAAGACAGATTGACATAAAGCATTAGAAGCAGATGACTTTTGAAATCATTGTAACGAAAGGAGAAATGACTCATAATGAGCAATTTTTCCCTTTACCACAATGATTCCAACAATATTTGATAATTTATTAAGAGATTTTCTATATTTTTGCCTAGATGTTTTTAAAGCCATCTGCTGAAAGAATTTCATATTTTGAAAAGGTTTACCAGCTCTTAATCTAGCAAGAATCTTCTCATTCTTGAATTAAACTATGTTGTTGATTTTCTGTGAGACAATTCTTTTCAGTACCGACCACATACGGCTAGTTTTATTTTGGATGGTGTTTTAATCTGTTATCAATGATATTTCTGTTATATCACAGCATTTGGTAATTTTTCAGTTATCTGCATTATTAATCTAGCCCCTCAATTCTGAGTGCAGAGCTGGGAAGCCATATCTTCCATTTGTCGTGACCAGACCGGGCCAAGGTGCCCCGGTAACTCAGTTGGTAGCAAAGTGGGCTGTCAATCCAGGGGTTGTGAGTTTGTACCCCAGCTCGGCAAACATTCCTCTCAAAGTTTGATATAAGCAAATGTGACAAGCATCATTTGTCTTCCACAAATTGGAAAAGCAGCCAGTTGTTTGATATGACTGTAGCATGTAGTACTGGTGTGAGAAAACCAGGAAATACTTGGGTAGGTGAACTAGCCGCCGTGTTATGACTGAAAAATGGTTGGAAACCCAAATTAATTAATTAAATTGACCGGAATGGGGATCAAACTATGGTCGCACGCTCCAAAGGCCACTTCACCCTGAAGCCAATCGAGGGTCAAATAAAGATTTGAGAGCATGAACATAATAAGAGGTTTTTTGTTTTTCCACAGATGGACAGACAGCATTGTCCCTTGCCAAGGATACTGACCATTACAAGTTGGTGACGGATCTCATCAAAAGAGGGGCGGACACTTCCCACTTTACCATGAAGAAGGGGGACACGCCCATTCATGCTGTGGTACAAATAGTACTTGAGAAAGAAAAAGGTTGGTGCTTAATCCTTTCCCACCTTTCAACGCATCTGCAGCAGACGATTTTTGAAAACAATTTTGCAGATAGAGAAATTGCTCATGATGAGCAATTTCTCCATTTACAACAACGTTTAAAACGGTATTCAATAACTATATCCACACTTGTAGAGATTTTCCATACTATTGCCTAGCTGTTTTCAAAGTCGTCTGCTGCAGATGCATTGAAACAGTCAGCAAGTGGAAAAGGGTTCGATCTTTTCCCATGTACAACAAATTTGTTGCAGATGACATTGAAAAAACAACTAGGCAAAAACCATGGATGATCTATACATGAGAGTATAATTATTATTATACAGAATTGGAAACATTGTGTCAAAAGGAGAAATTGCTCATCAAGATTTTTTTTCCAACAATATTTTCTAAAGGCATCTTCTAGACTACAGATGCATAAAAACATGTCTGCATGTGAGAAAGGGTTTATCCTTTTCCTGCCATGATGTTTTTGGTCATTTGCTTAGAAAACATCAGGAAAAACTTGAGTTAACTTCATAAGAAAATAACCCAAGATCTTGAAATAGAGTTGAAAGCTTTGTGGGGGAAAGGAGAAATTGCTCATGGTGAACTTTGTTACCCCGTTGACTGCTAGAACCGCTTTGTGAAGCCTTTGCCACCAGTATAGAGCCAGGCCAGTTGGCTTCTTCTGACTTCATACTGGTGACTTTTATACTGGACATTTTTAGCTTATTTTTATTCGAAGAAAACAAGTTGGGCTATTGTGATAATCTTGGTGTTGTCGTTGTCAGCGTCATCACAAACATGTAACCTTCCCTCATAACTCAAAAACTATTCAACATTTACAAATAAAATTTGGTACAAGGAATAATACATATGTCTTTATGAAATTAAACAACTCTGGCTTTAATAATTATTCAGAAATGCCCCTTCATTTACTTAGAAAAATGCTATGAGCATTGGCGTTCGCTTGTGGCGCTCTTGTTATCTTCATATTACTGGAACAAGCTATGGACTCTGGACAAATTCATTTTAACAATTTAGCATTGAAGGATTAAACAGTGATGATGATGAGGACGCTAATAATCATAATTATGATAGTAAAATTAGTATGAGTAGCTGTAGTAGTAGTAGTGTAATAATATTTAGTTTGATGATAATGATAATATGATATGAGCCGTCCCGCAAGAAAACCAACATAATAGCTTCTGTGTAATGTATCAACCCAGATCAGCATGCACAGTCCGTGCAGACTGATCTGGGCCGTCACATTTCATCTCAGGAGGAAAGAGGTATAGAGTAATCATTCCTGAAACAGAAAATCCACAGGAGGCGAAAAGTGTCTATCCGAGTAAGCATGCGCAGTATGCTTTGGCTGATCCCGGTCGATACTTTACACAGAGTCCACAATGTTGGTTTTCGCGAGATGGCTCATATGTTGAAAGCATTTTGTTTATGTTGAGCACTCATACAATAACTCTGCATTCGATGAATTTGAAATTATATAGGCAAAAATATGTAAAGTTTCTATAAATGAAGGTATAATTACTGAAACATTATGGCAAAAGGAGAAATTGCTCGGTATGTTGAACACATATTGAGAAGCTCTCTGCAAGAACCAATCGGAAGTAATTGTTACATGCAGGGATCAAAAACTTACCTGCACTTTCCTGCTAATGATTCTTATAGATACCGCTTAACCCTTTCCCACTAGAGGCATTCTGACACATCCGCAGCAGACGAGATTTGAAAACATTGTGACAAAAGGAGTAATTGCTCAAAATGAGCAATTTCTCCTTAATTTGCCACTGTGTTTTCAACTTTTTTCAGTAATTATACTTTCATTTTTTGAGATTTTCCATGTTTTTGCATTATTAATTTCAAAGTCGTCTGCTGCAGATTTGTTGTATGTGGAAAATGGTTAACAGAAGATTTTTTTTTAAAAATAAAATTGTGCACATATGCCACCCACCTTTGGTCTTGGGATTGCGTGGATAACATTAGGGCTGACACTTTGGTGTGAGAATTGCCTGGATTGCATAAGGTCAGACGCTTCGGTGTTAAGATAAACCTACCAGCAGTACTGGTAATTTACTCATGAATTGCAGTGATTATCTGACATACTGAATAACCCCTTCCCACATACAACAACTTTGCATTGGATGACATCAAAATCATCTTGGCATAAATATGGAAAATCTCTATTGAAAACATGGTGGCAAAACGAGAAATGGCTCATTTTGAGCCATTTATCCCTTTGCCACACTGTTTTCAAAAGTCAGCTATGGGGGAGGCTTCAAACTGCTTCTGCAGATGTGAAATGGATTAACAAACAAAATTAAATTTCTCTTATTTTGCAGACATGCATCTACTAGAGTTTGTATTTGACCAGTATGAGAGTAACCCTGACAACTTCCCACATCTCAATCCATGTCAGCAGAATAAAGCGGGTGATAGTTTGTTTCATTTGGTTGCCAAGGCAAAATGCACCCACCATCTTGTCAGGGTAACAGAATTCCTGTGTAAGAGAAAATTATCAGCGGGTTATTATAACAAAGATGGAAAGTTGCCGAACGCATACATTACCAAGCCAAATGATCGTAGGGTACAATACATCAGACTTGCAGCAACTGTTGTACCTGTCGGCCAACAGAAATTTAGAAAAGAAAGAAATCCTGACAAAAATAAACCGGAATATGAACAAGAAGATAGCTCATCCGATGATGATTGCCAAAGAAGAGGAGAGGAAGGAAGAATGGATGGCAACATTGTGGAAAAAGTGAAACAGGAAAATGAGCGGGATAAGATAAAACACAGCATCATAGAGTTGATAAGGATATTGCCAGATTATAAAACTGCAAGACCTGAAGTTCAACAAAATATAATTGTAGACGGTAATGCTGGTGCTTCTCTCGAGGGTCTAGAAGGTAATGCAAGCAAACTGAAAACAGAGAAACCTGAAGTTGCTGAGACTGAAGCTAAAAGCAGAACCAAAGATAAAACAGAGAGAGAAAAGGGTGATATGAGAAAAGAGAAAGATGGAGAAAATAATAAAGCTGGAGGAGAAAGGGCTGACGAAATGGAGAGAGAGGTAGGGAAAATAACAGAAAAGAAAGAGGACATTGCATCAGAAACAATTTATGAAAGGTGTAAGGGAGACCAAAATGAGATCAAGGCTGAAGGTCATTATTCTACGACTGTAGCCAATGGGAATTTGGATAATGATAAAACAGTGTTGAAAGATTTTAAAGCAGAGAATAAAGTAACAATTGCTGAGAATGAAAAAAGGAATGTTGAAGAAAGTCAAGAAGGGAAAGTGGTAAAGCATGATGATGAGGCAGACATAGGTGACATGAAAGGTGAAGAAACTGTGCAAGGAAATGACAGAGGTGACATGAAAGGTGGAGGAACTGTGCAAGGAAATGACAGAGGTGACATGAAAGGTGAAGAAACTGTGCAAGGAAAAGAGGAGAATGACATAAAAAATGATGAAAATGTCACAGAGGATAGCGAAAGTGATGATGATGAAGAAGACCCGGATGCAGAGGTAATTAACCCTTTCCCTCATACGACAATTCTGCAGCAGACGACTTTGAACATATTTTGTCAAAAAATAAAAAAAAGTCTATAATTGAAGGTATTATGTATGACAAAGTGGAAAACATTTGGGCAAAAGGAGAAATTGCTTGTTTTGAGCAATTACTTCTTTTGTCACTATGTTTTCAAAAACCGTCTGCTGCAGAGGTATCAGAAAGTGTCTATATGAGGTAAAGGGTTAACACAAAAAGATGTTTTCTGAAACCTGAATCAGATGGCTATTGCAAACATTAATGCAAATGGAGAAATTGCTCATAATAAGCCAAAATGCTTTCAACTCTATTCAATAATAATACATGTACTTTCATTTATTGAGATATTCAATAATTTTTGCTACTTTTTTTCCTCCTCTGGCTGAAAGCCAGTCGAGCTTATGTCATGGCGAATTGTCCGTCGTGCGTATGTATCTTTTTCCTTTAAACAACTTTTTCTCCCTAACAACTTGGCCAATTTGGTTGAAACTTCATAGGAAGCATCCTCTCAATGTCCTCTCTTAAATTGTTTCAATTTTTAGCTCTACTGGCCAAAGGCCAGTAGGGCTTATGTCGTGGCAATTTGTCCGTCATGCGTGCGTGCGTGCATCCGTCCGTAAACAATTTCTTGTTAACACGATACAGTCTTCACTTTTGATTGTATCTCAACCAAACTTATACAGTAGTTAGATATCCATGAGAGCTCGGTTCCTTTCGTAAACCAGCCAGATCCGCCCATGCAAGACTGGATTATGGCCCTTGAAATTGTTCAAATTGCTATAATTGAGCATGTGAATACAATAGAGGCTCTATTTACTATCTGATCTTCACCAAACTTAGATAGTAGTTAAATATTGATGAGAGCTTGGTTCCTTTTGAAAACCAGCCAGATCCGCCAAGACTGGATTATGGCCCATGAAATTGTAAAAATTGCTATAATACAGCTTGTGAACACAAAAGAGCCTCCATTTACTATCCGATCTTCACCATACATACATGCTCTGGATTGAAAATGACCAAGGAACCATACCAGTAGAGCATAGGCCCTCATGGGCCTCTTGTTTTTTGATCCATCTAAAATTCTAGTTTCCATTGTATCCAAAAGAAAAAATTATTGAAAACTTGAAAAACAAATCTTCTTCTCCAACAGTGTCAGGCCGATTTTCAAATAATTTTGTAGAAATGTTCCTTCATTGGATTCCTTCAAGAAATGTTGATTGGTATAGCTATAGTGAAAACTTAAAAAATCTTCTTCTCCGAAAGTGTTCAGCCAATTTTCAAATAATTGTGTAGAAATGTTCATTGGGTAACCCTCTATCAGATTCCTTCAAGTCATGTTGATTGGTCGAAAAACATGGCCGCCAGAGGGCGGGGCTATTTTGCCTTATATGACCATAGTGAAAATTTAAAAAATCTTCTCCGAAAGTGTCTGGCTGATATTCAAATAATTTTGTAGAAATGTTCCTAGGCTGACCCTTTATCAGATTCCTTCAAGCCATGTTGATTGGTTGAAAAAATATCCAGGGGGTGGGGCTATTTTGCCTTATATGGCTATAGTGAAAACTTAAAATATCCTCTCCGACGAAAGTGTCAGGCCGATTTTCAAATAATTTTGCAGAAACATTCCTTGGGTGACACTCTACAAGATTCCTTTAAGCCATGGTGGTTGGTAAAACCAGGGGGCAGGGCTGTTTGGAGATTTGATTTTTGCCTTATGGCTGTGGAGTGATACTGGCCCTCTTGGGCCTCTTGTTTTCAAAGTCGTCTACTCTAGATTTGTTTCATGTGGGAAAGGGTTAAATGTGATATTGTAGAATGGTCTGCCCTGACAACTTCTGGGAAAATAGTCAACACTTTCCATCATACAATAAATCTGCAGCAGATGATTTTTGAAGACATTATGGATTTCTGATTTTTTTTATATAAAAACTAGTTTAATTGAACTATACTCTGCAAAACCAACTTTGGAGCTCTTTTGGCGTAGAAAAATGTATACCAGCCTACAATGTGATCAGAGTGCAATGAAAATGGTGATAAATTATATAAAAATATAAGAAAAAAAGAAAGAGCAACGAACAAAAGATGGAAAGAGAAAATGGTCAAGAAAGATAACATTATTTATAATCATCTGATATATAAAAGTTAACCCATTTCTACTTGCAGACACATTTTGATGCATCTGCAGCAGACAATTTAGGATAACTTTATGGCAAAAGGGAAATTTCTCAATGTTTTCAACTCTATTCAATACTTATTCTTCTAGTATTAGAGATTTTCCATATTTTTGGAATGACATGTTAACAGTCGTCTGTGGCAAAGATTTGTTTTATGTTGGAAAGAGTTAACGTATTTATATTGCTTTATAGGGGTTTGACAATTTAGAATGGGAGGTAGAGTGTACCCAAGAGGTTTGGAAGACACTTCAAGACAAACATGTTATGCCGGAACTCAAAAATCGGATAGTCAAACAAATCCAGTCACTAGCCAGCGGAAATTGGCGGCCAGTCCTGTGTAAAAAGCTACGAAATGTCCCTAAAACATTAGATTTGTTTGAGGCAAAGTTTTCAAAGGGTAAGTATGCATGGTTACTTGGTTTAACACTTTCCCGCATATAGACACCTGAACTGACGACTTTTTGAATACATTGTGAAAGGAGAAATTGCTCAAAACAATGTTTTCAAACTTTTTTAGTGATTATACTTTCATTTCAGAGATTTTCCATGCTTTTGAGTTGAAATTTTCAAAGTCTTTTGCTGCAGATTTGTTGTATGTGGGAAAGGGTTAAATTGATATTTTATAGACCATAAGCCTCCCTATGAAACTTGATTTACAAAACAGATACATACTGATACATCCCTTCCTTAAAACTTTTCCCCCCTGCATACACATTGTGATGCATCATATAGTTTTGAAAAAAACATTGTTGAAAAAGAAGAAATTGTTAACAATAAGCAATTGCACATCTTTGCACTATATTTTCAATAATTGTATGTTTTATATTTGTGATCATCCGGCGTCGTCGTTATCGTCTGATGTTAACAATTTCCTACAAATGACTTCTACTAAACCAATGGACTGATTTCAAAATGACTTCACAGGAATGTTCCTTAGGTCGTTCTCTTTTTAATTTGTTCAAAGAATTTCATTCCAAGTACAACTTTGGTTGCTGCGGCATCAGAAAAGGGGAAAATTGCCAACACTTTAAAAATCTTCTTGTCCAAAAGTAATGGC
Source organism: Serripes groenlandicus (assembly GCA_031761405.1). Lineage (NCBI taxonomy): Eukaryota > Metazoa > Mollusca > Bivalvia > Cardiida > Cardiidae > Serripes > Serripes groenlandicus. The sequence goes on along the minus strand of JASEVX010000013.1, from coordinate 33,615,997 downwards.
CCGATTTAAAAATTGTTTTGCACAAATGTTCTTTGGGGCACCCTCTACCAAGATTGTACAAATATTTCCGATCTGTTAAAAAACATGGCTGCCAGGGGGGCTTAGCTTGTTTTCCTTATATCTGCATTGTTAAAACTTTAAAAATCTTCTTGTTCAAAAGTACTGGCCATATTTAAAGATAGTTTGGTACAAATGTTCCTTGGGTGTTCCTCCACCAAGATTGTTGAAATTATACCAATCCTTTGAAAAAAAACATGGCTGTCAGGGGGTGGGGCTTGTTTTCCTTATATGTATATATATAATGAAAACTTCAAAAAACTTCTTGTTAGAAATGTTCCTTGGATGACCCTCTTTCAGATTCCTTCAAGCCATGTTGATTGGTTGAAAATCATGGCCATCACAGGGCGGGACTATTTAGTGAAAACTTAAAAAATCTTCTCCTCCAAAAGTGTTTAGACGATTTTCAAATAATTTTGTAGAAATATTCCTAGGGAGACGCTTTATCAGATTCCTTCCAGCCATGTTGATTTTCGAAAACTATGGCCGCCTGAGGGCGGGGCTTATATGGCAATAGTGAACAAAAATAAAATCAGGTGAGCGATCCAGGGCCATCACGGCCCTCTTGTTTAGAGTACTCACACCATTGAGTTTGGAGGTCAATTACTAAAGGATGGCATATGCCTCTTATCTAGATCTCTGTCTGTTCTATTTTTGTCAAGGTTCCAGAATTATTTGGGAGAAAGCTATTGCCTTTTCTCCGCGATGCAGTGAATCTGCTGAGCGTAGACTTCAGCTTGATACAGAAGACACGAGTCAAGCGGTAAGAGGAGGGAGGATTTACTCTGAGATCATACGCGTGTGGGCGATCGTGTTCGCCCATGACAATATATACAGGTAAGTCATAGATCAACACATTGGTTTGTCCATGCTATTGACCTTTGTCGTCGTAATATAACTGAAATAAAGTTGCAAATGGCATTAAATCACACAAAAACGTTCCCATTGATTCTTTTTTTTATATCCATCAAAGGTCTATGTGTCAAGGTTGTCAGTTGCTTGGAATATTGCGGAAACTAGGTGCTGTGATAGAACTGAAATACTTTTGAAAATGGCATTAATCCCTTATAATTAGTCCATGCTTTACTGTGGTTTATTGAGATATGTAAGTGTCACAAGGTGAGAAAAACAAGCAGCCAGTCTACGGCTCAAATCAGGGATCTCTTGCTTTCAGAGCGAGTACTCTACCAACTGAGCTAATCAGGCCGCTTACAAGCACTCTCTTCAATTGTGTATGAGTTCGACCCGCGACATAATCAAATTATAACCCGATAAACTCACTGTTTTAAAACGTAAATTTATTAAATGATAATTTAACTGTTTACTCTCGCCTTTAACTCTTTCCCTTTCCCACATGTAGATGCTAATGACAACTCTGCAGCCTATGACTTTTGAAAACATTGCAGCAAAACGAGAAATTTCTCAGTGTCAACCATTATTAAAGGCATGAAATAAGCTGATCAGTTCTTTGCTTAGATGTAAAATCAAGATAGGTTTTCTTAAATTAACCGTAAAAGTGATATATTGACTTTTGGCATATTGTTATAAGTCCCCTACCAGTCGAAGACCGGTTTGGGGACTATAGGTTTGGTCGATTCCGTCTGTCCGTCGGTCTGTCCGAGTGCACGAATGGACACTTGTTGGGTACTGTCAAAAGCCTACCCACCACCCTTATAAGACACTTTGATAAGTATTTTTTTTTCATTATTTTCTAATGGGTACCTAATTAGCATATTAATGCTATTTATTCCGTAAAAGGGGGTTAATTACGGAATTAACCATATCCTTGTTGGGTATACCCAACAAGAAAAGATCAAAGGAAAATACCCAACAAATACCCGTCCGTGGGTACGTCCGTTCGTGTGTCCGTCCGTAACAACCTTGTGACCACTCTACACTGAACATCCTGCCACCGATCTTAACCAAACTTGATATACAGTTAGAATATGGCAAGGTCTAGAAGCCTATTTATTTTCAAGGTCATAGGTTTAAGGTCAAGGTCAAAATTGGACTTTGACTATTTTCCCATATCAACAACCTTGTGATCACTCTACACTGAACATCCTTCAATCAATCTTATCCCCTCTGCTAACGAAGTTTGAGATGGGGATAAAGTAATGGGACTGTCCGGTTTTTTTTGTTCGTCTGTTCGTTTATCTGTGCGTCCATCCGTAACAACCTTGTGACCACTCTACACTGAACATCCTTCGACCGATCAGCAAGGTCTAGAAGCCTATTTATTTTCAAGGTCATAGGTTAAAGGTCAAGGTCGAAATTGGGTTTTGAATATTCAATATCAACAACCTTGTGACCACTCTACACTGAACATCATTGGACCGATCTTAACCAAACTTGGTATACAGTTAGTATAAGGCAAGGTCTAGAAGCCTATTTATTTTCAAGGTCATAGGTTAAAGGTCAAGGTCACAATTGGACTTTGACTATTTTCCCATATAAACAACCTTGTGCCATTTAAGGCAAAATAGTAGTTCTATTATTTTCGATCACAAGAGAACTCGATGTGATGATTGAATACTGAGGGGATGCATCCGCTTTGCGGTGCCCTCGTTTATATTATTTTTGTCCTTTCGCCACACTATTTTTGTTACAGATGCATGTGGGAAAGGGTTAAAAAGCTAATGAAACAATATTTTACATAGATCTGTTGAGAAAATAAAACAGTCACACCATCGAGGAGAAGAGTGTATTATACAGAAAGATCTACGGGGAATCAAGACGGACTCGTCACAACTCAACTTGACCAAGGGCACGCAAATCTATCCCAAAATGTTCGCCGAAAATGACGTTCCAGTGGAGAGAGTTGTCAAACAACAAGAGGTAGGCATACAATATTGATTGTTTGGTGTTTTACGCCCCTTTCAACAATTTTAAGCTCGTCTGTTTTTGCAAGGGAAAAAAGACGGGCTATTGTGATACCAATAGCGTCGTCTTAGACTGTGTCATTACAAAACTTTAACCTAACCTCATTTTCCAACATTTTCACATGAAACTTTGTACACATGTACTTGGGAGCAATACACATGTCTTTACCAAGTCACATCATTCTGGCTTTAATAATTATTCAGTAATGCCCCTTTTTTTTACTAAGAATAATTCCAGACAAGTGTTAGCATTTGCTCCGCGGCTCTCTTGTTCAGTTATATCATTTCATTGGTAAGTTACCAGTACTACTGGGCCATTTATCCAGATACCAGCCAGTCAGTCGAATACTAACACTGCAACCTTGAGCGCCAAGGAGAACAGCCATATCTCTTGTTCAGTTATATCATTTCATTGGTGAGTTACCAGTACTACTGGGCCGTTTACCCAAATACCAGCTAGTCAGTCGAATACTAATACCGCAACCTTGAGCGCCAATGAGAACAGCCATATCTCTTGATCAGTTATATCATTTCATTGGTAAGTTACCAGTACTACTGGGCCATTTATCCAGATACCAGCCAGTCAGTCATTATACTTATACCGCAACCTTGAGCGCCAAGGAGAGCAACCATAACTATCCCTTTCAAAGTCTTTGGTATGACCAAGGGATGTAATATATTTATACATGAGAGCTATAGATAAGAAAAAAAGACAAGCTATTGTCGTCACTTGATCGTCGCCGTCGGCATGGGTTAAGATTTGAGGTTAGGGCACTTACATGAAAACTATCAAAACTATTACTTTAAAACTTGGAAAACTTGTTTATCTAATACCTTCTTTATAAAGTATGCTAAAGATGCTGAGTGTGATCTGTTTATTGGGGTAAAAATCATGAATTTTGGTGGATTTTGAGAATAAAATAAATTGAAACTTTCTACAATGCTTCTCAGCTACCACACCTATGTAAATAATCAAGTTTGATAACTCATTTAATGCAAGTTATGGCCCTTTCTTAGAAATTCTGGTTAAAGTTTTGCGTGCAACTACATTAAGAGTCCATATTTCAGTATTTACTTGATGCATTGCATTGAAACTTTGTACAACTCTTCCAAACTATCACACCTATGTACATTAACAAGTAAAATAACTCTATCCTGCATATAATGCAAATTAAAAATAGAATAATATGAAAAATACAATACCTTTAGTTGCATTTGAATTCGAGCCCCGGTAGCTCAGTTGGTAGCGACGCCGGCTGTCAATTCAGGGGTTGTGAGTTCGAACCCCAGCTTCTTTCCGTCGTTTGACAAAATCATCGTGACAAGCGTCATTCGTCTTCCACCAATGGGCTTACAATCTATGTGAAAAAGCAGCCAGTTGCTTGGAAAGAATGTTGTGTGGATTACTGGTGTGAGAAAGCCAGGAAACACATGAGTAGGTGAACTGGCCGACGTGATATGACTGACAAATTGTTGAAAAAGTTGTTTTTCCACAATCAATTACATTTGAATTATTGTGACCAAACTTAGTGTGAAGTAATTACTATTGAAAACCTTTTGTAGGATTCTGTTTAGGGCTCATTGGGTCAACAATTAGAAAAAAACCATTAATACTTGTGTATTTGAGAGTTACTTCTTCGACCACAAATCTATTTGGACAACATGCAGTCTAGCTCAATAATGGATTTATTTCCACATGGTAATTCTTGTTTTGATACTTGAAATATAGCAGTACTGTGAGGCTATTATAATACTCAAAAATCCGTTCCGAACTTGAAGATTTTTTATATAAAATAAGTAAACTGTAGAAGGATTAAATCAGACAAGCGTCCAGCACATGCAGGCGGTGCACTTGTTTTTGATGCTCTTACTTTATGATGTTGGTACTTGTTCACAACTTGCGGGATTATATGTGTGTGGCCTGGTTAACTCGGTTAATTTAGTAGTACTCGAAGCCATATGTAGGGAAAGAAAAGCATGGAGCCTGTCCAGGACCCCTTGTTTCCCTAATGACACTAAGGGTTCAAAATGATTAGTTTGCCCATTGTGCATCCTTCATTGTCCGGTTGAGATATCTTCTGAATCTGCTTGTCTGATTCCAAGAAAATGTAGTAGAAATGTTCTTTGAGTGACACGCTACAAAGATTGTTCAAGCCATATTGATTGGTTGAAAAACGTAGCAGCCAGGCGGCTTCAGAAAAGGGGCAAAAGGTTCTTGACTGATTTAAAGATAATTTGACAGAAATGTTCCTTTAAAGACCCTCTACATAATTTGTTCAAGCCAAACAGATAGCCGCAAACAGCATCAGAAAAAGGCTAAATTGAAAAATCAACTCGACCAATTTCAACAAAACTTCACAGGAATGATCCTTTGGTGGTCGTCTTTCAAATTCATTGTTTGAATATTAAATGCCTTATTACAATGTTTTTTACTGTTGGCTATTTGATTAACAGTGTCCACTTCTTGCAGTTTCATTTTTTCCTGATATTAGCCGTTACACTATGGCTGCAAAATTATCTATACTACTAATGATCGATTTTGGGCCATCTTGGCCCTCTTGTATTTCATTCATATACATGTATAATGATCCATTTGGGAGAATTTACTCTTTCCTACATCTGTAGCATATAACTTTTGAAAATGTCGGCAAATGGTGAAATTGCTAAATATTTTCAATTCTATTCAATGATAATACTCTCTTTTTGTCTACAAGTTTGAAAACTTGTCTACTGCAGATTTTTTGTATGTGGTAAAGGGCACAGATAGTGTATATCATAAAAATTATACTTACAGGAACTGCAACATTACTTCCCTCCCGCCAGTTCTAACGAGACCGAATATCACATTCTGAAATTTTACTCATTTTCCTCGACGCTCGTCAGCCATATTTTACAGAATATCGACACAAAGGTTGACTTTCCGTTCAGAGTGACTGACCTTGAACACGCCATCATCAACCTTCCATCAAAATGGCCCATCCTACTGTTAGGACGGAGTGGAACAGGTATTAACCCTTTCCCTCATACGACAATTTTGCAGCAGACGACTTTGAACATATTTTGTCAAAAAATAGAAAATCTCTATAATTGACTAAAAGCTTTGTGATTTCAACTTTTGCCACATATTTTCAACTGAATTTGAAGATTTTACTTTCTGTTATAAAGAACTTCCATTTTTTTGCCGTGACTTTTACAAAGTTGTCAGCTGTAGAATCGTTGCCGACGCCTACAACTATCAGTTTCTTACAGGGAGCATGTAACAGATCAGTTGAAACATATGACAAATCTTCGGCAGACAGCATTGAAAACGCCTAAGCAAAAACACTGCAATTCTCTACAAATATACTGTTTATTATAGAATGAAGAAGAAAATATTTTAACAAAAGTTGTCTGCTGCAATTGCGCATGTGGGAAAGTGTAAAATGGTTTATAATACCTATGTCAGCAGTTTTTCAGTCATATCACAGAATTTCATGAGTAAAATACCAGATCAGCTTGTAAGCTTTTCCTGACACCACAGTAATGATACTATCCATACAACCCAGAGTGCCAAGGAGGGAACCCACTGCCACCATTTTAAACCATTTGGTGAAACCTTTTGACATGGAGACACATGGGGATTACATGAACATTGGAACCTGTGTATAAAGACAACTAATGGAGTTAACAATGTGGTCTTTGTTCACAGGTGCTCTTTAATACAGGGTCATTTATACAGAAAATGAGTATTTGAGAAACTAAAATTATGGTTGCTATAGACAAGGAATTGCTAATCCAAGTTGGTTTTAAGCAAAGGTTTGACTGTACTTTAATTTCATCTGCAATAAGATACGCTAGCTAAGAGGCATGGCTAAAAGTGAATTCACCTTCATTTATTAGTTTAAACAATATACACAACAACATCCTTCCATCTGTAAGTCTGTCATGCTTTTTAGCTCACCTGAGCTTTGCTCAAGGTGAGTTATTGTGATCGCCTTTTGTCTGGTGTCCGTCATGTGTAGTGCGACGTGCGTCAACATCTTCTCCTCAGTAACCAGTCGGTCAATTAAGATGAAACTTCACGAAAAGCACCCTCTCAATGATGACCTTACCAGAATTCCTATAAATGTTTGGGATCCATGCAGAACTCTGGTTTACATCACAACTAAATGAAAACTTGTGAAAAAATGGTCGGCAGATTTTCAAATAACTTTGAAGAAATATTCCTTGGATGACCCTCTATCAGATTCCTTCAAGCCATGTTGATTGGTCGCAAAACATGGCCGCCAGGGGGTGGGGCCATTTTGCCTTATATGGCTATAGTGAAAACTTAAAAAATCTTTTCCTCCGAAAGTGTCAGGCCGATTTTCAAATAATTTTATAGAAATGATCCTTAAGTGATCCACTATCAGATACCTTCAAGCCATGTTGATTGTTCGAAAAACATGGCCGCCAGTGGGCAGGGCTATTTTGCTTTATATGGCTATAGGGAAAACTTAAAAAATCTTCTCCTCCAAAAGTGTCAGGCCGATTTTCAAATAATTTTGTAGAAATGTTCCTTGGATGACCCTCTTTTAGATTCCTTCAAGCCAGGTTGATTGGTGAAAAAACATGACCACCAGGGGTCGGGGCTATTTTGCATTATATGGCTATAGTGATAACTTAAAAAATCTTCTCCTCTGAAAGTGTCTGGCAGATTTTCAAACAATTTTGTAGAAATGTTCCTAGGGTGACCCTCTATCAGATTCTTCAAGCCAAGTTGATTGGTCGGAAACTATGGCCGCCAGGGTACGGGGCTTTTATGGCTAATGTGCAGACATGTGATATTTTCCTAAAGCCAAATAGGGAGATTTGGTATTTTTGGTAGGGAGATTGGGGTCCCAAATAGGGAGCTTTTTTCGCGGCAAGATTTTCTGCAATATACTTTTCATTTGATGCTAAAATAGACACTTTTCAACCTTTAAATTGACATTAGCTAGGGTCATGACTGTGAACATGTTGTTTACATGCATGCATACATAATTAACGATCATCTGTTGTAACAATAATATGAAGGAGAAAACAATAAAAAAAAAAAAAAAAATTTTTTTTTTTTTTTTTTTTTTTTTTTTTTTTTTAATTTTCGGCGGGAGACTGAGCGGGAGCAGCGTTAGATGAGGCTTCAAATCGGGAGCTTCCGCCGATATCGGGAGATATCACATGTCTGCTAATGTGGGGGAAAAAATCAGGTGAGCGATCCAGGGCCATCATGGCCCTCTTGTACTTAATGAAATATTGGCAATTATGTGTTGCTTCAAACACTATTGTTCTATCCAGGTAAGACAACTTGCTGTCTATACAGACTATGGAGTCAGTTCCATGGTTACTGGAACAAGGCAAAGGAGGCTGATGCCCCGTTATTACCTAGATGTGTTGAGTTTGTGCATACCAAATCACCAGAAGAGGGGAACCAGGAGGATGAAAGTGGTAAGGACTATTCTAACTTTTCTTGCTGCTATGTGTGATTTTCAAAAATATGAAAGTATCAGACTGATTTTCAAAAGAAAATGTAGACACAATTCTTGGTTTACCCTCTAGCTGATTACCTTAAGCCATGCTGATTGGTCAAAAGACATGGCCACCAGGAGCTGGGGCTGTTTTACCCTTGATGCCCGAGTGTAAGATTTAGAAAAGTATTTCCTTCAAAAATGAATGTCTGATTGTGAAAAATTAACTTGTAAATGTATATAGACATTTCTTTAGTGACCTTGTAAGTATTATTAATTTGATAAAAGACATACAACATAGGTTAGGGTTATTTCGCCATGTGGCAATGGAGCTATACTGGTCATCTTACATTAGCTTACCTGGTTATTGTGGTGACATGATAAATCACATACAAAACTCAGGTGAGTCATACAGGGCCATCATGGCCCTCTTGTTATCATGTGGATTGTTTTAAATTGCAGATGATTCTGATGGCGAAGTTTCTGAAGCCGAAGAAGAGGGAGCCGTTGGTCAATCAGAAAAGTCTGGCTGTGATTTAAATGACCAGCCCGTTCATGGAAAGTATGACCACATACATCAACTCTTCATAACCAAAAACCTTGTCCTCTGTAGCGAGGTACAGAAAAATTTCCGTGAATTGAGTCATGCGGACGAGTTAATGCGGGAACATGTAGAACACGAGGAAGAAGAACTTCCAAACAAGCTTCAAGATGCTGGCGACTACTCGTATCCAATGTTCCTCACGTCTCGCCAACTTCTACTTATGTTGGATGCTTCGATTGGTCAACCATATTTCTTCGACCGTAAAGACGATGGAAGTATGAAGGTATGTTGATTCATGGTCCCCACTCTTTGGATCAGCTGGAAAAATTGGTTGAATTAAAAAACAAAATTGAAAGAATTGAAAGGTCTTTTCCACATACAGCAAATTGCAGTAGACAATTTTTGAGACATATAGGCAAAAATATAGAAAATCTCTTTCAATGAAAGCAAGATTATTTAAAACATTAGGAAAAAGGAAATTGCTTATGATCCATTACTTTTGACACAACGTTTTTAAAGAGTGATCAAACACTTGGTAACTAGGTAAAATTTTAGAAAAAAATATTGTGAACACATCCAATCCTCATGAAAAACATCAGAATATTCATCTCAGTCACATTAGTTCAAAAATTGGTCATTTTGGGACAAACACTAGGTCACAAGGTCAAATTTAATTTTGTATTTGTTGAAAAGAAAAAGATAAAAAAAATCTCATTACACTACTACATGTACAAAACTAAGTCTTTCATTGTTTATGATCAATCTCCATTCTAAGGTAGGTTGACCATACGCACAGCCAACTAATTATTGATCATAAACAGTAATGGAAATGAGTAATCTTGCCAATCATTAGTCTTAGTATGTATACAGTGCTTAAACTTCATTAAGGAATAATTATAAGATTTGTGAATTCCACATACACTTTTAAAGATGTTTGTCAGAATATTTGAATTTTATTATTTATCAATAAAACCACAAAACAGACAATTTAGGATTTGCATGCAATAGCACGTCATTTTACCTTTCCCCTATTAAAGTCAACATTTGACACCTTTGCAGCAATCTACTTTTAAAACACTGAGAAAAGGGTTAAATCGCTGAAGACATGAGTTCTCTCTTTTTCTCATAATAATATTAGCATGGCATCCTTATTACGGTATATCATACTTTGACAAATGTTATATAAATTAGACCACCCTCGAAATATAATATCAGCTAAACAGTTAAATTTCATTGAAATTGTTGTATAATTTCAAAGTTAAATTCAAACATAAATTGAACCCTACAACATGTTAATTTATTGTAATTATTTTCTTCATTTTTGTCTCGCCCACGATAGTGGAGTGAGACATAGCAGTCACTTTTCCGGCGACGGCGGCCGATTTTACAAATAGCTATATCTCGGCAACCCTTGCTTGAATTTTTCTGAAACTTTGTTAGCTGTATTGTTTGGTCATGGGACATCTGTCAACGTCAAAATTTTCAGGGTAAAGGTCATAATTGTGCAGAACTTGACCTTTGTTAGGTAACTTAACCTCAAAACTTAACCTTTCTTATATCTCAGTAACCCCTGCTTGAATTGTTCTGAAACTTTGTCAGATGTATTGTTTGGTCATGGGACATCTGTCAACGTAAAAGTTTTTAGGGTCATGGGACATCTGTCAACCTCAAAATTTCAGGGTCAAGGTCAAAATTGTGCAGAACTTGACCTTTGTTAGGTAACTTAACCTCAAAACTTAACCTTTCTTATATCTCAGCAACCCCTGCTGGAATTTTTCTGAAACATTGTCAGATGTATTGTTTGGTCATGAGACATCTGTCAACGTCATAATTTTTAGGGTTACGGTCATAATTGTGCAGAACTTGACCCTTCCTTATATCTCAGCAACCCCTGCTGGAATTTTTCTGAAACTTTGTCAGATGTATTGTTTGGTCATGGGACATCTGTCAACGTCAACATTTTCAGGGTCAAGGTCATAATTGTGCAGAACTTGACCTTTGTTAGGTAACTTAACCTCAAAACTTAACCTTTCTTATATCTCAGCAACCCGTGCTTGAATTTTTCTGAAACTTTGTCAGATGTATTGTTTGGTCATGGGACATCTGTCAACGTCATAATTTTCAGGGTCAAGGTCATAATTGTGCAGAACTTGACCCTTTCTTATATCTCAGCAACCCCTGCTGGAATTTTTCTGAAACTTTGTCAGATGTATTATTTGGTCATGGGACATCCGTGTCAATATCAAAATTTTCAGGGTCGAGGTCATAATTGTGCAGAACTTGACCTTTGTTAGGTAACTTAACCTCAAAACTTAAACTTTCTTATATCTCAGCAACCCCTGCTGGAATTTTTCTGAAACTTTGTCAGATGTATTGTTAGGTCATGGGACATCCGTCAACGTCAAAATTTTCCGGGTCAAGGTCATAATTGTGCAGAACTTGACCTTTGTTAGATAACTTAACCTCAAAACTTAACCTTAGTCCTATCTCAGCAACCCCTTATGGAATCTTTCTGAAATGTCAGATGTATTGTTTGGTCATGGGACATCCGTAAACATTTTAAGATCAAGGTCATAATTTTACAGAACTTGACCTTTGTTAAGTAACTCAACCTTGGTTATACCTCAGCAACCCCTGCTGGAAGTTTTCTGAAACTTTGTCAGATGTATTGTTTGGTCATGGAACATCTGTCAACGTCAACGTTTTCAAGGTCAAGGTCATAATTTTACAGAAATTGACCTTTGTTAGGTAACTTGATCTTGGTTATATCTCAGCATCCCCTCCTGGAATTTTTCTGAAACTTTGTAAGATGTATTGTTTGGTCATGGGACATCTGTCAACATTAACATTTTCAAGGTCAAGGTCATTATTTTACAGAAATTCACCTTGTTTAGGTAACTTAACTTAAAAACTTAACCTTGGTCATATTTCTGGTCATTGGACATCCGTCAACATAAAAATTGTCAAGGTCAAGGTCATAATTTTGCAGAATTTGACCTAGGTTAGCTTACTTTACCTTGGTTATATCTTTGCAACCCCTGCTGGAATTTATTAAAATATATTAAGATATATACACATGTAGTGAGTTATAGAGAATATTATGTCCCTGACGTAAGATATGAACTTTATCTGACGAGGTTGGGAGAATTGGTAATTGGCGAGACAATTATCGTTTCTCACAGCCGAGTCTGATAAAGTTCATGTCGAAGGTCAGGGACGTAATATTCTATTTATCTTGCATGTAAAATTATGTTTTCAGGTAAATCTACATTCATTTGAACTAGTTTTAATAAATAACATACAAAATTACAAAAGCCCATTCGTGAATGACCTCACCTTAAATAGAATGACGTCACGCGTGTGCATAAATACGCGCCGAATTACATTGTGTACACACGACATACGGAAGCTAAAGAGTTCCGACTTTAACTCCTTATTTCTCGATTATTACTACTTAATTTGTATATCTGGTGTGACATAATACCTTAAAATGGCAATATTAACTCGAACATATTCTTAGTAGAAGTGTAAGTATTGCTGATTGGCCGTCGCTTCAGTACACAAGATAGGTCAAATGTATGTCAACCGCCGTGTTTTGAAAATGAATAGTTGTGTTGGATCTGAAAGTCAATGTATAAAGTTAGTTCATACTATTGAAGTTCAAGTAACACTCAAAGTTTAAATACAGATGACTATATTCAAGATCAGTGTGATGCTTAGGCTTAGTCGTCGTTTAGATTGGAGACATTCATTTTTGGAAAAGGATACCGTCACTGTTGTGGGTAGACAAGTCGAAGACACGTTACGAAACTTTTAGTTTAAAGAATGATCATTTAAACACTAGCTGTACGTAAATGATAAAGTTATTTAACAAGAAGAAACATTTTCTGGAACGCACAATGATTTTCTGTCTGAACTGCTGTATGAAAGAGGAATCCATGAGTAGATGAGGCTGTTCGAAAACCCTTTCTTGTGGTAGAACACAGACTGACGATAGAAATTAAACTTTTGTCATTTAACGTGGATTCATTTAAGTGTATTAAAATTACTTGTGGAAACATAGATAGGACATTACTTGCTTCAGATTGTATTTAAAAAAGGTTACCTATGAACTGATCTCGTGAGAATAAACATGTTTATGGTTGCTACATTTTCAACGAAGAAAGACAGTTCATCAAGTAAGACTGAACATGGAGATTCCGTGTGATTTATATAACGATATTCTTTTCGATTTGTATTTGCATTGTACAATTTGTTGAAATGTAATTAAAACAATAATAACTTTATTTCTGATTGTTATTTTATGTTTATTCATTGCTTTGACTGCTATACTATCAACATAATTGAGCCGTTCCACGATAAAAACCAACATTATGGATTCTGCGTAATGTATCGAACCAGATCAGCCTGCGCAGGTTAATCTGGTCCAACACATTCCGTCTCAGGGGGATAGAGGTATTGAGCAATGATTCCTTAAACAGAAAATCCACAGGAGGCGAAACGTGTCTGAACGGGTTAGCCTGCACGTAGTTCCAGTGATTACGTTATTTCTAAAAATAAGTAGACTGATAAAGATAAAAGTTTATCATACCAGTAGACATGTAAACAAAAGGTTTATCATACCAGTGTTATACGTCGCGTAATCTGCTCATTGCATGATAATTATGTCTCCCCCCTCCGGATATTGCTTTTGCCTGCGCCGTCTGTCTGTCTGTCTGTACGTCCACATTTCTTGTCCGGCCTTTATCTCATAACCCCTTGGCCACATTTCTATGAAACTTCACAGGAGTCATCGGTACAATGTCTTGTTGCGCATATTACGAGGGCGTTTAATTTGACCTACTTTTGGATGAGTTATTGCCCTTTTTTTAAATTTGGTTGTCTGTCTGTCTGTCTGTCTGTACGTCCACATTTCTTGTCCGGCCTTTATCTCACAACCCCTTGGCCACATTTCTATGAAACTTCACAGGAGTCATTGGTACAATGTCTTGTTGCGCATATTACAAGGGCGTTTAATTTGACCTACTTTTGGATGAGTTATTGCCCTTTTTTTAAATTGCCATTTCATTCTTGTCCGGCCTTCATCTCACAACCCCTTTGCCACATTTCTATGAAACTTCACAGGAGTCATCGGTACAATGTGTTGTTGCGCATATTACGAGGGCGTTTAATTTGACCTACTTTTGGATGAGTTATTGCCCTTTTTTAAAATAAATCACTAACTGACAAAATACAGTCAGCCAGACAAATACCCCTTAGGGGAGAAATACGTTATTCCCAAAAACAACCTCTAGTATTATTTATCATGACATGTTGATAACAATGCATTGACAGACACTTACTTTTTCACATTTTATCAACTTTACTTTCTTTTTGCATAGTGATACCATTTAATATCTGATTTTCTTAGAAGGACGAGACACCCTCAGCCCGAGGTCTTGTTTATAATGAAAATAACAAACTACTCATGTTCTAAAATTATATTATGATGAACGCACTTGTGTCAATGATGCATAACAATTAATATGCAGATCGCAAGCAAAATGCCTGTAGGGAATCTAATGACACATTTAAAATTGTCAAGGACGAAATAATTTTGTATGAAAGACCCGATTCGTGAACCATCTTCTTCGCAGAGTTGTCGTTCTTTACACTCTCTTTATAGGCAGAGAGTGTTCATTCAAAGTCATTTTTCTATTAAAACCAGTTCAGTGTCCGACAAATCCATTGCCCGGAGCCCGCAGGCTACCTGAATAATTGCTTGGGCTACTGTCATTTTTGTTTCGCTGCGACGAAGTTGCGAAAGCGAAAATAAGGTGTTGCTTTTATGGCGACGGCGTCAACTACTTGCATTTAGCTCAACGTTAAAGTTAGTTTTTTTTTAACTTTTCTGAATAAGTACTGGTACTGCAGCTTTCATATTTGGAATATAGTTACATCTAATACCCTCCTTCACATTGTATGCTAAAGATACTGAGTGTGACCTTCTTTTTGGGGTAAAAAACATGATTTTTGCTGGTTTTGGGTTGACTTTTGGGGTTTTGGGGTAAAACGTTTGTATTTTGTTATTTGTTTTGAATTTTTTGTACTTTTGAACATTGCGTTTAGCTCAATTATTATTTTTTAATTTCTTTTATTTTTAAACTTTTAAACTTTTTTAATTTCTTGTTTGAAAACAATTGTGTTTAGCTCTATGTTAAAGTTTTGTTATTTTACTTTTTGTCTTTTACACTTGCATTGATAGTCAAAGCAGGGGACAGCGAGACATTTAATTACGCGTGATTCTTGTTAAATGAAAGTCCGGCTTAATTATTTACACACATGTCATGTATAAACAGCGGTATTTCACTGTATGTTACATGCGAAAAACCACTCGCTATGACCATAAAAAAAATCAATAACAGTAGGCGGAGTTACCCACCATCAGATCGAGTGGTTTCAGCCAACCAAATCACATCAGTAATAGTCAACGTGATATATATACCCAATGAGGCGGTCCAATAATTAGTGACAATTGTTCCCTGGGGCTATGCTATATGAATGCTAGCGAATTACCGATGGATCGGTCTCATGAAATTATTTCCTTAAATGTATTTTGATCCATATTTCTACTTTCGGTATGCAATGTTTGCAAAATGGTGCAAACCGGTTCAGAAAGACTTGGAAGAAACTTTTCGCCATGCAGAAGTTAATAAAATAAATTCGATCCAAATTAAAGACAATATGACGACTTCTAGATCTTATCTTGCCGTTCATCAGATATAAATTATTCTTTATGATCGACATAATATTCGTAATTTCAGGGACACTAGTGTCCCTGGGAATATCAAAGAAAATTGTTTGGAATGAAATCTATAAATGATTTACCGAGAATAATAAATGCCCAATCAAGGCTTTACATGTTCATCAAAATTAATTAGGCGGGAAAAAGCAGATGACTTAATAGTTGCGATTTCATTGGATGAAATGAGAAATTGGGTCAATGATGTTCACGACCTGACGACCCCAATGTTTACCGATTTATAATTCTCAAAGTAGGGAACCATGATTAATATTGCGCAATCATCAAAATGGCGGCTATGTCACCTATAATTAACTATTTGTAAGAGAGTGTAAAGAACGGCTCTCTGCAAAGGAGATTGATCTGCGTGGTCGGTATTCGCTAGTCATGTGATCAACAGTTTTAGCTTAGAAACAGTTCATATTTTAGATATACATGAATAAACATTATTAAATGCATTCTTCACAAATCAAGACATCTCTTTGAACATGAAAATAACATTTAGTAAGTTAAAATTGCTATTAAAGGGAGAATTCGACGTGATATTTATCTCGATATGGACACATAACAGTCTGCTGCAAGTCTTATAGGGACTGTTTTGTCTTTGTAAATAAAACAAAAAACAGAAAAGCGAGTCAAACTAAAGAAACTGCAACTACTTAAAACATCGGAATATTTATTTCATTTTAGATGTGTCATAACTTAGTGTTTTTAAACAAACGCAATTGTAATATGTTCAAGACATTTAAATTTGTTTTTTTCTAATAATAACTCGTCCTCTCATGTCATTTCCAAAAACCTATTAAAAATATAAGTCGCGGGCTTCTGCCCGGCGACTAATAATTACTGAATACAGTTGAAAACGTTTTGGCAAAATGAGAAATTGCTTGTTTTCCAAATATTTGAAAAATTGCTTGTTTTGAGCAATATCTCCTTTTGCTACAATGTTTTCAAGATTCGCCTGCTGCAGATGTTGTGTCAAAATGAGTCTATAAGTGGGAAAGGGTTAATGCTAAACAACAGACAAGGGAGGTAATAACTGTAGTTCCGGAAACTGTATTATTAACCATGATATTTTAGGCGGATGTAGCAGGATGGTCTGATGACGGTCCTCTGAGTGTTCTCTCCCTACTTGAAGAAGATTCTGACAGCGAGAATGAGGACAAGTTCGAGGAAGATGATGAAGATGGGGACCCGGAAATCCTTCAGGCAACTTCTCGGAAAAATAAGGTCTGTCAATCTCCATGATATTCTATCATTAAAACTTTGTGGGAAAAGGGGAAATTGCTTTTTTCCCATTTAATGAAACTCTGATAACTTTGAAAACATTCAGACAAAAATGTGAAAGTCGCTTATAATGAAGTTTTATTTATTGAATATAATTGATTATCAGCAATTTCTCCTTTTGCCAGTGTTTTCAAAAGAGGTCTGCTGCAGATGATTCAGAATGCATCGGGAAGGAATAAAATACCATTCAGACAAACTTGAAAGTATTATTTATTTCAAGTGTTATCCCTTTCCCACATACAGCAGACAGCTTTTGAAAACATTGTGCCATAATAATTACAACTCATTTTCGTGTCCGGGCTTTATCTTCCACATGCTTTGATGGATTTTGGTATTACTTCACACAATTATTCTCCATAAAAAAAAGATTTGTCATGCACATCACTCAGCCACCTACTCCCAAGGTCAAGGTCACAGTTTGTCCACAGACATTGTGCATGATTAATATAAGCTGAAAGCTTGTTTCGCAATCGATGTAAAAAAAATAAGTTTAAACTAAACTAAACATGACTTAAAAACAGTGGTTCATGGCCTAAATACAAAAGAAAATGTTTCGCTTCACAATACAATTCAATACAATGTTAGAAAAAGGTAAATACTAAACTGATCAGTATAAGGTATAGTCATATCAAATATTAATATCAAAATGTTATATTTCACTTACTGATTATATGTGTTGCAGGTTGATCCAAGAAGAGAGATAACCTACCATGTATTTGTGGAAGAAGTTTGGCCAAAGATTAAAAAGAAACTGAGTTTTCATCCTTCATTAGTTTGGACAGAAGTTATGTCTTTCATCAAAGTAAGAAACAGGGCTATATAAGGAGGAGTTCACAAGTCTGTTACTTGCATTATCTCCCTTATATACCCTATTTTAGGCATTTCAAGTACCTACAACATAGGATTTGGAGATGAAATTAAGATTTATGAACATGAAATAAACCCTCTGTCTGAGGTAATTGCTTAACCCTTTCCCACATGCAAAACAAATCTGCAGCAGAAACATGATCAACCCTCTAAAAATGAAAGATTTTAATGTTGTTGATCCGTCTGTAGACCAAAGCTTGTCCGAGTGATAATATTTTCTATTTATTTTGAGGTCATTGGGTCAAAGGTCAAGGTCACAGTGACCTTGAACACAAAAACCCTTTTTAAGCTTGTCCAATTGATAACTCAACAATGCCCAGACATATGGTCCTCAAACTTGACTTGAAGGTTGGGTCTGACCATTAGATAAACCCTATTTATTTTGAGGTCATTGGGTCAAAGGTCAAGGTCACAGTGACCTTGAACACAAAAAACCATTTTTAAGCTTGTCCGAGTGATAACTCAACAATGCCTGGACCTATGGTCCTCAAACTTGACTTGAAGGTTGGGCCTGACTAGAAGATGAACCCTATTTATGTTGAGGTCATTGGGTCAAAGGTCAAGGTCACAGTGACCTTGAACACAAAAACTTTTAAGCTTGTCAGAGTGATAACTCAACAATGCCTGGACCTATGGTCCTCAAACTTGATTTGGAGGTTGGGCTTGACCTGTAGATGAACCCTTTTTATTTTGAGGTCATTGGGTCAAAGGTGAAGGTCACAGTGACCTTGAACACAAAAACCCTTTTTAAGCTTGTCCGAGTGATAACTCAACAATGCCTGGTCCTATGGTCCTCAAACTTAACTTGGAGGTTGGGCCTGACCAGAAAATGAACCCTATTTATTTTGAGGTCATTGGGTCAAAGGTCAAGGTCAAAGTGACCTTGAACACAAAACCCTTTTTAAGCTTGTCTGAGTGATAACTCAACAATGCTTGGACCTGGAGGATACATAATATCTGCAAATATCAGTCATCATCACAATGGGATTAAGAACTGTACCTACCATCCTCAAACTTTGAATGAACATTGTTCATAATCTTAAAACTGACTCATAGACATCCAATGTGAAATGACAAATCAACTGGCATTTCGGTCCATGCAAATTTTACTCAATTGTCCTAAGTTTTCTGCATTAAAAACATATTATCTGAAATGTTGAAGTGTTATTTTGATTGGGAGTTGAATACTTCTTATGAACTTTATATCATGATATTGCTGATTTCTTTGAGTTGCTAGATGACTTCTTTCCCCATGAGTCAACTCGTCGAGCCCCAATTGCTTAGTTGGTACTGATGAGTGTTATCAATGAAGGAGTTCTGAGTTTGAACCACAGCTAGGCCATTGATTCTTTCCTAAGATTGACAAAAGTCATTGGGAATAAAGTCATGGACTAAATTGTCAATGTGGAAATGTAACAAGTTTTCCGGGCCGACTATTGTATGGAGTACTGGTGCAAGAAAGTCAGAAAACACATGTTCGATAAACTTACAGCCGTGATATAACTGAAATACGGTTGAAAAATGGCGGTAACGCTTTCCTACCTACCACAACTCTGCAGCAGATGACTTTGAAAACATTTGGTAAAATGTAAGTAAACTCTTTATCAATGAAAGAACAATTAATAAATAATGTTTTCAAAAGTCGTCTGCTGCAAAGACTTCAGAAAGTGTCTGTATTTGGGAGAGGGCTAAGTCAATCAATGATGATGCAACTCCTTTTTCAGGGATCTTTTGAAGCGCTGTCCCAGACAAATGGCTATCTACCTTTAGATGAGTATCGCAAACTGGGTAGAAAGCGGGCACCAAACTTTTCTGTGGACAGGGAACCAATACACCGCTGCTTCAAACGCTATGAACATTTCAAGAAACAGCACCACCTGTTTGACGAGACGGATCTCGTCCACAATATCTATGGACGTCTGAGAAAAATGGAAAACCACCCTTGGGTGGTACACCAAATCTATGTCGATGAAACACAGGACTTCACACAGGCTGAATTGTGTCTCCTGATACGAATTTGTCAGAATCCAAATTATATGTTTTTAACAGGTATTAGTTTATTTTACATTGATTGCAATCAAGCTATTCAGCTTATTAATATTAAACACGCTCGATGTCTGCTTCCTGAAGCATAAACCAATTAACTTGCTCTGTTTGTGTTGAAAAATCCCAAAGGTAGAACGGGATCATCACGGGATTCGAACGCGGAACCATTGGTAAAAGAGGCCGACGCTCTACAACTGCACCACTGAATTATTATACATAGGTCTAGATCAGGGGGAGTAAACTGGTCTTTTTCTCACAATATTTCTAATTAATCACCAAAACTTGATGTTGTCCAATGAGACAATTCTTTTGAGTACTTACAACATAGGGTTTGGCAGTCAATAATGGTTTAAGAACTTAGCCAGAGCTTTGGGTCATCATATAGAAGTATTTCTTATTAAGTTGTCAACTTTTTCAGTAATTGTAAATCTTGTTTTTAGAGATTTTCCATTTATGCCTAGATGTTTTCAAAGTCATCTGCTGCAGCTTTGTTGTATGTGGAAAATGGTTATAGATTTGACTTGTATTAAACAGTCACCTCTCTTCAGCAGCAACATTTTAACTCTGCCCTGGATGGCTGCTTAAGCCAAGTTTGACTGTATTATTTTGATACTCACTTGAAACACAGTGGGAAATTTTGTTGTTTTAAAACTTTTTCTTTTCCCAATTTGGCTTCAAAAGTTTCCTTTTGCAAAGTCATCTAAATTCTTCATAGACACTGTCCATTGGAGTGGGCGGCTTTAAGCGACTTTTTAAAATGGTAGTAATGGCCTTCCTACGGGTCTCTCAGGGTTATTTGGATCACATTGATGGCAAGATAAATTATATCGGTAGTGTTGGTAATAATATAAGTTATCCCTTTCCCTCATACAGACGCTTTCTGTTGCCTCTACAGCAACAACTTTTGAAACATAAATGAGCAATTTTTCCTTTTGCCATAGCCGAGCCCCAGTAGCTCAGTCGGTATCTACGCGGGCTGTCAATCCAGGGGTTGTGAGTTTGAATCCCAGCTCAGCCAACATTCTTTCCGACATTTGACAAAATTCATTGTGACCTGCATCATTCGTCTTTCACCAATGGGCTGTTTAACAGTCTATGTGGAAAAGCAGCCAGTTGCTTGGAAGGTATGTTGTGTGATGTACTGGTGTGGGAAAACCAGGAAACACATGAGTAGGTGAGCTGGTCGCAGTGATATGACTGAAAAATTGTTCAAAACAGAGTTAAACCCCAATCAATCACGCCTCGGTGGTGTAGTGGTAGAGCGTCTGCCTCTGGTACGAGAGGTCATGGGTTTCTATCCCCGGTCAGGTCATACCAAAGACGTTAAAAACGGTAGTAGTGGCTGCCCTCCTTGGCGCTCAGGGTTGCCATTACGGCTGACTGGCTGGTATCAGGATCAATCAACCAATCTACTCTATTCTGTACTTTAGGTGACACCGCTCAGAGCATCATGCGAGGAATTGCGTTCCGATTTAGCGATCTCAGATCTTTGTTCTATCACGCTAAAAAGTCAATGGTGGCCATGGGGAAAACATCTGCTGTTGAAGTACCCAAAAAGGTAAATCCCTTTTCCTGCATACAACAAATCTGCAGCAGACAACTTTAAAAGCATATACATAGCCACCTACAACAAATTAACAGAAGACCACTTTGAAAACATCTGCTGTTGAATTACCCAAAAAGGAATATATCTTTGCCTGCATACAACACATCTGCAGCAGAACACTTTGAAAACATCTGCTGTTGAAGTACCTAAATGGTGTACCCGTTTCCCCTGTACAACAATCAACAGAAGACCACTTTGAAAACATCTGCTGTTGAATTACCCAGAAAGGAATACATGTATTCCTTTTCACGCATATAAAAAATCTGCAACAGACCACTTTGAAAACATCTGCTGTTGATGTTCCCTATAATGTATATCCCTTTTCTGCATACAACAAATCTGCAGCAGACCTCTTTGAGACATCTGCTGTTGATGTTCCCTAAAAAGTATATCCCTTTTCTGCATACAACATATCTGCAGCAGACCTCTTTGAAATCATCAGCTGTTGATGTACACTAAAAGGTTGATCTCTTTCCCACATACAACAAATATGTAGCAGGCCACTTTGAAATACATCTGCTGTTGAAGTACCCAAACATTTATATCCCTTTCCCACAAATAACAAATCTGCAGCAGTCCACTTTGAAAACATCTGCCGTTGAAGTACCTACAAAGGTAAATCCCTTTTCTGCATACAACAAATCTGCAGCAGACCACTTTGAAAACATCTGCTGTTGAAGTACCTAAAAAGGTATATCCCTTTTCTGCATACAACAAATTTGCAGCAGTCCACTTTGAAAACATCTGCTTTTGAAGTACTTAAAAAGGTATATCCCTTTTCTGCATACAACAAATCTGCAGCAGACCACTTTGAAAACATCTGCTGTTGTAATACCCAAACAATTAAATCCCTTTTCCACGTACAACAAATCTGCAGCAGTCTACTTTGAAAACATCTGCTGTTGAAGTACCTAATTTCCTAAAAAGGTACATGTATATTCCTTTTCTGCATACAACTAATCTGCAGCAGACCACTTTGAAAACATATGCTGTTGAAATACCCAAAAAGTTAAATCCCTTTTCCACGTACAACAAATCTGCATCAGGCCACTTTGAAAATACATCTGCTGTTGAAGTACCCACTGATTTATATCCCTTTTCAACAAATAACAAATCTGCAGCAGTCCACTTTGAAAACATCTGCTGTTGAAGTACCTAAAATTGTATATACCTTTTCTGCATACAACAAATCTGCAGCAGACCACTTTGAAAACATCTAGGGAAAAGTAAATGGAAAATCTTTGTAAATGAAAACATAAACATTGAATTGAATTGAAAACATTGAGTGCAATTTCTCTTTTTGCCACAATCTGTTCAAAAGTTGTCTACTGCAGATGCGTCTGCATGAGGTTTAACCGTAAAGCTTTCCCCATTCAGGTGTATCAGCTGACCCACAACTACCGATCCCATGCCGGAATTCTCTCATTGGCAAGCAGCGTGCTCGAAATTTTGGTGGAATTTTTCCCAGAATCCTTTGACCGCCTGCATCGTGACCAGGGATTGTTTAACGGTCCCCAGCCCATCCTGTTGGAATCATGCAGTTTTAGTGATCTGGCTGTTCTGCTGCGGGGCAACAAAAGGAAGACCTCTCATATAGAGTTTGGGGCCCATCAGGCCATTCTTGGTAATGATTTCACTGCCTTCTTTCCTATTGTAGGGAACTAGATACAAGATGCAAATACTTAATAGATTCAGGCTATATGCTGATGTGATCTGTAATGGTAGAGCATCCGCCTCGGATCTGTTAGGTCATGGGTTTGATTTCTAGCCGGGTCATACCAAAGACTTTGAAAATGGTATGAATGGTTTTCCGTCCTTGGTGCTTAGATGTTTTGGGTTAGCATTACAACTGAATTGCTGGTGGGAGGATAAATGGACCAGTATAACTGATAAATTACTAAAGAAACACCAAAATATAACTAAAAATTGTGGTTGAAAACTGCGTAAAACACAAACAAACATCCAAATATGCAGATTACAATGACATTACATCCAAAGAGTTAGGGGCTAACAGTATATTTTGAAAAGCAGCCAGTTGCTTGGATATAATGTTGTGTGGTATACTGGTGAGAGAAAGCCAGGAAACACATGAGTAGGTGAACTGGCTGAAAAAATGTTGAAAATGGCGTTAAAAACCCTATCTGACCAATTAGCTGATTTGCAGAGATCCATATAAAACTGTTCCCAGACTTGTTAAATAATCAGAACATTTGGTATTGGAAAAACTAATGTACCTTTTCCCACAATGTTTTCAAAAGTGGGTAGCTACAGAAAGCAGGATAAAGTCTTAATATTCATTAAGGTTTACCTATTTGTATTTTCAGTTGTGAACGAGGCCGCCCGAGACGCCATTCCAGAGGAGTTGAGACTGGGACTTGTGTTGACTATATACGAGGCAAAGGGCCTGGAATTCGATGATGTACTGTTATACAACTTCTTCAAGGACTCACAGGTATAACTCGATAGTATTGACCTGATCCTGACCTTTGTAGTACGATCTGTCCCCCTGGTGTAGTAGTTAGAGCGTCCCCCTTGGGAGTTGCAGACAAGGGTTCGATCCCTGATCAGGTGATACCCAAGACTTTTATAATGGTAGTAATGGCTGCCCTCCTAGGCACTTGTAAAAGTATTATGACTGATTGCATATCTGTCAGAATAAATAATGCCGATATTGATATGGACTAGTATTATGACATGTGATTTCATCCCTTTAACCCTTTCCCACATACAACAAATCTGCAGCACTTTAAACACATCTCATCAAAAATACAAAAAATCTGTTATATGAAGGTTTACTTACTGACAAAAGTTGAAAACATTGTGGCAAAAGAGCAATTTCTACTTTTGTCACAATGTTTTCAAAAGTCTTCTGCTGCAGAGGCATCACAAAGCGTGAGGGAAAAGGTTAACATTTGCAGACATATTTGGACACATCTGCAGACAACATCTTGTGAAATCAAATTTCAGATATCTTTACTGATGTTTGGTACTTCATTTAATGGTGATGTTAGATGGAGACACTTTTTAAGTCTGGTTCCCGAATTTATTATGTATTTCTATTTGAAATCGGAGAGCCAATTTATGTATGCTTTTTCAAAATACCACATTACAATAGTCCATTGGCCCTCAGTGGTACCATCTAAATATTGTATATTTGGACAAAATGTTTTCAGCTCATTTCGAAAATCTTTGGCTAGATGTTTTCAAAGTCTGCTACAGATTTGTTTAATGTTGAAATAGGATAATATAGACATACCTGGACTTGTTAGAGATGGTAATGGACAATGTTAGACATATGTTATCACATTAGGCTGTTAAAGAATGGAGAGTGGTGACAGAATACTTGGAAAGGTTACTGGTGATCAAGAAAGAGAATATAGAGCATAAAAGACCACAAGACAGTCTCGTAGAAATTGATGAAGGCAAGTTAAACATTTGCTACCTTATGTATTTGTTATTTGTCTAGTGTGAGCTCTTAGAATCCTTGGATGTCCGTGGGAAGTCTTCCATTGTGCATCATACGTCAACACTTTCTTTAAATAATACCTTTTCCTAAACCACTGGGCAAATTTCTACCAAACTCATAGGAATGTTCCTTAGGAGACGCCCTTTTAGAATTGCTTAAAGAATTAAATTGCCAATCTTGACCAAACAAAATTATATTCCATGGCAAAGAAAATGAAAATCTTCTTGTCCAAAAGAACTAGCCTTATTTAAAAAATAATTTGGCAAAAATGTTCCTTGGATGACCTTCTACAAAGATTTTTATTCAAATATTGATAAGTTGAAGAGCGTGTCAGAGCTCTAGGCTTCTTTTCATTAAATTGTATATAGTCTAAACTTAAAAATCTTCTTGTCAAAAGGAATAAGCCCAATTTGAAAATAAATATGGCACAAATGTTCCATGGTTGACCCTCTACCAAGATTCTCATCATTATAAGCAATTTCCCAAAAGAAGTTTTCTAATACAGCCTGCACAAAATGAGTGTATGTATGTAGGAAAGGATCAAACAAAAGAAAGGTATACAGTTCTTTTTCTGAATCCCGTATATTTCCATAAATCCATGTAATAAAATTATTGATCTCATTGATAGTTTACAATGTATCATTGCTTGATATTGAATAAAGCCTAACTCTCTCTTTTACAGATGTTTTACGACAGCCTGATAGGCCTCGACCTTTGAACTTTGATCCAAATCTACACAAAGTGCTGAACTCTGAACTCAAACATCTGTACACAGCATTGACTCGAGCTCGCGTCAACGTTTGGATTTTTGACGAAGATGATGAAAAGAGGGCCCCAATGTTTGAATACTTTAGAGCGAGAAAACTGGTGAAATCAATCACAGATGTAGATGAAGAAAGTATGTCTGTCTTTTAACCATTTCCACATACAGATGTTTTCTGAGTCCGCTGTTGCAAACGATTTTTGAAAGGATTTTTGCAAAAGGAAAAATTGCTCATAATGAGCAATTTACCCATCTGCCACAATGTTTTAAACTCTATTCAACAATTTTACTTTCATATACAACAATTATTCATATTTTTGCCTAGATGTTTGTTCGAAGTCGTCTGCTGAATGTTTGTTGTATTTGAGAAAGGGTTAAATATTGCTGTATAACACCTTTTACTGATTGAGATAACTTTTAAAGAGTATGCTGCACGCAAAATTTTGAAGCACTTTTGGAAAGGAGAAATTACTGGACATGAGTAATATATAGCGTTAATAACTCTAAGCAACTATCTCCTCTTTTACCACTGTCCCAATTGTGATGAAACTTTAAAGCAAACGACTTGTCAATGTCTACTTCTTAATCTGTCATAATTTTAATAACCATCTAGAAATGTGGTTGCCATGGTAATGAAAATAAACAACTTCCTTATACATTTGTATTCAACATATTAATGTATATCATGGCAGATTTTGTGGAGACAGTTTTTGCTGAGAAATCGAGTGTCGAGGACTGGATACGACAAGGAGAAGATTTCATGAGGCATTCCCTGTACAGCATCGCAGCGAAATGTTTTGGAATCGCCGGCGAAACGGACAGACAGAAAGTGGCACTGGCTCATGCACAGGCTGTAAAAGTGTGTATGAAGTATTTAGCCTTTCATTTACCCTTTCCCATGTTTAGTGCATGTTGATACCTCTACAGAAGACGACTCTTGAAAACATTGTGGCAAATGATAAAATTGATAATAAATTAATAATAAGCAATTTCTCCTTTCGTCACAATATGTTTTCACCCCTATTTAATTATTAAACGCTTTTTTATGGAGATTTTCTATATTTTTGCCAAGCTATTTTCAAAGACGTTTCCTTTTTTTCCTATAATTCTTTCAACTCCATGTCAAAATAGAAGTATCTCCTTCCTTGCTGATGCCTCTGCTGTAAACGACTATTTTACCACTTAGTGGAAAAAAATCCTACATTTTTCTTAACATGGTATGAATAATATACTTTTAATTTTCAAGGAATTAAACATTGAAAGATAACCCCAGGGAAATGTGTTGGGAGTTCTTTAATGCTGCAGAAATATTAGTTTTTAGCTTGACTATTCGAAGAATATGAGAGCTTTACTACTCGCCCCGGCGTCGGCGTCGGCGTCGGCGTCCGGTTAAAGTTTTAGGGCAAGTTGGCATTTTCATTCATAAGTATTTGTGCTAGGGCTTTAATATTTGGAATATAGTTACATCTTATACCTTTCTTCACATTGAATGTTAAAGGTACTGAGTGTGACCTTCTTTTTGGGGTAAAAAACATGATTTTCTGTGGTTAAAGTTTTAGGGCAAGTTGGATTTTTTTTTTTTTTTTTCTCAATAGTTACTTATGCTAGGGCTTTTATATTTGGAATATAATTACATCTAATACCTGTCTTCATATTGTATGCTGAAGATTCTGAGTGTGACCTTCTTTTTGGGGTAAAAGATGTGATTTTGGGTGGTTAAAGTTTTAGGGCAAGTTGGCATTTTCATTTAATTTTTTATTTTTTCTCAATAAGTATTTGTGCTACGGCTTTAATATTTGGAATGTAGTTACATTGAATGCTGAAGATGCTGAGTGTGACCTTCTTTTTGGGGTAAAAAACATGATTTTGGGTGGTTAAAGTTTTAGGGCAAGTTGGATTTTTTTTTTAAATTATTTTTTCTCAATAAGTACTTATGCTAGGGCTTTCATATTTGGAATATAATTACATCTAATACATTTCTTCATATTGTATGCTGAAGATGCTGAGTGTGACCTTCTTTTTGCGGCAAACGACATGATTTTGGGTGGTTAAAGTTTTGGGGCAAGTTGGCATTTTCATTTAATTTTTTAATTTTTCCTCAATAAGTACTTGTGTTAGGGCTTTCATATTTGGAATATAATTACATATAATACCTTTCTTCACATTGTATGTTGAAGATGCTGAGTGTGACTTTTCGGGAATAAATAACATGATTTTTGTTTGATTTTGAGAATTTTAGATAAATTCATAATTTTTGGTTACATTCCTTTCTAATTGTGATCATTCATTTATCAAATATAATTCTTCAACATATCAAATGGGTTTTGCATGATGTCAAACATTTGGTAAACCTTTTTTTTAGGTTTTGCTATTTTTAAACTCGGTCAGTTTTAACATTTGCGTTAAAGTTTCATAATTCAAATCACTTCATACTTCACACATTTGTTAAGGACCATCGTACAATTAGGTTAGATAACTCCATTGCATCCTAAATATGGAGTAATGGTCCTTGAATTACTTAGAAAATTTTGCCACAATGTTTTCCACTTTTTGTCATAGGTTATCCATTCAATTATGGAGATTTTCTATGTTTTGACAAAATAAGTTCAAAGTCGTCTGCTGCAGAATTGCCGTATGAGGGAAAGGGTTAATAGTACTTAAGTGCAATATAATGAAATAGTGCTTTATGCGAATAAGCGGCATATAGTCGAGCGCGCTGTCCTCCGACAGCTCTTGTTACTTTTATTAGTCCCCTACCGGTCGAAGACAGGTTTGGGGACTATAGGTTTGGTCGACTCCGTCTGTCTGTCCGTCCGTCTGTCAGTCCCACATAGCCTTGTCCGGCCCACATGTTAACCATGCATCATAGGATTTGAAAAAAACTTGGCACAAACATTCACCATGATGAGGTTGCGTGTACCTCAAATGTCAAGGTCACACTTAGAGGTCAAAGGTCAAAATGAGTACTGTTTGATAGGATTACCTTGTCCACCATGCATCATAGGATTTCCAAAAAACTTGGCACAAACGTTCACCATGATGAGGCAGCGTGTCATGCTTTGGGCCTATACCTCAAATGTCAAGGTCACACATAGAGGTCAAATGTCAAAATGAGAACTGTTTCATAGGACTGTACCTTGTCCGGCCCGCATTTCAACTATGCATCATAGGATTTCCAAGTTACTTGGCACACATGTTCACCATGATAAGGTGACATGTGGCACACAAGATCCAGGCCTGTACCTCAAAGGTCAAGGTCACACTTAGAGGTCAAATGTCGAAATGAGAAACCATGCATCACAGAATTCCCAAGTTACTGGGCACACATGATCACCATGATGAGGTGACATGTGGCACACAGGAAACATGCCTGTAACTGGAAGGTCCAGGTTACACTTACAGGTCAAAGGTCGAAATGAGAAATGTTTGATAGGACTGTATCCAAAATGTATGCAGTGCATTGCTGTTTTTGTCAATAAATGCACATACAATACACAATGTGCTGTACTCGTCCGGAAGGGGACTTTTGTATTGCTTGCAATACGACATTAACTTGTTTATATCATTTTAATTTTATAAATTTCTTTAAATTTCAAGGCATCAAGATTGAAAACCATACCCAGGGAAATGCGGCGAGAGTTCCTTAAGGCAGCAGAAATGTACCTGAACTGTAGTAAACCAGCAAAAGCAGCAATTTGTCTACAGAATGCGAGGGAACGAGAGCTTGCTGCTGAACTATTTGAAAAACTTGAACAGGTAATTATCGGATTCCTCGATAAGTAGGAGTTAAACACTTTCCCACATACAATAAATTTGCAGGAGATGACTTAATGAGCAATTTTTCCTTTTGTCACAATGTATTCAAAAGTTGTCTGCTGTAAATGCGTCAAAATGATTCTGCAGGTTGGAAAAGATTAATCCTTTCCCTCATATAGACGCTTTCTGATGCCTCTGCAGCAATGCTTTTTGAAAACATGGCGACAAAGGAAGAAATTGCTCAAAACTAGCAATTTCACCTTTTGTCATCATTTTTTCAACTCTTTTCAATTATTGTTCTTTTATTTAAAGAGATTTTATGGGTATTTGCCTAAAACATTTTCAAAGTCATCTTCTGCAGATTTGTTGTATGTGGGGAAAGGTTAGAGCTTTCTCCTAGTGTAGACAATTTTAGTAGCCTCCGCAGTCTGTAGCAGACACATTAGAGTATCAGGAGGCTCATCCTTTTCTATGAAACTCTTATTTCTAAAGTAGACTTCCAATTGTACACTTATTTCCGCTGAGGCCCGGTAGCTCAGTCGGTAGCGGCGGGTTGTCAATCCAGGGGTTGTGAGTTCAAACCCCAGCTCGGCCAACCTTCTTTCTGACGTTTGACAAAAGTCACTGTGACATTTGTCTTTCACCAATGTGGAAAAGCAGCCAGTTGCTTGGAAAGTATGTTGTGCGGGATACTGGTGTGAAAAAAAACAGGAAACATATGAGTAGGTGAACTGGCCGCTGTGATATGACTGAAAAATTGTTGTTTAAACCCCAATCAATCAAATACGCTTATTTCCTTGGAGCTGTTAAAAGATGAATCTCAAATTATAAATATGGTAAAATATTTCTTTCAGTATGAGCGGGCAGCAGATATCTACAGAAAATTGAGACTTCTGATTCCAAGCAGTCGTTGCTATGAACAACAGGGACTATTCAACAAAGCTGTGGAAGTGTTGTACGAGAACGAAAGCTACAGCCAGGCCATAGACACGTTAAGAAGATATGAAATGCGCGTCAAGGTAAAGTCACAGTTATGTTCCTGATTGATGGTCATGATAATTACATTTCTTGATGTATCCCAAATCAAAGATTTTTTGATAAAGACAATTTAACCCTTTCCCGATTGAAGACACATTTTAACACATCTTCATCATACAAATTTTTAAAATATGTGGCAAAATAAGAAATTGCTTCTCAAATTGAGCAATTTCTCCTTTTGTCACATTGTTGCAGCTCTATCAATCAATAACCCTGTTTATTATCCCCTCGTCAAATAGTAACGGGGCTGTATAGGGGAAAAACTTTAAAACTCTTCTTGTCTAAAAGTAGAAGGCCAAGGCCTTTGATATCTGGTATGTAGCTTCATCTAGTGGACCTATACCAAGATTGTTCAAATAATAGCACTGGGGTCAAAAATGGTCCCTCCCTTAGGGCTACTTGTTAAACATAGACTCATATAGGTAAAACACTTTAAAAATCTTCTTGTCTAAAAGTAGAAGGCCCAGGGTCACTTGTTATCCACTCGGCTAACGATGTTTGCGAGGGGATATAGTAACAGGACTGTCCGTTTGTTCGTTCGTTCGTTCGATCGTTCGACCGTGCGTCCATCTGTAACAACCTTGTGACCACTGTACACTGAACATCCTTTGACCGATCTTAATCAAACTTGGTACACAGTTAGTATATGGCAAGGTCTAGAAGGTCATAGGTTAAAGGTCAAGGTCAAAATTGGACTTTGACTAATTTCCCATATCAACAACCTTGTGACCACTTTACACTGAACATCCTTAGACCGATCTTAACCAAACTTGGTATACAGTTAGTATATGGCAAGGTCTAGAAGCCACTTTATTTTCAAGGTCATAGGTTAAAGGTCATGGTCAAAATTGGACTTTGACTATTTTCTTGAATACCGTGGGGATGCATCTGCTATGCGATGTTTTACATAGACTTGTATAGGGATAAAACTTTAAAAATCTTCTTGTCTAAAAGTAGAAGGCCCAGGCCTTTGTTATTTGGTATGTAGCTTCATCTAGTGGACCTCTACCAAGATTGTCAAATTATAGCCCTTAGGTCAAAAATCGTGGGTATGACTAAAGTGCGAAAAATCATTTTATTAAATGTTTTAAAAGTATCAATTGCACCTATCACCACTTTAGACATATTTTAAAGTAGGTATTATATTTATTTTAAGTTTTTTTAAGACAATTGTTGTGTTTTTGCAAAAGGGTTTTTCGTGAATGCACATACATGACATTAATTACCTTTATAATTATAAATGTAATGTCCGGGGTTTTATGTCATAAGTACATCTTTATAATGTGTATAATAAACTTATAATAATTAGATTATACGAGATAAAATTTTCCACAAAAACACTTGTTTTCCTGATATTATCCCACAAAAGCCTGGGTTTTACAAAGTGTGAAAAACCCCACGAAAACCTTTACATGACATTTTACAGGTATCAATTGCATTATGAGAGCGAAAATGGTTGTTGATAAAAAAAAAATGAAGGATTAATATATTATGCTTGTCATAAAAACGCTATTTGTACAACCATGTTCATGCATTCAAACCATACCACGGGGAGGCACTCTCATCATGGTCCAATACAATGACTTACAATAGATGATAAAATTAAATAAATCAAAATAAAACAAATAAATCAATTAGTTCATGAAATAAACTAAAATTAAAATTAAATAAAACATAAAATAAAATGAAATAAAATATAATACAAACTACGATATTAAGTTTTTATGACAATCATAACATTTATTCTTTCCTTTTTTTTTCATCAACAACCATTTTCATGTAATAAAACGCTCTCATAATGCAATTGATACGTGTAAAACATTTAATATAAGGGTTTTTTGCACTTTAGTCTTACCGAAAAATGACCCCTCTGCAGGGATCACTTGTTTACATAGACTCGTTTAGGGAAAAAACTTCTTGTATAAAAGTAGAAGGCCAAGGCTTTTGATATTAGGTATGTAGCTTGATCTAGTGGACCTCTACCAAGATTGTTCAAATGATAGCCCTTGGGGTCACTTGTTTAACATAGACGCGTATAGGGAAAAATCTTTAAAAATGTTTTAGTCTAAAAGTAGAAGGCCCATGCCTTTGATATTTGGTATGTAGCTTCATCTAGTGGACCTCTACCAAGATTGTTCAAATTATACATGTAGCCCTGGGGTCAAGATTCATATAGAGTACAAACTTAAAAAATCTTCTTGTCTAAAAGTAGAGACCCCAGGCCTATACTATTTGGTATGTAGCATCATCTAGTAAACCTCTATCAAGATTGTTCAAGTTATAGCCCTGGGGTCGAAAATGACCCCTTCCGGGTGTCACTTGTTTGACATAGATAGGGGAAAAACCTCAAAAATCTTCTTGTCTCAAAGTAGAAGGCCCTGGCCTTTAGTATTGGGTATGTAGCATCATCTAGTGGACCTCTACCACGATTGTTCAAATTATAGCCCTGGGGTCAAAATTGACCCCATCCCGGGGGTCCCTTGTTTTACATAGACTCATTTAGGGGAAAAACTTTAAAAATCTTCTTTTCTTAAAGTAGAGGGCCCTGGCCTTTGATATTTGGTATGTAGCATCATCTGGTGGACCTCTACCAACATTGTTCAAATTATAGCCATTGGGTAAAAATGACCCCTTCCCGGAGGTCACTTGTTTTTCATAGACTCATATAGGGGTTGATTGATTGATTGATTGATTGGGGTTTAACGCCGTTTTTAACAATTTCTCAGTCATATCACGGCGGCCAGTTCACCTACTCATGTGTTTCCTGGTTTTCTCACACCGGTACTCCACATAACAATCATCTCAAGCAACTGGCTGCTTTTCCACATAGATTTAGCCCATTGGTGGAAGACGAATGACGCATGTCGCAATGACTTTTGTCAAACGCTCATATAGGGGAAAGAACACTGAAAACTTTTTAAGTTTGATTAAATCAGGTGAATGATACAGGACCATCATGGTCCTCTTGTACATAATATTATACTTGTATAGGGAAAAACTTTAAAAAATCTTGTCTAAAAGTTGATATTTGAAATCTAACTTCATCTAGTGGACCTCTACCAAGATTGGTCAAATTATAGCCCTGGTGTCAAAAATGGTCCCACCCTGGGGATCACTTGTTTACATAGACTCGTTTAGGTAAACACTTTAAAAATATTCAGGTAATCGATTTAGGGTCATCTTGGCCCTCTTGGTTCCAATGTGTTTTAAAAGTCATCTGCTACATATATGTGTAGTATGTGGGGAAGAGGGGTTGAACTCTATATATACATCATTACAGGAGCACTCAGAGAAGAATACCTCCATCCCAGAGGACCTAGTAGCCAACAAACCAGCAGATTACTACACAGAGGAGAAGTTAAGTCACAGGTATGTTTTTGTTAGCTCACCAGAGCACAAAGTGCTTAAGGTGAGTTTTTGTGATCGCCTTTTGTCCGTCGTCCGTGGTCCGTCGTCAATCGTTCTTCGTCTACATTTGCTTGTTAACACTCTAGAGGCAACATTTTGCATCCAATCTTCATGAAAATTTAATAGAACATATATCTCAATCAAATCTAGGCCAAGGTCGAAACTGGGTCATGTCGGGTCAAAAACTAGTCACTAGGCCAAATTGAATGAAAATCTTGTTAACACTCTGGAAGTCACATTTTAAATTTGAGCATGTTGAAAGTTTGTTAGAAAGTTTGTCCTCATGATATCTAGGCCAAGTTCGAATATGTCTCATGTCGGGTTAAAAACTAGGTCACTAGGCCAAATTGAAGGAAAATCTTAACACTCTGGAAGCCACATTTTAAACTTGAGCATGTTGAAACTTTGTCAGAATATTTTTCTAACTGATATCTAAGCCAAGTTCGAATATGGGTCATTTCAGCTCAAAAACTAGGTCGCTAGGCCAAATTTAAGGAAAATCTTGTTAACACTCTGGAAGCCACATTTTTGTCTATGTGATATCTAGGCCAAGTTCGAATATAGGTCATGTTGGGTCAAAAACTAGGTCACTAGGCCAAATTTAAGGAAAATCTTGTTGACATTTTGTCAGAAAGTTTGTCTTGATGATATTGCCATTGGCGCTGAAAGAGTTAAGTCTTAAATAGCCCCTTCTCAGGTGAGCGATTCCAGGGCCTCATGGCCCTCTTGTTTATTTAACTGCCTCAGTTGTATTGTGGTTAGAGCACTCATGGTAGTTATGGCTTCCCTCCTTTGGTATAGCATTACCACTGGTTTCAGGATATATAATATCTGTGGTTCAGGTTAGTTCTCAAGGATACACTCGTGATATAACTGAAATACTGTTGAAATAGGCGTAAAACACTATGCAAACAAGCCTTTCCTACATGCTCATTATGTGCAATTTCTCCTTTATTCACAATGTTTTCAAAAGTCATCTGCTGTTAAATTAGAAAAGGGGTAAACATGAGATTACTTATAATATCTTTGATTTCGAGATACTTTAGTAGAACTATTACTGAGGTTACTCTCTACCAATATTGTTCAAGTGATTTTGATTCTTTGAAAACATGGCTGCGTCAGAACAAAAAATTAAATGACAAATATAATGAAATTCTTATTTAAAGCTATTTTCTTATTTCAAGATAATGTTGCAGAAATTATCCTTAGTTGACCCTTTAGAAAATTATTCCAAGTGACATTGATTAGTTGATAAAAATTGCGGTATTAGAAAAGGGTAGAAATGACCACTTCTAGATTTTTCTTCTCTGAAACTGCTCGTCTTATTTTAAGATAATATTGCAGAACTGTTCATTAGGTTTCTTATTTGTGTGGAAAGAGAGCATATAAATGGCCACATTGTGCTCGTTTTTCATTGTGTGTGGTATTAGTTCATCCTTTGATTAATTGTAACATGAGCATATACGGAAAAAGATATAGGGGTTCTTCTATATTTTCATGCCCAGACTTTCCGGGAGTAGTCACTGTTTGCAAGTCACACAAAACTCCAATTATTTAGTAGCCTACTACTAGTTTTTTCGACCACCTCGGTGGTGTAGTGGTAAAACATCAGCCTTGGTGTTGGAGGTCACAGGTTCGATCCCAGAGATTTTAAAAATTGAAGTAATGGCTATTGGGTTAAAATTACGACTGACGCACTGGTGTCAGGATACAGGGACCATTATTACTGGTACCTAAGCCAGGAAAGGCTGTGATATAACTGAAACTATGTTGAATGCAGCGTAAAACACCATAAAAAACAAACCAGTTATAATTAGTCACCCTGGAGTCATGAATAAATGTTCTATCACCATAATATATTTCTGAATATAAAGACATTAATCCTATATAATATGAACCTTCAAAAACAACAATACTCCATGTTGCCTAACTTGACCTTGCGGTGCTTTACAATTTATCTAGGGCAGCAGAAAAATTCCACAAACTTGGCAATAAGGAGAGAATGTTAAATGCAATTGATAGTATCCCTAAAGTTGGTGATAGAGTGGAGTTCCTGGAGAAAAAAGGATTGGTCAAAGAGGCTGCTAGAATTCTTCAGGATAATGGTAAGTACAGTCCAAGCCAGCCCGGTGATTTAGTGGTAGAGCATATGCCTCGGGTGCAGGAGGTTGCGGGTTCGATCCTCGGCCGGGTCATACCAAAGACTTTAAAAATAGTAGTAATGGCTGCCCTCCTTGGCGCTCACGGCTGCAGGATTAGCATTAAGTGTGACTGGCTGGTGTCGGGTTAAATGGACCAGTACTAATGGTAACTTACCGAGGAAGCACCATGATTTAACTAAAACATTGTTGAAAGCAGCGTAAAATACGAAACAATCAATTAAAAAACATGAGAAATTAATCAATTCAAACTAATGTTATGATAAGTCCTTTACAATCTATGTTAAATAAATAAATCCAAACTCATGTTTTGTAGATAAACTGAAAGAAGCGACCAACCTCCTTTTAAAACACGGCCTCACTGAAGATGCGACTGAAATAGCGAGAACAACACACAATCAGGATATTATGGGTCAATGTATTCTCGTGTCTAGTCGCATTCTCATGGCAACTAGGAAGGAAGGGCCTGATTCTCTCGTTGAGATACATACATTCCCAATTGTAAATGTGCTTAAATCCATGGCAGAAGGAGTTGAACTGCTTGGAGCCAGTAAATGTAACGATCCATTTGGAGAGTTACGACTTCTCCAGGCTGAGTTGTCTTTAAATCCAGATAACGTAAAAGATGCCTGGAAGTCGTTTATTGATTCCAAACCAGTCCAGAACGATGCAGGATTGATAGAATGTGGAGACTGGTTGATGCGGTACTCATCTATTGACAAATTGCAAAACGTTAAGAGACTCATTAACACTGTTGGTTTTACTTTCACTGTGTGTGATGTCCTTTCAAAACCAAATGAGGCTGCAAATTTGGACAAGGTCCATAAATACCTACAGTTATATGGATTGCACCATTTCAGCCAGAATGAATTTGTCTTTTATCCAAAACAACGGCCTCTTTGCTTGCAGATCTTAAAGAGTCTCATGAAGACTAGTGATTTAGAAAAATACAGTCATACTGTAGACAAGGAAGATGCTTATGAAACCATCATGCGATTCTTGCTGAACAGAACTCTTCGATGGACTGAACAGATTTGGAAAGCTCTTTTTAACTTGAGGGATCGGAGTAAAATGTGCAACTACTTTTGTGCTGGTCTTGAATGTCCAAATCTTGGCAATGTTGATAACAACTGTAATAGGCGACACACGACAATGTCAAAAGAGGGCATGACTTCGCTGGTTGAAACTGACCTGATGCTTGTAGAACTAGAGGATGAGATTCAAGAGGGTGCCTACAGACTCAAGATAACATGTCCGGTTGCATTGAAGGTTTTAGTTGATCAATTTGTAGAAGAAGGGGAGAGAGATCAAAGTGAAAAGTATAAAGCGTGTAGATGTTTGCTTGATGATCTAATGCCATATGCAGGTCACCCAGTGCAAATAGGCGAAGATAGTGAAGAGTTGGTTAAGTACCTGCAGAGAAATACCAAAATCCTTCGTCATCTCAGAAATTTCCTCATGGACCAATGGAAGGTTAAAACAACCACCTCTGGAAATACATTAAATTGCCAAGCTGCTAAAGAAACTGAAGTCGTCTTTCTGTTTGAATTTGGATACCACTTATTTGGATTTAACTTGAAATGCAGAATTGAACCATCTCCAAGAGAGTGTCTTGAAAAATTGGAGCGAGCGATTGATTATGAAGGTTCGTTGAACTTGAAGAGAATTCACCTGTACACTCTTGCCACATACCAAAGTGGTAACCGAATGTACGTGGAGTGCATTGCAAAGAGGTTTTTGGAAGCGTACTCCTATATTTCGTTCAATCCAAATCCATATGAAGCTGTGTTTCAGTTTTCAAAATTTGTGGTTCTTCAAAGGAGAAAATGTTCTATATCTCAACTACCACATTTGCACCATTACTGCATGTGGATCGAGTTTTTCTTGACAGTTGCTATTATTTTAATAGCCAAGTTGAAGACTCGAGACTTTCCGGACTTTCTTTTCATTTTGCCATCCAACTACCTTGCGTTAGTCAAATTTATTGAAGCTACTTTTCCAAATCCAAAACTGGCAAGAGTGGTAACAGCCATTGATAACTGGCAACCAAAACTCTTGAAGAATTATCAAAAAGAGACAAACTTGCTCCAAGATAGACTGAAGTATATCGGTTTCGGAGTTTGTGGATTTATTCATAACATCAATATTTTAGAGGAAGCATTGAACCTTAGCTTAGGCGATCCCCATTGCTATGCTGTAGCTGAGCGAATTATCGTTCTGCAGATGTTACTTGTCTTGAACGTCGGGAAGGCGATGCCTGCTGAAAGTGAGATCAGCTTAATGCAATCTTTATCACGTATAACTATTCCGCCGGAGGGTCCTGATAGACTACAACGTCTAGAAAAATATGTCAAACATAATGTCAAGGGAATTGCAGATGTCAGTGATGCGTTAAATTCATTACTGAAGGCACGACAACAAGGGGAGGAATTGCTTGTATGCAAGTGGGATCCAAAGACGAGACAAAGGATAGTAACTTCAAAGCTAGAAAATGAGAAACTGTTCTCTCCCACATTTTTTAACCCCAAAACTGAAAGCGTGATGCATGACCTTGAGCCAATAGATGAAATTGAAGATGATAAACCAGTGTTAGAGGCAGAATTCACGCAAGAAGAAATCGAAAAAAGTATCCAAGAGAAACAGGAACTGGAAGCAAAGGACAGAATAAATGGAGCGGCAGTGAAAATAACTAATTTCTTTAAAAGAATTACCATCATACGACAGGCTAGGAGAGATCTCTTTCAACGAAATCGGGAACTTGTTCACGATGAGTTCAAATTGTTTGACACTGTGAAGATTACAGATAGCGTCTGTGGATTTTGTGGCGTCTATTTTGCAAACTTGGCTAAGGAAGCTATCGATTTAGAGCAGTCAGTTGTCATTGGAGCGCAATCAGTCATGAACCAGAGCAACAGTGGCACACCAATCTCCGTGAACCCTAATGTTGGACAGTCAGACAATCTGAGTAGTTTGGAAATGGTTTACAATAGTCAAGACGGGCCAAACTATTCGGGAGATGGGAAATATCAACCTAACTTTGTCGTGACTACTCCAACTTCTCCTGAAATTGGAGGGCATGGTGACCGAGCAAGTAACGTTCAATGGCAAAGGAGCGTCAGTAATGAAAGTAGAATTGACTATCAGAGTCTCTTAATGAGAAAGAAACAAGATCACCAGCAACATGAAACACACTTGGCAAAGAAGTCAGAATTTGAAGTATTTGAAAAGAAATGCAGGACAAAGATATTGCCCAAACTCTGTACCATTCGTGAGTTTTTCGACAATGCTGATTATCAGTTAGAGGACAGGGACTACGCCGAGAAGCACTATCCGCACAGATGCATGGAGTTGGAGAGGATGCAGAAGATGCTACCTAAGATAGAATCAGAGATTCTGCAGCTGTTT
Source organism: Serripes groenlandicus (assembly GCA_031761405.1). Taxonomy (NCBI): domain Eukaryota; kingdom Metazoa; phylum Mollusca; class Bivalvia; order Cardiida; family Cardiidae; genus Serripes; species Serripes groenlandicus. The sequence goes on along the minus strand of JASEVX010000013.1, from coordinate 33,576,467 downwards.
CATACTAGACAGTGGTCACAAATAGGGGAAATTGAACAACTCTTGATGGAGATTGGTAGTGATTTCGACCTTGTTAGACCGTATGTTGAGGAGATTTCAAACCAGTTAAAGGTATCATTTATTACATCATTTATGTTTTAACAATGTCTGAATTCTGAAGTACTAGTTTAATTGTGTCTTAACAGCCAAGGCAGGGCTTTTTCTCCTTTTGTAATCGTTTAGCTTGTCCGATGGTGCTACCTATGGTTCTTACCATTTTCTGCCATAGAATGGCCTACCAGTATCGTAAGGGCTAAAGAATAAACATTTAAGTACTACTGTAAGAGCTATTACATCAGTTTGTTTCTCTGGTGCCAGTGAAATCAGCAGAAGATTTTCGACAGATTTTAGGGAAGGATATGAATACTTTATTTAATTGAAAGCATACCTAGTGAATAGAGTTGAAATTAAATAAATAAAAGACTAAATTGCTCTGCTTATATATTGGGGACAGTTTGAAAAGGAGTAATTGCATGTTTTAAGAATTAATCTTTGTATTATGTCTTTCCCGCATTCAACACGTCTGCAGCAGACAACTTTGAAAACATCTAGAAAGTAAATGAAAACTCTATGAATGAAAATATTATTATTGAAAAGAGTATTTAACATTTGACAAAAGGTGATATTTGTTATTATGAACAAGTTCCGCTTTTGCCACAATATTTTCAAAAGTCGTCTGCTTTAAAAACGTCTAAAATTGGAAAAGGGTTAACCTCCATTTGATTGAAATGCACCCAATTCAGAAAGTTCTATACCAAAAAAGAAGTGGTGTTCTTAAAAAGTTTCTTTCTTTTTGTTCAGCAGGAGATAAAGGAGGAAGCGGACAAACTTAGACAATCAACAGCCTGGTCGGTAAACCCTCGTTTTAAAGCGGAAGTGGGTGGAGGGGAGGACGACGATGATGACGAATTTGAAGAAGTGGTTCAAGCCCCGAGAAAGAACAAGAGATATAATAAAACGTACCATAATTCAAAACGTAGACCTAGAGGGAAAAGTGGGACTTGAACGCCGCATGTTAATCTACATGAACTGTGTTATTAATATAGCTTTTGTGTCGTCTGCTTCTATATCATGATATTTGAGTGTCGTCTGCTTCCATGATATGGTATTTCTTAGCAGCGTCTGCGTCATTTATATGGTATTTTGTTTTAGTGTCATCTGCGTTAATGATATGGTATTTCCTAGCGTCGTCTGTGTCAATTATATTGTAATTTTTTAGTGTCATCTGTGTCAATTAAATGGTATTTTTTATTTTAGCGTCGTCTGCTTCCATGATATGAAACTTTAGGTTCGTCTGCGTCAATGATATGGTATTTTTTTTAGCGTCGTCTGTTTCAATTATATGGTATGGAATTTTTTGCTTCAATTATATGAACTTTGAAGTGTCCTTTAGCTCAGTGATATATATAATTGATTAGAGCCATCTGCTTTAAAAACAAGAAGATAATCAACAATTTCAAACAACTTAAAAAAAGAGGTCTTTATTTTTGATGAATAATTGAAAACATTGTGAGAAAAGCAGATTATTTTAAAGGAAAAAATATGATACTATTGTAATCATCTACTTTGAAAACATAGGAGGAAAATAAACAATATCAAGAAAGTTGAAAGGAGGTCTACAGATCAGATAGATTTTTAAAAGAAAAACATTCAAAATGTGTCGGAGACGAAAGAGTCGAACGTTATCTGTATAATGGAAGTGATTGAAATATAAGGGAAGTGATTGAAATTGTGCCTTTGAAATAGAATGTGATGAAATAAACTTGATCTCGTATAGGCATTGGTTTAACTTTGTCTGGTATAGTGTATTCTAAATATTAAATGAGCGGTGATCTACGAAAACCAATCCTGGGGTATCTGTGACCAGTGTAGATGCAGATCAACCTGCACTTGCTTGCAGTTTGAACTGGATCTTCCATGTTCGCCATTCTGACAAAGATTATCTTATGGATAAGTACTAAAGCTGGTTTTCCTGGAGCACCGCTCATTAATGTTTTGTTTCAGGTATTTTGTGTGAAATATTTACAATTTGTAATCACATTGTACTTATGATCATTATTATGTTTGGGTTTTTGTTTTCCTCTTTTGCAATTTGCAGAAAAATCTATAGTATTGGTTTATATTTTTGGAACATTTTCTAAAGCTATTAATTAAAAGTTATTTTTGTTTGAAGTGTTAGCTTGGTTTTTTATCGACACCGGAACACCATTCTTTCTAGAGCTGAATTATATGACATTTCCCTAGAAAACTGAAAAAGTGCTTGCATTTTAGAAAAATCTTTCAATACCTCCTTGAAATTTAAAAGAACAATTAACTGGATCCCTAGAAAAAAGCTTGATATTGAAGTTTTTCTTTCGCTACAAAATGATTAAAGAGGAACGAACACTGCACACTAAGATTAGAATGCATGACATGCCATGTAAGTGTAGGCTGTTCTCGATCTGCAATTTAGCCATACAAGGCGTTAGAATTAGTCCAATGTCTTCTGCTATCGATGTGTTGTTTTTGTGAAAGGGTTAACATAACGGAAGGATAGATGGGTTTATTAGAGTGGTGTTTAACGCCGCTCTCAACACGATCCATAATGCATTTTGTGTGTCAATAATCCGATTTACGGTAACGCATGCGCATCAGCCCTGTACAATCCAAACCGCTAGATACGTTCATCTTCGACAACAATGTGTTCAATGGTCGTCGTTTTCTTCAGAAGCTTAAAGTCCGTGTATGGGGGAAGAGGGTAAAAAAAAAATCGGAACTGTCAATTGTTTATGTTTACCAATTTGTAACTAGGTCTCAACCCTTAACCCTATCCCACCTATATATACGCATTTCGGCGCATCTGCAGCAGCCAACATTTGAAAACATCGTGACAAAAGGAGAATTTGCTCTAAACGAGCAATTTCCTTTTTTGCCACAATGTTTTCAATTTTTTTCAGTAACTATAATTATAGAGATTTTCCATGTTTTTGAGTAGACATTGTCAAAGTCGTCTGCTGCAGATTTGCTGTATGTGGCAAAGGGTTAAATGGTTGCTCTAAAAATGTATATATATATATATATATATATATATATATATATATATATATATATCGGAGGTGGCCTTTGAGAGGTTACACTATAAGTTTTACAATGTTAGCGGTATAAGAGACAAGCTACCTCTCGACTCTCAGTTGGAACCAGAGACTCGCATATATAGTGTCGGATTCCTGAACCGTGTTCAAATTTGGGACCTCCTTAGACCAAGGGCGAAGCTAGGCCGAGGTAAAGTTGAAGGCGTTCCCTAATTTCCTATGGTCTTTTTTTAGAATGAAATGATGCAATCTGGGAGGGTTTCTACGGAATTCCTGTTGGTACCAACGCAACATCGTTAGGAAAAGTTGGGGCACCATCGTGCATCCGCGTGCTCTTATTCACTTCCCAAGCGCCAAGAAGGGCAGCAATTACTACACATTTTAAAGTTTTGGGTATGACCCGGCAGGGGATCGAACCCACGATCGCCCTCACCCGGTAAGTAAGGGAAACATACTAATTCCCATATATCTAAGTTTCGACCGCCTCGGTGGCGTAGGGGTAGAGAGTTCGATTCCCGACTTTGTCATACCAAAGAGTAAATCAAAGCACTGAAGGTAGAATTGTGATCGGTTAAGAGCAAATGCAGAAGTGCATATAGAAATATTTATCTAAAAAAAATCCCCACCATGACAGACAAATAATGCTGCATCAGGCCAATATGAAATATTTTCAAAATCATGAATTCGTGTTGGTCTTGTGAAAATTAATTGACCCCAACCCCAAATATATCATTCGGTCCACGTAATTCTTTTTAGATCACCTAGAGCCAAAGGCTCAAGGTGAGCTATATTCTGATCACTTTTTGTCCGTCGTCGTCCGTCGTTAACTTTTAGCTTTAAACATCATCTCCTCCTGAACGACAGGCCAAATTTCATCCAATCTTCACAGGAAAGTTCCTTTGGTGGCAATCTTTGTTCAAAGATTTAAATTCCATTGAGAACTTTGGTTGCTGCGGCATCAGAAAGGGGGTAAAATGTCCAAATTTTAAAAATCTTCTCTAAATTTGCATGTCAGATTCCAATATAGTTTAGTAGAAATGTTCCTTGGATGACCCTCTACAAAGATTGTTCAAGGCATACTGTTTGGTTGAAAAACCTGTCAGTCAGGAGGCATCAGAAAAAGGGCAAAATCATCCGTCGTTAACTTTTAGCTTTAAACATCATCTCCTCCAAAACCACAGGACCTATTTCATCCAAACTTCACAGGAATGTTCCTTTGGTGGCCCTCTTTCAAAAACATTCTAAGATTTAAATTTCATTTAGATCTTTGGTTGCTGTGGCATCAGAAAGGGGGCAAAATGTCCAAACTTTAAAAATCTTCTTCTCTGAATCTACATGTCAGATTCCAATATAGTTTAGTAGAAATGTTCCTTGGGTGACCCTCTTCAAAGATTGTTCAAGGCATACTGTTCGGTTGAAAAACATGGAAGTCGGGTGGCATCAGAAAAGGGTCAAAATGACAAAATTTGGAAATTCCATTTTTTTTAAGTCCTTGTCTGATATTAAGAAAGTTTGATAGGAATCTTACTTCAGTGATCCTCTACTGAATTTGTTGAAGCCGTATTTATTGGTTACACAATCATAGCAACCTCGCATCATTACAAAAGGGGTAAATTAAACTTTTAGCTACAAATGACAAATCCTACCATTACACTCGAAAAATTTCAACGTTACTTCACAGGAATGTTCCTTTAATGGTCTCTTTCAAAATTATTCAAAGACTTACATTCTGTGTAGAACTTTTGTTGCTGCGGCATCAGAAATTGAGAAAAATACCCAAACTTAACAAACCTCCATCTCCATAATCCATTTGTCAGATTCCAAGATAATTTGGCAGAAATGTTCTTTGAGTGACTCTCTACAAAACCTGTTCAAGCCATATTGATTTCGTTGACAATAGGGCAGCAAAGCGGCATCAGGAAAGATGCAAAATGACGCAACTTTATAATTCCATTCTTATTAAGTTCTTGTTAGATTTCAAGATACAAATGGCTTTTACTGATAACTATTTCTCATTTGAACTCCTGATCAAATTTTTACAGATATTTGCTGTTAAATATTTGCTTCTATTTACTATCATTCAGGTGATCGATTTAGGGCCATCTCGGCCCTCTTGTTTAATTATCATTTTACTCAAGAGCTCTACGGAAATCCCACCAGGAACATTCATGACAGTAGTGTCTTCCTATTTATTGACTGTACTAAACCAACTGATGCATTCAGAGTATGCAACCTATTAGTGCAATTTATTGTGTTCAATGATAACAGTAAACTTAGAAGTATAATCTGCCAGAACCGTTGTGTTTTGAATGATTTTCTGGTTGTTCCTCTCCAGTATTATACTTTACTTTAAGTGTCTGTTAAACGAAATTGATTGCAAGATTCTATTTTTACCGAAAATTTGTATAAAAATGAACAGGTTAATATTAAAAATGTCTAAACCAAAATTAATGTAATAATGTACACAATAGTTTTGTATATCCAAAACAGGGGGCAAGCGTGTCCCTGAATCGATTACCTGAGCGATAGCTATGTTGCACATGTGTAACTGCTAATATCGGAGACAATTTCATCAAGAGCGTGAATGAAACTGCGAGGAGTGGACATTGTAAATGAAACGTATCAATAAAGGACATTTGTAATGATATTGAAGCTTTGAACAGTTTGTAAGAAAACCACATAACTAACATTCCCGTGAGGTTTGGTTGATATCAGTCCAATGGTTTGGGAGGAGATTTTGTTTAAGCTAAAAGTTTATCTTATCCATATTCTGATGCAGCATAGCAGCTATCTTTTAAAACCAATCAATATGACTTAAACAAGTAAAAATGTATCCTGAAATCAGACAAAAACTTGAATAGAAAAGGAACTAATACGTTTTGTCATTTTGCCCCTTTTCGGATACCGTCTGACTGCCATGTTTTTCAACCAATCACTACGGCTTATGCAAATATTGTAGAGGGTCGCTCAAGGTGCAGTTGTACTAATTTATCTTGGAATCTGAATTAACAGTTTAGGCATTTTACACCCTTCCTGATGCCGCAGCAACAAAAGTTGTGTTTATAATTTGAAAGAGTACCACTAAAGGAACATTTCTGTGAAGTTTTGTTGAAATTTCCCAGAAGCTTAGGATGAGATATCATTTGAAGCTAAACGTTCAATTCACCCCTCTTTTTGATGCCGCCTGGTAAATTAGTTCTTTAAGCCAATCATTATGTCTTAAATAATTACGAAGATGGTCACTGAGGTAACAAATAAGACACGCATTTTCATAAGAATATAGTTTTAAAATGTTGAAATTTTGCCCTTTTCTGATGCCTTCGCGCTCCTCCTTTTTAGCACACCTATGCACGAAGTGCAAGGTGAGCTATTGGGATCACATTTTGTCCGGCGTCCGTCCGTCGTGCGTCGTGCGTCGTCAACATTCGAGCTTGTTAACACTATACAGGCTACAGTTTGCATCCAATCTTCATGAAAGTTTATCAGAACGTTCATCTCCATAAAATCTTGGACAAGTTCGAAACTGGGCCATATGAGGTCAAAAACTAGGTCACTAGGTCGAATTGAAGGGAAATCTTGTTAACACTCTGGAGGCCACATTTTCAACTTGAGCATGTTGAAACTTTATCAGAATGTTTGTCTTAATGATTTGTAGGTCAAGTTTGAACATGGGTCACGTCGGGTCAAAAAGTAGGTCACTAGGTCAAATTGAAGGAAAATCTTGTTAACACTCCAGAGGCCGCAATTTTTGCTTAAGCAGTTTGAAATTTTGTCAGAATGTTTGTCTTAAAAGTATCTAGGTCAAGTTTGAATATGGGTTATGCCGGGTCAAAAACTAGATCACTAGGCCAAATTGAAGGAAAATCTTGTTAACACTTTGGATGCCGCATTCTTTGCTTCAGCAGCTTGAAATTTTGTCAGAATGTGTGTCTTAAAGATGTCTAGGTCAAGTTTAAATATGGGTCATATTAGATCAGAAACTAAGTCACAAGGCCAAATTAAGGGAAAATCTTGTTAACTCTGTAGAAGCCGCATCTTTTGCTTCAGCGGCTTGAAATTTGTTCAGAATGTTGAGCTGAATGATATTTAGGCCAAGTTTGAATATGGGTCATTAACACTTTGGATGCCGCATTTTTTTGCTTCAGAAGCTTGACATTTTGTCAGAATGTTTGTCTAAATGATATCTAGGCCAAGTTCGGATATGGGTCATGCAGGGTTAAAAACTAGGTCACTAGGCCAAATTGAAGGGTAATCTTGTTAACACTCTGGATACTGCATTTTTAATTTCAGCATGATGAAACTTTATCAGAATGTTTTTCTTGATGATATGTAGGCCAAGTTCGAATATGGGTCATGCTGGGTCAAAAACTAGGTCACTAGATCAAATTGAAGGAAAATCTTGTGAACACTTTGGATGCCACATGTTTTGCTTCAGCAGCTTGAAATTTGGTCAGAATGTTTGTCTGAATTATATCTAGGTCAAGTTCGAATATGGGTCATATTGGATCAGAAACTAGGTCAATAAAGGAAAATATTGTTCAAACTCCGGAGGCCGCATTTTTACTTTGAGCAAGTTGAAATGTCAGAATGTTGTCTTGATGATATCTAGTCCATGTTGGAATATGGGTCATATCAGGTAAAAAAAATATAGATCACTTGGCCAAATGAAGGAAAATATTGTTAGCAATGTGGAGGTTTCATTCAGAATAATTGTCTTGATGTGTTTTGCATTGTATAATTAAGGTGAGCGATCCAGGGCCATCATGGCCCTCTTGTTTAACCAACTGATATGAACACTTTTGGCAGAGAGTCTCTGAAGGAACATTTCTACTAAATAACTGGAATCGGTCAAGAATTTTAAATATTGGGCAATTATCTTTCTTTCTCGGACACCGCACAAACAAAAGTTCTACACATATCTTTGAACATAATCGGGAAAGGACCGCCAAAAGGACATTCCTTTTTTTTCCCAGTTTTGTAGAGGTATAATTTGAAAGTTTACCGGAGGTGCCATTTGAAATCCTTGTGAGAAATTCATTCATTCTTTGATTTTGTTAACCCTCGCCGTTTCATTGGAAATCCTTGTGAGAAATGAAGTTAGTGTCCCTTTTGAATCAATGATCAACATTTTAAATTTTCCAGACGTCATATATCTTTCTTTTTTCGGATGTTTTGTTGTTATGCTGACGATTCTTAAAATATCACAGGCTATCTGGTACATGTAAACATTTCAGCGTCCTTAAAAAATTACATCAGGCAATGCAGGTTCATGAATGAGGTTGGATACACATGTATTAGCCTATCATCAAATGCCATTTGAGAATAAATTCTTGAAAAACTTATTTCGATATTTAGACAAAAAAGAAAACATTTTGAGAATAGAGGCAATTAATGCTTTATCATTTTCTCCGTCAATGTCAAAACATTATGTCGAAAAGCTTTTTTTCTAGTGTTGGGCAAATCTAAAGTTCAGCTCCGATAATAGGCATGTTACGCAATAAACCGATTAACTGTTTACCACGGAGATTACCGAAATAAACCGAGCGAATCAAGGAAGTTTTGACAATGGCGGGAATTTGTTCCCATTTCGCAGATGCTGTCAAAGTGAAACTAGAAATTTATTGAAATACGTAATAATTGTAAGTATGTTTAACCACATATTTTTAAGTTCTTATTCGAAATCATTATGTTAAGCTTAAGTTAAGATTTTTTTATTATATGTTTGTGGTGGTTATAAATTTGAACATATGCTATTTTTAAACTTCTAAATCATATACAAAAAAATAAGGATGTTATTATAAGAACTTAAAAATAACAAAGAAATGGGTCATTTTTGGAAAATATGATTAAATTGTGCCAATAAGAAAATTTAACAAATTAATTCTGAAAATATCGTGTAAATAAGTTCATAGTTTGTAACAGTTACTTAATTAACAATTTCAATAACATATAATTGTTTTAGTGACAAAGTTTTATAGGATAATCATTTTTACATAAATCTCACAATCTTGTAAAGAGTTAATACAGCAGGACCACCATACTAATGCTTTTTGTAATTACCCCGATGAGTGATTGTCTCCCTTGAAGTCAATTTTCAAAATGGCTGCCAAAAAACATGATTTTTGGAAATTACACAGAAGTGAATGATTATTTTGTTTGAGTTTATTAATAAGGACATATAAAGGAACGAGTGACACTGGATATAATTAACAGTTAAGTTTGCTTTATTATTTTATTGTTTAAAAAAACGTACCAATAATAGGGAGTCCCATCCTATATACAGTCAAGTTACCATTAACGGATCAGTAACGAAACAACTTTTTTGTTTATAGTCCACAAGTAAAGTCATTTTCCTTTAAATTAACAACAACATTTTCAGTTTTAGTACAGAAACACAAAGGGCACTGAACCAGAGCTTTAATTGTTGGAGCGTAGGGCACTGAACTAGAGCTTTAGCTGTTGGAGCAAAGGGCACTGCACCTTAGCTTTTGCTGTTGGAGCATAGGGCCCTTAACCAGAATTTTAGCTGTTGGAGCATAGGGCATAGGGCACTTAACCAGAATGTTAGCTGTTGAAGCATAGGTCACTGAACCCGAGCTTTGACGGTTGGAGCATAGGCCACTGCATCAGAGCTTTAGCTGTTGGAGCATAGGGCCTTGTACCAGAGCTTTAACTTTTGGAGCATAGAGCACTGAACCAGGGCTTTATCTGTTGGAGCATAGGGCACTGAACCAGAGCTTTAGCTGTTGGACTTCTTTCATATGCCTAAAACTTTATTTGACAACCAAACCCTATTTTGTGGAAACACAAAAGAATCTTCTCATAATAGCTGCTAGTTGATGTCATTTCCTTATTTTCCCCTAAAACCTTCTATAATACAACATTTCCCCTTCTGAACATCCCGACCACCTTTCCCCTCAAACAGAACAAAAACCCACTGTACCTGACATATTACCTCCTTTTGCCACAGTGTTTTCAAAATTAGTCTGCTGCAGAGGTGTCAGAATGAGTCTACATGTGGGAAAGGGTTAACATAACTGAAATCCCATTGAAATTTAAAAATGTTCCTCATTTTCATTGGTAGAATTGCGATAGCAAGGCTATCATATTTTGATATCAGAAAGCCAAAAATAATAGTGCAAAAAATTATATTCTAGGTACCCAAATAAAATTACAAGTCTCTGAGTGTATCATATTTAAGTGTTATAAAGGATAAGGATATCACTAACCCCTTCCCCCCCTTTTTTTCCCACTTGAAGATGCATTTGCTGCAGACAACTTTTATAAACATTGTTGCAAAAGGAGACATTGCTCATCAAAACTCCTTTTTCAACGATGTTTTCTATGCTATTCTGAAATATTCAGAAAAATAGTAACAGAAAGAGTTGAAAAACATATATTCCTTCTGACAAAGTAGATTTGTTTGTGAAATTTCAATAGCATTTGTTTCTACTTGCAAATGCATTTGCTGCAGACAACTTTTGAAAACATGTTTTCAGAAAAATAAACCTGAGATTTCAACCCTTACCCACATACAGACACTTTGTGAGGCCTCTACAGCAGACGACTTTTGAAAATATTGTGGCAAATGAAGAAATTACGCGATATATTTATGTTCTATGGAGAACTTACTGCGGCATAAGAAAGGGTGAAAAATTCCCAATTTTTTAAAATATTCACGTCTGAATTAGCTTGCCTGATACCAATATATTGTGGTATAATGTTATCATTGTATAAATCTCTACACATATCATAATTGATAATCATATTGATTGTTTGTTAAACACGGCAATCAGGCGGTATAATAGGTCAAATTACGCCAAATACATCCTCTGACATGCTGATCTACACCCAAATAGTCCCTAAACAAAAATGGTTTGCATAGAAATGAGTGAATACCAAAAAAATGAACCAAGAAGAATTTATGATCTTGAAAATATTTCATTCTGGCTTGATGCATCATTACTTGTCTGTCATTGTGGGGATATTTGTATATGCATTTCTGCATCTCCTCTTAACCAATCACAATTCTACCTTCAGTACTTTCAGTACTTTGATATATTTAACAGTCAATTACTTGTACTTTCAGTTTTACATTGATAATTGTTTTGTTATCTGTTATTGTTTGATACAGCTTATTTAATACATGATTGTATTATTGAAAGTTCAAACTCCATGATTTTTAGGGTCCACAAATTTATATCTTTCCTACATTCAACTAGTATACAGCAGACGACTTTGAAAACATGAAGCAAAAAATATGAAACTGCATAAATTAAAGAACAATTATTGAACAGAGTGGTAAAGAGAAATGGCTTATTAAGAGCAACTTTTTCCTTTCGTCACACTGTTTTAAAAGGTTGTCTGCTGCAGAAAGTGTCTGTCTGTGGGGAAGGGATAACCGTTTACCTCATACGACAGTTTTAGAATTAATTGGGAAAACATCTAAGTTCAGCTGCTTCATACAGAGCTTTAGATACGACAAGAGTATTTCACATCCAGGATCCCCAAATCCTTATTTGTCTCTCAAACCCGTTACCCGACTCGATAGTGTAGTGGAAGATAGTCCGCCTCTGGTGCGGTAGGCAGTGGGTTTAATCGTTGGCATGGTTATACCAAAGACTTTTAAAATGGTATTAATGGCTGCCTTCCTTGGCGCCCAGGGTTGCGGGGTTAGCATTATGAGTGATTTGCTTTAGCTCAGGATGAATGGAACAGTAGTACTGGTAAATTACCAGGAAAATGCTGTGATATTACTTTTTTTTTTTTAAAGTGTCATAGAACACCAAACAATTAACCTATGTTAATTGGGTCCTTATTTGACCCTCAAACTCTATGTTGGGTCTTTATTTGACCCTAAAACCCTATGTTTGGTCCGTATTTGACCCTCAAACCCTATGTTGGGTCCTTATTTGACCCTCAAACCCTACAGTATGTTGGGTCTTTATTTGAACATTAAACCCTGTGTTGAGTCTTTGTTTGACCCTCAACCCCTATGTTGGGTCCTTATTTGACCCTCAAACCCTATGTTGGGTCTTTGTTTGACCATCAAACCCTATGTTTGGTCCGTATTTGACCCTCAAACCCTATGTTGGGTCCTTATTTGACCCTCAAAAGATTCATCTCGGTGAGTTTAGTTGAGCTATAAGAGAGATTTTGATGTGAAAAGACCATTTCACTCCTCATTATTGAGTCCTCTGTGCTTTTACACATCTAAGGATAATAAATATTACAAAGCAGTTTGTCCTCTAAAATGATATTGAGATGATCTCAATATCATTTTAATTCTTTCCTTGATACACATAATATATAATGTTTTCTTGTATATTTGTAAATAATATGATAAACTGTGTAAAGTTTGAGTCAATAAATCTATTCTGTTCTGTTCAATGAAAGTTGTTGATAAAATTGTAAAATCTGGACAATGGCTGACCTTATCCTCCAGGTATGGTAGCATCCACATAATGGCTAGCAGCCCCAATTTAGCAACCTCAATGAAATAGTGTAGTTTATATTGTACGACATCAAAGAAATGGTAATATTCTTTTATCTTTTAAATGCATACTTTCTTCATTATAATATAAAAACTGGAATCGAGCCGTTGATAAACAACATTGTTATTGTATATTTATTGAATCTTATATCGGAGGTTAATGTCGTGTAATATATAGGGAGATATCATTGCACTAGACAAGAGCGGTCATCAACCAGAAAAATAAAAAAAATATATTATAGAATTATGATTCTATTTCAGTTTCCCCCCACATGAACAAATATTGATGTCTGATTAAATGGTTTGACGTTTTTATCCAAAGAGATGGCAGGTGTGTATATTTTTTACGGAATACAGTTACTTCGTACCCTAGTTATTTTGTACCCTGTCGTTTTCGGTTGTTTTGTACCCTGTCGATTTCGGTTGTTTCCTACCCTAGATTAATTCCTGCAAATCTTGTATTTGTCCAGAAAAATGTAACCCGTAACTTGTTTAAGTATATGTGTATACACATTAAATACACAAAACTTCACATTGCGTATTCATTTCACATTATAGGATGGGACTCCCTATTATCGGTGTACTTACGTTTTTTTCGAAAAAAAAATAATAAAGCAAACTTAACTGTAAATTATATCCAGTGTCACTCATTCCTTTATATGTTCTTGTTAATTAACTTACACAAAATAATCATTCACTTCTGTGCAAAGTTCCAAAAATTGTGTCCATCCGCACCCATTTTGAAATTGACATTCAAGGGAGGCAATCACTCACCGGTGTAATTACAAAAAAGCATTAGTACGGTGGTCCTGTTGTATCAATCCTTACAAGATTTTGATATTTAATGTGAAAATGACTATCCTATAAAACATTTGTCACTAGAACAATTATATTTAATTTAAATGTTAATTTATTAACTGTTCCAAACTATGAACTTATTTACACGATATTTTCAGAATCAATTTGTTAAATTTTCTTATTGGCACAATTTAAAGGTATTGTACCTCCGTGAAGTTCATTCCCTATTCCTTATTCCTTATTCCTTATTCAAATGTGAAGTTGATTACTTGTTTCTTGTTCCTTATTCCTTATTCGAATGTGAAGTTGGTTACTTGTTCCTTGTTCCTTATTCCTTATTCAAATGTAAAATTGGTTATATGTTCCTTGTTCCTTTGTTGTTGCTTAATCAGATTTGATCTAAGGTACTGCATATGTTGATGTTGCCAACAACACGTGTTGATGATGTTGTTGTTGTTGTAGATGATGAGAGAGACCCATTGGAACATTTTAAATAACCTGTTACTTATTCAAATTCTGGTTACTTATTCGGCCTTTTTCAAGAAAAGATGTCTTTGCTATCCCAAATATCATTCCAATTGCATATGTTGATGTTGCAAACCACATTTGTGATATTGTTGTTGTTGTAGAAGCTGCCGGAGACCCATTAGTACATTTCAAATCACCTGTTACTTATTCAAAAAACCTGTTACTTATTCGTTACTTATTCAGAAAATCAATTCAAACTGCATACGTTGATATTGCCAACAGCAAATGGGATGTTGTTGTTGTTGTTGTAGATGCTGAGGGAGACCTATACGTACCTTTAAAATGACCTGTTACTTATTCAAAAACCCTGTTACTTATTCGGCCGTTTTCATTAAAGAAACCTTTTCTATCCAAAACCTTACTTAAACTGCATATACTGATGTTGAAAATCATAATGTTGATGCTGTTGTTGCTGTTGGTGATAACAGAAACCAATTGGTATATCTTAAATCACCTGTTACTTATTCAAAAACCTGTTACTTATTCGACCGTGTTCAAGAAAAGAAGCTATTGCTGTCCCAAATATCTTTTAAAATGCATTTGTTTATGTTGCCAGCAACAATATTGAGGTTGCTGTTGTTGTAAATTATGGAGGTGAGCCATTGGTACATATTAAATCACCTGTTACTTATTCAAAAACCTGTTACTTATTCGGCCGTTCCCTGTTCCTTGTTCCTCATTCCTTATTCGAATGTGAAGTTGGTTCCTTGTTCCTTATTCAAATGTAAAATTGGTTATATGTTCCTTGTTCCTTTGTTGTTGCTTAATCAGATTTGATCTAAGGTACTGCATATGTTGATGTTGCAAACAACACTGTTGATGATGTTGTTGTTGTTGTTGTAGATGATGAGAGAGACCCATTGGAACATTTTAAATAACCTGTTACTTAATCAAAATCTCGTTACTTATTCGGCCTTTTTCAAGAAAAGATGAGTTTGCTATCCCAAATATCATTCCAATTGCAAATGATGATGTTGCAAACCACAATTGTGATATTGTTGTTGTTGTAGAAGCTGCCGGAGAACCATTAGTACATTTCAAATCACCTGTTACTTATTCAAAAAACCTGTTACTTATTCGTTACTTATTCAGAAAATCAATTCAAACTGCATACGTTGATATTGCCAACAGCAA
Organism: Serripes groenlandicus; assembly: GCA_031761405.1. Taxonomy (NCBI): domain Eukaryota; kingdom Metazoa; phylum Mollusca; class Bivalvia; order Cardiida; family Cardiidae; genus Serripes; species Serripes groenlandicus. The sequence goes on along the minus strand of JASEVX010000013.1, from coordinate 33,561,404 downwards.
ATGGGATGTTGTTGTTGTTGTTGTAGATGCTGAGGGAGACCCATACGTACCTTTAAAATGACCTGTTACTTATTAAAAAACCCTGTTACTTATTCGGCCGTATTCATTGAAAGAAACCTTTTCTATCCAAAACATTACTTAAACTGCATATACTGATGTTGAAAATCATTATGTTGATGCTGTTGTTGCTGTTGATGATAACAGAAACCAATTGGTACATTTTAAATCACCTGTTACTTATTCAAAATCTGGTTACTTATTCGGCCTTTTTCAAGAAAAGATGACTTTGCTATCCCAAATATCATTCCAATTGCATATGTTGATGTTGCAAACCACAATTGTGATATTACTGTTGTTGTAGATGCTGCCGGAGACCCATTAGTACATTTCAAATCACCTGTTACTTATTCAAAAAACCTGTTACTTATTCGTTACTTATTCAGAAAATCAATTCAAACTGCATACGTTGATATTGCCAACGGCAAATGGGATGTTGTTGTTGTTGTAGATGCTGACGGAGATCTATACGTACCTTTAAAATGACCTGTTACTTATTCAAAAACCCTGTTTCTTATTCGGCTGTTTTCATTAAAGAAACCTTTTCTATCCAAAACATTACTTAAACTGCATATACTGATGTTGAAAATCATAATGTTGATGCTGTTGTTGCTGTTGCTGATAACAGAAACCAATTGGTACATTTTAAATCACCTGTTACTTTTTCAAAAACCTGTTACTTATTCGACCGTGTTCAAGAAAAGAAGCTATTGCCGTCCCAAATATCTTTCAAAATGCATTTGTTTATGTTGCCAGCAACAATATTGAGGTTGTTGTTGTTGTAAATTATGGAGGTGAGCCATTGGTACATATTAAATCACCTGTTACTTATTCAAAAACCTGTTACTTATTCGGCCGTTCCCTGTTCCTTGTTCCTCATTCCTTATTCGAATGTGAAGTTGGTTCCTTGTTCCTTGTTCCTTATTCAAATGTAAAATTGGTATTATGTTCCTTGTTCCTTTGTTGTTGCTTAATCAGATTTGATCTAAGGTACTGCATATGTTGATGTTGCCAACAACACTGTTGATGATGTTGTTGTTGTTGTAGATGATGAGAGAGACCCATTGGAACATTTTAAATAACCTGTTACTCATTCAAAATCTGGTTACTTATTCGGCCTTTTTCAAGAAAAGATGACTTTGCTATCCCAAATATCATTCCAATTGCATATGATGATGTTGCAAACCACAATTGTGATATTTTTATTGTTGTAGATGCTGCCGGAGACCCATTAGTACATTTCAAATCACCTGTTACTTATTCAAAAAACCTGTTACTTATTCGTTACTTATTCAGAAAATCAATTCAAACGGCTAACGTTGATATTGCCAACAGCAAATGGGATGTTGTTGTTGTTGTAGATGCTGAGGGAGACCCATACGTACCTTTAAAATGACCTGTTAATCAAAAACCCTGTTACTTATTCGGCCGTATTCATTGAAAGAAACCTTTTCTATCCAAAACAATACTTAAACTGCATATACTGATGTTGAAAATCATAATGTTGATGCTGTTGTTGCTGTTTGTGATAACAGAAACCAATTGGTACATTTTAAATCACCTGTTACTTATTCAAAAACCTGTTACTTATTCGACCGTGTTCAAGAAAAGAACCTATTGCTGTCCCAAATATCTTTCAAAATGCATTTGTTTATGTTGCCAGCAACAATATTGAGGTTGTTGTTGTTGTAAATTAAGAAAGTGAACCATTGGTACATATTAAATCACCTGTTACTTATTCAAAAACCTGTTACTTATTCGGCCGTTCCCTGTTCCTTGTTCCTCATTCCTTAATCGAATGTGAAGTTAATTATTAGTTGTTTGTTCCTTGTTCCTTATTTAAATGTACTGCCAACAGCAAATTGGATGTTGTTGTTGTTGTAGATGCTGACGGAGATATATACGTACCTTTTAAATGACCTGTTACTTATTCAAAACTCTGTTACTTATTCGGCCGTTTTAATTCAAAGAAGACTTTTCTATCCAAAACATTACTTAAACTGCATATGCTGATGTTGAAAATCACATTGTTGATGATGTTGTTCCTGTAGATGATAACAGAAACCAATAGGTACATTTTATGGATTACGATGGATTTATTGATTGATTGGGGCTTAAAGTCAGTCTTACAGTCATATCTCGGCGGACATTTCACATACTCATGGTTTTCCTGGCTTTATCAGTCCAGTTCTCCTTAAAACAAACTTTCTAAGCAACTTTTTGTTTAACACTTTAAGCACATTGGTCGAAAACGAATGACGCTTGTCAAAGTAACTTTCGTCAAACGTCAGAAAGAATGTTGACCGAGCTGGAAAAACACCGAATAAGTTTTGATAAACTAACAGGTGCCTAAATATTAAGATGTAACAAGAAGTCCGTGTTAACATCTACAACAACAGCAATATCTCAATTGCCGTTGGTAATATCAGCATCTGCAGTTTGAAAAGGTTTGTAGATATCATACGCTTTTTTCTTCAAATGCAAATGATAAGTTACGAATAGGTAACAGGTGTCTGAAAAAGTAACAGATGAATCAATATGTAACAAGAAGTGTATGTTTGCATGTGCCTCATCAACATCACCATCGGCAGTTTGAAAGTTTTGTGAAATAAAGAAAAGCTTCTTCGTTTTAAACCACCGAATAAATAACGAATTAGTATTCGAACTTACAATAACAAAAACGTGCTTTAAACAACAAGATCAAAATTGTGGTTGGAAACATCAACATTTGGAGTTTGAATGGATTTTCTGGACATCAAACGCTCATATCTTGATAACTGTTGAATAAGTTACAGGTGATTCGAAATGTTCCAATATGTCTCTGTCAGCTTCTACAACAACAACAATATCAAAAGTGTGGATAGCAACATAAACCTATGCAGCTTATAATTCGGACAGCAAAGGCTTCTTTTCTTGAAAAGAGCCGAACAAATAACGAATAAGTACCAAGTTTTTGAATAAATAACAATGATTAAATATGTTCCGTCAGCATCTATAAAAACAACAACAACAACAACAACAACAACAACAACAACATCACTTTTGTGGAGTTGGAACGGATTTTCAGGATACCAAACGCTAATATCTTGATAGCCGCCTAATAAGTTATAAATAAGTAAAATGATTTTGAAAAAGTAACAGGTGATTTAATATGTACCAATAGGTCTTTGTCAGAATCTACATCAATAACACATCAAAATTGTGGTTGGCAAAATCAACATATGGAGTTTCGATGAAAATTCTGAATATCAAACGCTCATATCTTGATACCCGTCGAATAAATGACGAATAAGTAACAGGTTTTTGAATATGCAGTTTGAATGATATTCTGTATAGCAAAGGCTTCTTTGAAAATGGCCGAATAAGTAACAGCTTTTTTGAATAAGTAACAGGTTTTTTGAATAAGTAACAGGTTATTTAAAAGGTTCTTATATATCAACATCTTCAAAAACAACATCAAATTTGTGGTTGCAACATCAACATATGCAATTCGAATTATATTTGTGATAGCAAAGGCTTCTTTTCTTGAAAAATGCCGAATAAATAAGTAACAGATTTTTGAATAAGTAACAGGTGAACAAATATGTTCCAATATGTATCCGTCAGGTTCTACAACAACTAGGGCATCCCATTTGCTGTTGTCAACATTAACATATACAATTTGAATGATATTTGGGAGAGAATAGACTTCTTTTCATGAACACGGCCGAAAAAGTAACAGTTTTGAATAAGTACCAGGTGATTTAAAATCTACCAATTAGTCTCTATCAGCATCTTCAACAACAACAGCATCAATATTGTGATTTTTAACACTAATATATGCAGTTTGAATGGTGTTTTGGATAGCAACGGCTTCTTTTCTTGGAAACGGATGTATGAGTAACAGGGTGTTTGTATAAGTAACAGGTTATTTAACAGGTACTTAAAATCATCGTCAATATCTACAACAACAATAACATCACAATAGTGGTTTCTACATCATAATATGCAATTTGAATTATATTTGTGATAGCAAAGGCTTCTAATCTTAAAAAAGGCCGAATAAGTAATGAATAAGTAACATATTCTTGAATAAGTAACAGGTTCTTGAATAAGTAACAGGTTCTTGAATAAGTAATGCTCCAATAGCTCACTTTCATCATTTACAACAATAACAACCTCAATATTGTTGCTGGCAACATTAACAAATGCAATGGCTTCTTTACTTGAATACGGTCGAATAAGTAACAGGTTTTTGAATATGTAACAGGTGATTTCAAATGTAACAACGAGTTTCTGTCGTCATTTAAAGCAACAACAGCATCAACATTGTGATTTTCAACATCAACATATGCAGTTTAAGCAATGTTTTGGATAGAAAAAAGCTTCTTTTCACGAAAACGGCTGAATAAGTAACAGGGGTTTTGTATAAGTAACAGGTCATTTTAAAGGTACTTATAGATCTTCGTCAGCATATATAACAACAACAACAACAACAACATAACATTTGCTGTTGGCAATATCAAGTAACGAATAAGTAACAGGTTTTTTTTAATAAGTAACAGGTGATTTGAAATGTTCTAATGGGTCTATGGCGGCATCTACAACAACAACAATACCACAATTGTGGTTTGCAATATCAACACATGCATTTGGAATGGTATTTGTGATAGCAGAGGCATCATTTCTTGAAAATGGCCGAAAAAGTAACCAGATTTTGAATAAGTAACAGGTTATTTAAAATGTTCCAATGAGTCTCTCTCATCATCTACAACAACAACAACAACAACAACAACAACATCATCAACAGTGTTGTTGGCAACATCAACATATGCAGTACGTTAGATCAAATCTTATGGCTCACCTTCATAATTTACAACAACAACAACCTCAATATTGTTGCTGGCAACATAAACAAATGAATTTTGAAAGATATTTGGGACAGCAATAGCTTCTTTTCTTGAACACGGTCGAATAAGTAACAGGTTTTTGAAAATGTAACAGGTGATTTAATATGTACCAATGGCTCACCTTCATAATTTACAACAACAACAACCTCAATATTGTTGCTGGCAACATAAACAAATGCATTTTGAAAGATATTTGGGACAGCAATAGCTTCTTTTCTTGAACACGGTCGAATAAGTAACAGGTTTTTGAAAAAGTAACAGGTGATTTAATATGTACCAATGGCTCACCTTCATAATTTACAACAACAACAACCTCAATATTGTTGGTGGCAACATAAACAAATGCATTTTGAAAGATATTTGGGACAGCAATAGTTTCTTTAATGAAAACGGCCGAATAAGTAACAGGTTTTTGAATAAGTAACAGGTGATTTAAAATGTACCAATTGGTTTCTGTTATCACCAACAGCAACAACAGCATTAACATTATGATTTTCAACATCAGTATATGCAGTTTAAGTAATGTTTTGGATAGAAAAAGTTTCTTTTAATGAAAACGGCCGAATAAGTAACAGGGTTTTTGAATAAGTAACAGGTCATTTTAAAGGTACGTATAGGTCTACCTCAGCATCTACAACAACAACAACATCCCATTTGCTGTTGGCAATATCAACGTATGCAGTTTGAATTGATTTTCTGAATATAAGTAACGAATAAGTAACAGGTTTTTTGAATAAGTAACAGGTGATTTGAAATGTACTAATGGGTCTCCGGCAGCTTCTACAACAACAACAATATCACAATTGTGGTTTGCAACATCATCATATGCAATTGGAATGATATTTGAGATAGCAAACTCATCTTTTCTTGAAAAAGGCCAAATAAGTAACCAGATTTTGAATAAGTAACAGGTTATTTAAAATGTTCCAATGGGTCTCTCTCATCATCTACAACAACAACAACATCATCAACAGTGTTGTTGGCAACATCAACATATGCAGTACCTTCGATCAAATCTGATTAAGCAACAACAAAGGAACAAGGAACATATAACCAATTTTACATTTGAATAAGGAACAAGGAACAAGGAACCAACTTCACATTCGAATAAGGAATGAGGAACAAGGAACAGGGAACGGCCGAATAAGTAACAGGTTTTTGAATAAGTAACAGGTGATTTAATATGTACCAATGGCTCACCTCCATAATTTACAACAACAGCAACCTCAATATTGTTGCTGGCAACATAAACAAATGCATTTTAAAAGATATTTGGGACAGCAATAGCTTCTTTTCTTGAACACGGTCGAATAAGTAACAGGTTTTTGAATAAGTAACAGGTGATTTAAGATATACCAATTGGTTTCTGTTATCACCAACAGCAACAACAGCATCAACATTATGATTTTCAACATCAGTATATGCAGTTTAAGTAATGTTTTGGATAGAAAAGGTTTCTTTAATGAAAACGGCCGAATAAATAACAGGGTTTTTGAATAAGTAACAGGTCATTTTAAAGGTACGTATAGGTCTCCCTCAGCATCTACAACAACAACAACATCCCATTTGCTGTTGGCAATATCAACGTATGCAGTTTGAATTGATTTTCTGAATAAGTAACGAATAAGTAACAGGTTTTTTGAATAAGTAACAGGTGATTTGAAATGTACTAATGGGTCTCCGGCAGCTTCTACAACAACAACAATATCACAATTGTGGTTTGCAACATCATCATTTGCAATTGGAATGATATTTGGGATAGCAAAGTCATCTTTTCTTGAAAAAGGCCGAATAAGTAACGAGATTTTGAATAAGTAACAGGTTATTTAAAATGTTCCAATGGGTCTCTCTCATCATCTACAACAACAACAACATCATCAACAGTGTTGTTTGCAACATCAACATATGCAGTACCTTGGATCAAATCTGATTAAGCAACAACAAAGGAACAAGGAACATATAACCAATTTTACATTTGAATAAGGAACAAGGAACCAACTTCACATTCGAATAAGGAATGAGGAACAAGGAACAGGGAACGGCCGAATAAGTAACAGGTTTTTGAATAAGTAACAGGTGATTTAATATGTACCAATGGCTCACCTCCATAATTTACAACAACAACAACATCAATATTGTTGCTGGCAACATAAACAAATGCATTTTGAAAGATATTTGGGACAGCAATAGCTTCTTTTCTTGAACACGGTCGAATAAGTAACAGGTTTTTGAATAAGTAACAGGTGATTTAAGATATACCAATTGGTTTCTGTTATCACCAACAGCAACAACAGCATCAACATTATGATTTTCAACATCAGTATATGCAGTTTAAGTAATGTTTTGGATAGAAAAGGTTTCTTTAATGAAAACGGCCGAATAAGTAACAGGGTTTTTGAATAAGTAACAGGTCATTTTAAAGGTACGTATAGGTCTCCCTCAGCATCTACAACAACAACAACAACATCCCATTTGCTGTTGGCAATATCAACGTATGCAGTTTGAATTGATTTTCTGAATAAGTAACGAATAAGTAACAGGTTTTTTGAATAAGTAACAGGTGATTTGAAATGTACTAATGGGTCTCCGGCAGCTTCTACAACAACAACAATATCACAATTGTGGTTTGCAACATCAACATATGCAATTGGAATGATATTTGGGATAGCAAAGACATCTTTTCTTGAAAAAGGCCGAATAAGTAACCAGATTTTGAATAAGTAACAGGTTATTTAAAATGTTCCAATGGGTCTCTCTCATCATCTACAACAACAACTACATCATCAACACGTGTTGTTGGCAACATCAACATATGCAGTACCTTAGATCAAATCTGATTAAGCAACAACAAAGGAACAAGGAACATATAACCAATTTTACATTTGAATAAGGAATAAGGAACAAGGAACAAGTAACCAACTTCACATTCGAATAAGGAATAAGGAACAAGGAACAAGTAATCAACTTCAGATTTGAATAAGAAATAAGGAATAAGGAATAGGGAATGAACTTCACGGAGGATTTAATCATATTTTCCAAAAATGATCCATTTCTTTGTTATTTTTTTAGTCCTTATAATAACATCCTTAATTTTTGTAACACAGTATATGATTTAGAAGTTTAAAAATAGCGTATATATGTTAAAATGTATAACCACCACAAACATCCCAGTTAGCAAAATATATGGGACCCCGATGGGTCCCATATCGATTTCGTTATGGGCCCCAGATGGGTAACCCATGTGGTACCCACATGGAAAATGCAACGGGTATTGGCATGGGTCCCATACGGGTTATGATATGGGTCCAACATGGGACCCACGTGGGCTCAACATGGGACCGTTATGGGCAAACAGATATGGGTCCCATATAGATTCCTTTATGGGGCCCCAGATGGGTAACCCATGTGGTACCCACATGGAAAGTGCAACCGGTATTGGCATGGGTCCCATACGGGTTAAGATATGGGTCCAACATGGGACCCAAGTGGGCTCAACATGGGACCGATGTGGGCAAACAGATATGGGTCCCATATAGATTCCTTTATGAGCCCCAGATGGGTAACCCATGTGGTACCCACATGGAAAGTGCAACCGGTATTGGCATGGGTCCCATACGGGTTAAGATATGGGTCCAACATGGGACCCTCGTGGGCACAATATGGGCAAACAGGTATCGGACCATTATGGGAAAACAGATATCGGACCATTATGGTCAAACAGATATCGGACCATTATGGGCAAACAGGTATCGAACCATTGTAAAAGTGGGTTGATGTTATTAAGGCATATTTTGACAAACTACTTGATATCATTTTAAAAATAGACAATTTAATACAAAACATATTATTATGCAGCCTGACAAAATATATGTAGACCATAGACAGCTCGACAGACTATTGCATCCATAATTATTTAAAATTTGAAATATAAGTAACAATTAAAGTAGTGTTTACATGAAAGCAAACTGCAAAGCATGTTAAAAAACGTGTTGGACACAAACAAGGTTATTGAAAATGAAATAATGATGCATTGACATTTTGATTAGTCGGTATATAACAAAATGGTTCTACTTATAGAAAGAATTTGACTAGAATTAAGCCACTAACCTTATATCATTCAATATATACTTCTTAACAAGTGAATTCATAGCTCTGACTAGATTTGTGTGAAATAACTTTAGTCGGTATATAAATGGTTTTACTTATAGGAAGAATTTGACTATAATTAAGCCTCTAACCTTATATTATATAAACATTGCATGGCTTCCAGTGTGACAGTACATATTGTCAACATGAGAACAATTCTGTTACCCGAGGCGAAGCCATGCATTATTTATTTTATTTTACCGAACAAAATGACATGTTTATTCAATTTATTCAGTATCTTTGTAGGGGAGGTGAACATGGGTAGATCTACTACAATGTAACACACACATATGAATATACCGTTAACAGTATACTGTTACATGGCACGTGCGTCTAAAAGGTGACGTTATTGTTTGAGATGACGTCATGGACGTGCATAACCAACATTTTAACGCGCTTGCCATGTAACAGCTATTATACTGTTTACCGGTCAAAAATGTACTGTTAGCATGAGACAGTAAGAAATTGCCCATGATGAGTATATGAGAATTTAACATTACAAAGTCATGTGAGGTATAACAACATTCAATATATACTTTTTTTAAAACAAGTGAATTCATAGCTCTAACTTAGATTCGTGTGAAATAACTTCTTAATAATGTCTTAATCTCAAAGTGTGATGATAATTTGAAAACAAGATGGCCCTAAATCGATCACCTGAGTTATCTAACGACAACAACAAAAACCATCAAACGAAGAGGGCTATGATGGCACTGTAACACTCATCTGGCTAAGCACTGGAATATGAGGCTTGTAAAATATCTCTACATTTTCAGTTTCCACTTTGTGCCAGATGATGTTAATGTATAATTATGCACTGTATTCTGCACACCGTCAGAATTTAATTTTACTGGCCATGGGATATATTACATATAAATACCGTAATTTTAAGACATATCCGAGAATAAGGGCCAACTAAGGAAATAAAAATTAAATTTTGAACAGTGATTTTTTGAATCGTAAGAAACAAAGACATATCATAAATCAAAATACAAATTATAGAAATGAGATTAAATATGTAGTTAATAGTAGCAATGTTTAACAGAATCGACAATAATAACACTACAAAGAACAACAAAAGCACTGCCAATCAAATGCTTGTCTGCTTTATTCTAAGGTGAAAAAGGGGCATTTCTGAATAATTACTGAAGCCAGAGTTATGGAACTCGGCACAGACATGCTTATTGTTCCAAGGTACATGTTTACTAAGTTTCATTTTGAAAATGTTTATCGGTTTTTGAATATTGAGGTAACTTTAAAGTGTTTTGACAATGACATCAATTAAGTGTATCCAGACTATTGTTTTCCAAAAACAGACAAGCTGAAATTAAAAAGAGTTTTTTAGATCTATGGTAACATTGGATCTTAAATAAAAACAAATGCATCTAATGTATAACACATAACACAAGCAGACAGCTTTTAGAAAACATAGTGACAGAAGAAGAAATTGCTCAAAATGAGCAATTTCTCCTTTTGCTACAAGGTTTTCAACTTTTTTCCATAATTATATCTTCATTTATGTAGACTTTCTTTGTTTTTGTGTAGATAATTTCAATGCTTTCTGCTGCAGATTTGCTGTATGTGGGTAAAAGCTTAATACAAGCCATGATATAAAGTACTAGCAAACGTTTTGTGAACAGTGTAGATCAAGATCAGTCTTTGAATCTTGTCTTGTCAAGATATAAACTGTTCACACATCACTTACATCCACTTCTTCTTATTATTATTTTGGTTTTATTTACCTCGCTTTGCAGAATTACCTATTATGGTGAAGCTAAATAAAACCAAAATAATAAAACCACTTCTTAGAAGTTTCTGTTAACTTATGTAGATTCTCATATGCTGATGTACATGTACAGGCTTATCTGAACCTACTCTGTTCGGAAATGCCAACTTTTACCAAATCTCAATCAACAGGCTCAAATATGGTTTTGAAAGAGTGAATGGTGTAATAATTGAAAGAATTAGACATATAATTACATCTTGTATAATATGAAATATGTCACAAACTACTTATATACATGTATATTTATGATCTGTAATAACCAGAACATATTTTACTAGGGTTGGCAACGAATACCAAAATTAGTATTCGAATATTGAATCACAAATTATTCGAATATTCGAGCCATTTGTGCATGCAGAAGACTTTGAACACACCTAGGAGAATGTTTAAAACAAAATTTCTAAATAAAAGAACAATTATTGACTAAAGATGAAAACATCGTGGCAAAAGGAGAAATTGCTAATTATTAGCAATTTCTCCTTTTGCCACAATGTTTTCAAAAGTTGTCTGCTGCAGACATGTCAAACTTAATTGTGCTAACTTTCTACATCCGAATTTTCCGTATCACTTTGTGTCGAGGTAAATGTTCATTTATCTTTGTTGCCCTTTTTTTCTTCCTCCATCCCTGTCACGAGCACCAGACATCCATTTCCTTAACTCCAGCTTCATATCATTCCTTGTAGCACTTTTTGTTGATGGATTCCTTTGGGGAGCTCCTGAAAGAACACATACATACATGAGTTATTGACTAATTACACTAGGTATCATAGCTAAAACACCATGGCTGTATGACTAACTGAATAGTCATGCGTTGTATATTTGACAAATGATCATTCACACTAGACCTTACTCTCCTGTAATTATGCCAGTATTGAGATTTTCTACTCATTTATAATTGTTTTCAAATGTGTTTATCAATACAACTAATTAAGTAACTTATAGACAAAGGAACTTGGAACACAAATAACTATTTTTTATATTATATATATACTTAAATTTACATCATAAATATTTAATCAAAGACCTAATAACACAAAGACCAGCTGATAAAATCTTTCAATGTTTTACCATATTTTATATAGTTTAAGAAGGAAGCATTTCTCATATAGGCCCCACGTGGGTCATATTAGGGCAACACCTTTTAATATGGGTCCCACATGGGTCCCAAGTACATAAGTAATTCACACACATTTAACTTATATATTTCTGAAAAGTAACTATCATGGGTCCCATGTGGGTCCAGTAAGGGCAGAACTTTCTAATATGGGTCCCAGATGGGTCCCGCATTTGTCACCAATACAGGGCTTACCCATGTACAGCCCATATGGGCCCAGTACGGCAACACCTTCTAATATGGGTCCCACATGGGTCCCACATAAGTAATCCACACAAAGGTATCACTAAATGAACATTCATAACATTTCAGAAAAAAAAACAGCTTTTTGGTTTTTGACGTATATTTATTTTTTATACATTTAACTTATATATTTCTGAAAAGTAAATGTGTCATGGGTCCCATGTGGGTCCAGTAAGGGCAGAATTTTCTAATATGGGTCCCAGATGGGTCCCACATTAGTCACCAATACAGGGCTTACACATGTATAGCCCCATATGGGCCCCAGTAGGGCAACATCTTCTTATATGGGTCCCACATGGGTCCCACATAAGTAATCCACACACAACCAAACAGGTATCAATAAAAAAAAATCATAAAATTACAGAAAAAAGGACCAGCTTTTCTGCTTTCAACGTTTATTTATTTCTTATACATTTAACTTATATATTTCTGAAAAGTTACTTTGTCATGGGTCCCATGTGGGTCCAGTAAGGGCAGAACTTTCTAATATGGGTCCCAGATGGGTCCCACATCGGTCGCCAATATAGAGCTTGCCCAGGTACAGCCCATATGGGCCCCAGTTGTGCTTGCTTGCTGGGATACAGGCAAAAAAAAAAAAATTAGAATTTTGGTCCTTAATTTCTTCCATGTTTTCTACAGTCGAGAAAACTTCACGGAATGTAATCACGTGACTTGAAATTCCTATGATGTCATAAGCAGTTAATACACAACATGTTCAAATGTGAAAGAAAAAATCAACAACAGGTTTTCTACTAAAAAAATGACGATTTTGTTGGTGAGGGGTCAGGGCATGTAGGATTTTCTTTTTAATATGGGTAACAATCATGATGTTTCGTAATTTCTGAGAATATTGATTTTTTTTAAAAAAATATTGTAGCATTTGAAAGTCGTGATAACTGAGTTTCCTGATGGTATCATACGGCATCCGGTTGTGCACGCGCAACAAAGAAAACACCGGTTTTGTGTTTACCTAGGTATTCGTGATAATACGGTATTCGTAGAACCTACTATAAAAGGATGGAATATTAACTACATGATTTTGGCAATTCATGATATTATTGCATTTGATGTTTGAAGTGTGATATAATCAATGATAATTAAGAACGCATGCTACACGTAATCAGTTAAAGTTGGTATTTTTGTTAACAGTTTGCAGAAACCCTTAATTTTTATCGGAATGATAACTGTGAAAGATGTCTTTGTCACTTTATTTGATGCACCGCATAATAATATGTTCATCATTGCATTCTGAATCATCATGAGTACACAATACTATAGGTTATTGCATCTGTATTATAGGTTATTGCATCAATATGGGAAAATATTGTGTTGGACGAGTTCCTTCGGCTGAGTTGCCCGAGCTTGCGAGGGCACTCCGCCGAAGGAACGAGTCCCAACACAATAGATTCCCATAATCATGCAATAACCTTTTTATTGTATAATTTGATATTGGCTATTTAAAATGTGTCGTTTTGTTTGTTTTAAACACGTCACACTTATTAGAAAATTAACAGTCGTTTTGGATTGCTCAGATAAATAAACATTAACGATATATCGCGCATTTATACTCTCCTTTATGCTGGTTGCTAATATAATTTACGAACCGCCATTGTTGTCGACTCGAAATTGGAATCGTCGACAAAATGATGTGTAACGCCTTTTATAACAGTGTTTTTCATTAAGAACTCGTGTATTATCTTATTCTTGTATTTACGCCTGGACATTTGTTTTTTTATTACGATTTAGATGCCCCTTTAAAAGGGCCTTTTGACCTCGCAGTATGTTCAGTAAAGCGAACACACATCTTTGATATACATATAAAGGCTACTGCGTTGATAAACTTCACATCGGAGGATAACAAAACAAATCTGAAGACCTACCTTTAAAACAATCATTTGCTTATTCATCCTAGCAGTTATGAATCCCTCTTTATTTGTTGATACACTTATAATAGATCGTCAACGACAATCAAAACAACACTCGAGCAATATTATTGATGTACACGTCACATTATTACGTCAGAAACTACGTACGTATTTACTAGCATAGCTAACGCTATAAATAGACCAGCTTGGGTTTTGTGTATGTCTATCGATTTTTCACTACGTGTCATCTATAAAAGATGTACCAAACAATGTACTACGAACCGTATAAGCACAGCTTTTCCCTAGGACTATCAGAGAATCGAACCTTGAGCAGATCACATCTGTAAACTGATTCAATTCCCGTCTACATTGATACACAGCCTAAACAACACAGCTTTTTTTTTTATTTCATTTATATTTGTTAATATGCCTAATTAGTTGTTTTAACCATTTTAATGGCTTCACTTGCCTGCGATGCAACTAAGCCCTGACAGTAACAAAGTAGAAGTAGAAGTGAGCTGGATCTCTAAATCACGAAAGGTTGGATGAGAGCGCTTTGTAACGTTAGTGTATGGAAATAGTTCCGTCCTTAGCGATACGTGAAAAAGATTCCAGTGCAATATCAACCCGTGCAATATCAAATGATATTGCATCCTTTGTTCATATGGAAACAAGAGGGAACAATATCAAAGTATACAATAAGGGAATATATGGTGTTGGACGAGTTCTTTGGCTGAGTTGCCCGAGCTTGCGAGGGGAACCTCCGCCAAAGAACGAGTCCAACACAATATATTCCCTTTCACATGCAATAACCTTTTTATTGTATACTTTGATATTGTATTCGTGAAAATAATATATTAAATATTCCATTTCCTTCAAGTTTCAATTTAAATTAAAAACTAAATGACAAGTCTATTGATTTAATTTTGTTATCATTTGTACACATTTATATTCCTTTTCGTTACTTAAGAAACGACGGAGTAATATATCCGTTGCTATGTTCACATGTAAACAAATATCAATGGCCGCCCTATCCAGCGACTTTTCCTCGCTTCGATCTGAAATATGCATTTTCTGGAGCTACGCGTGTCTTTATCTGTCCATTTATATTGTAATTTGTTTGAAAGAATTAAAATACATGTCAAAATAGTGTCTTTCCTTTGTTTTTATACTTTATTGTAGAAATCGTGACTGAATTGTGAGACGACATTACAGCTTAGACCGTTTCCTTCCTTGGTATTATCCAAGTGAAAGAAAATGAACACTGTAAACTAATCCAGACTGCATCTAAGTATTGTCTGATCTTTGTTTACACTTATTGCTTCTTTTATGAATTCACGTTATATATATTGCATCATTGTGTATGGAAATTGGCATAAATCGATGCAGCACTGACATACAAAATATTCACTACAACCTATGTTGGTGAGGCGACCCGACAGCCCAGACTGTTTCCTTCCTTGGTCTGTTCCAGGTGAAAGAACATTAACAATGCAAACTTATTCAGACTGCGTGAAACTGTAGTCTGATATTTGTTTACACTTATCGCTTCTCATATAAATTCAAATCAGAATTATTGCATCATTGTGTATGGAAATTGGCATAAATCTTAGATGCAGCACTGACAAAAAAATTATTCACTACATGTAGCCTCAAAACTGAACACATTCCTTTCAATATTGAATTTGACTTAAACTAAGCTAAGAGAAAAGATAATAGTTCTAATTGGCAAGGAGTAATGCAAGATCATATCAATAAATGTATTTTTTAATTCAAATTATATATTGAATTTCAACATTAGATTAGTGAACATGGATATTAAATATTAAAAAAATATAGCTTACAACTTTTTATTATGAAAGAATGTGCAATTTAAGATCTTAGTACATGTCTACTTTGTTTTACTTTAAAACAGATATACCATTTTCATGTAAATAACTCCTATCTAAGTGCAATATCTGTGCATCTCTGCAGTGAGTGTCATATCTGAAATTTGTCACAGGAAATATGACCCAAAAATGCCTCAAATGATTTAAGATGCAACAATTTGCATTCTAGAGGATGTATTTATATCAATAATTTCTGGAAGAATACTAAAAATAAAAGTACAGCTATTAAAGACACAACCACTGGGAAAACAAGGTGAATTTTTTTGGCTGATCTGATTTTCTGACTTTGATGGGATTTCTGGTTTATTTTGTGCATGAGTTGTGCTTTCTGCAACCTGTAATATGTCACATATATTTATGTGGTCCTTTTCACTGAGTGCATCATCATAATGAGTAATTGATTGAATATTCCTATGTCCTGTAATCTTCATTATTTTCTGGGGGGGAACACCAGCATTTAAGATAGAGAAGTGACTGTGGTTTTTCTGACACTGTGGTTTGTGACTTTTTTGTCAATATTGGCCATGGAAGCTGTATCTTTCATCAACTTTCCAAGTGTGTTCTCTCCCATTGGCCTTGGATAAAACCTGAAGATAATTTAATGATACATTACTGCTCAGGCTGATTATCAATTGATATTTAGATGCATAGTTTCAAATAATATATTAAATAACACTATTTTCTTTTTAATTAACAACATATTTTTACCAAATTAAAATCTGCAGACACAAAATAATAGTTCCCCATTCTCTTTTATCTGGAAATGCAAATTTCATGAGGTATAAACACAATGTCATTCTTTTGATACTTGGTATACACAATACATTAATATTACAGTTCATTATATCAAGTATTAATCTAAGAATGAGTATATGTTATTAGTGTACATTATGTATAAATGTTTGTATTTACCATGGTTCTCCTCTCTCTGTGATTCTAGTCAGGGGTATTGGGGTAAGAAAAAAGGGACTGTCAGGTGTCATTTGTGATGTTGGCCTTTTTTGCATGTAAAACTCATATAGATAAATTGGATTTCTGAAATGAAATATAAGAAACATGCTATATTGGTATCAATGGAACTATTTTCCCTTAACATTTTACAGTTGTTCACTTCAATTCATTAACAATCTTCATGGGATAATGTTTGTATTGAATAAATATCTATTTTAGTCACACTAATTCACTGATTTGAAATTGGTATTTAGTTATATACATATTTATGAACACTTTTTGAAAAATACATAATGACAGAATCAATTTATTTAATTTATCAGCACTTTTAGTTTTTCAAACAGCCTAAACTATATATTGATGTGAAGCCTATACTATACTTATTTACTTGAAGAACTGTTCAAAACTATATGCATTCATTTTCTTAAATTGTTTACCTTTTATTCTCTTTTTCATGTGAGGAGTAGATTCTTGGTATTGTATCTCTGACATTCTTTAGATTAGAACCATCCCTTGTTTTTGTGGACCTCTCATAAAATTCCAAATATTTCTCCCCATCCTTTTCCTTAAAATATATAATATGAACTTTATATAGCTTAAAGTAAGTTTTATCACTCATCTTTTGGATCTATGCATTTAAACATTTATAAATATGTACATAATAAATGTATCAAGTCTTCAAATAAGTTAAATGACATCTATAATCATGTGTGATCCTCTTTTTAGAAAAAAAAATGCATTAGAAATACATAAAGATATTATATGCAAGGCTTTTTGTTAAAATTAGTTAAAAAATTGCACAGATATATACATACCTTCAACTGAATATCACCAATAGTCATCTGTCTTGCCTCATCCCTAGCTCTTAAGCCAAGCAGTTTTCCAAACATAAAAAATAATGTTGTTATCAAGCTTCTAGGGTTACTGTCACCAAGTGCTCCACAATTGAACATTTTATTTTCCTCTTCTGGGGTAATATGGCAGGATTTGTTTGGTTGTCTCCCCATCCCTTGTTTCTTCAATTCAATTTTCTTTGAAGTCAAAGCTTTTATTGCCTTTTGAAACACTCTGTCTTTGAGAGAATGTTCATAGTCCTTGTCCTTGAGGTGTCTCTCTATGCTGTTTTTCATAGCCTCTAATGAAACTGGTTCATAATTTTGTCCATCACTTTTTCTAATGCATATAATCATTTCAGCCAAGAGATCATTTAAGTGGTGAGCTGGAATATTTTCAATATACCTTGGCTCTCTCTTGTTGTCAAACAACCATCTATGTACATTCTTCAAATCTCGTTCCGTACTCAGTCTTGTATTTTTCTTTTTTTGATCGTCAATGAACAGATCTATGTCCACACCTTGCAGATCACGGGATTTCTTAGGCTCGAATGGCTCGAAAATTTCATCAATTTCTTTTTCTGTAAGTTCCTGGAAGACAGCGTCAGTAAGCGAAACGCCTGAATCAACGTCCATGTTTACATAGAATGACAGATGGCGCGTCTCTTTGACAGCGAAAGTAGTTCCGTCCTTAGCGTCACGTGAAAAAGATTCCAGTGCAATATCAACCCGTGCAATATTATAGGTTATTGACCCTGTACTGTGAAATCATCGTTGGACCGAGTTCTTTGGTTGACGTTGCCGAGCTTGCGAGGCAACGTTCACCAAAGAACGAGGTCCAACGATGATTTCACAGTACAGGGTCAATAACCTTTTTATTGCATACTTTCATATTGTAAACTAGATTTGCTTTACGTTGTGGAGGTTTTTTTATTATCTAGAATTGACAAATTTGCTTCCGAATTAGAAACAAACTGTTTGTTTACATGAGTAGTAATTTTTGTGCAAATGCCGTTTGAATTGTAACGGTGACGTAATGTTTTTAAATGACGTCATGCACGTGCATAACCTACATTTTAGACGCGCGTTTTAGACTGTTTTCATGTCGAAAACATACTGTTAGCATGAGACAGTAAGAAATTGCCCATGATCAATATATGAGAATTTACATTACAAAGTCCAGTGAGGTTTTAACAATGATATTTAAGTCAGCTATGTTTGTTTACATAACAAAAGTAGTCCCTAGCATGTTAATTATGCAGAATTTTCGCACGTCCTTATCTACGGTCATGATCACTCCTTGACAGCGGTCATGATCGAAAATTATTGCATACTTTCATATTGTTCCGTTCACTTTGCATTGAAGAAAGTGGTCATGATTTTTCGATCTTCGATATTGTAAACTATTTGCTTTACGTTGTGGAGGTTATTTTTATTATCTAGAATTGATAAATCTGCTTCCGAATTAAAAACAAACTGTTTGTTTATATAAGTAGTAATTTTTGTGCAAATGCCGTTTGAATTATAACGGTGACGTAATTTTTTTTAATGACGTCATGCACGTGCATAACCAACATTTTAGACGCGCGTTTTAGACTGTTTTCATGTCAAAAACGTACTGTTAGCATGAGACATTAAAAAATTGTCCATGATCAATATATGAGAATTTAACATTACAAAGTCCCGTGAGGTTTAACAATGATATTTAGTTCAGCTATGTTTGTTTACATAACAAAAGTAGTCCCTAGCATGTTAATTATGCAGAATTTTCGCACGTCCTTATCTACGGTCATGATCACTCCTTGACAGCGGTCATGATCGAAAAATCATGACCACTTTCTTCAATGCAAAGTGAACGGGACAATATCAAAGTATGCAATAACCTATAATCATGACCACTTTCTTCAATGCAAAGTGAACGGGACAATATGAAAGTATGCAATAACAAATGATATTGCATCCTTTGTTCATATGGAAACAAGAAGGAACAATATCAAAGTATACAATAACCATGTTTACACTGTTTAAGGCTGGTTTTGGAGCATAAGCTGGCTGTTGAATGTGATTCCTGTCAGAAATGGCAACAAATTTGAACTTACCATGCTCAACGACACTGAAAACCCAGATCCCTTGGACATCCTTACACTCACGTAGGACTCAGTCTGCACACTGGACAATATCGGTGAAGACACTGTACGCATCGCTGTTTCATCGCAAATCGTTACAGCCAACATTTAGTATCATGTACCTAAACATATAAATCATCAATCATAATTTCTTACTAAAATGTTCATTTTGTTAAATAAGGAACATATGAGAATACATATTCAGGTGTTCGCTAAACCTCCACTTTCCACAATGTTTTCAAAAGCAGTCTGCAAATAATTATCAATATGTGCAAAAGGGTTTAACAGAATGAACCACATATATGATATCATTAATTGGTACATAATCAAATCACTAGCAAAAGTGTTGCAACTTTACCTGGGATTGAATCCTTTCATCCTCAGAAAAGCAGTTTCAAATTTCCTGTGCATGGACATTCCAGGAACACCAAAATAGGAGTATCGTCTGGCAGGATGTCTTTCACTGTGGACATAACCTTCAAGTCTAAAAATGAAACTGTCACCTAATACTGCAAATGCCATTTTGATTAAATGAGATTGTGTTTAAATTATACACACACACACTTATATATATATTAGGAAGCGAATATTTCATCAGACATTATGTACTTAAAGGCATGCTAAGAAACAATTAAGATTTCATCAGACATGATTTAATTAATTTAGGCACCCTGAGAAACAATTAAAAGTCAATCTGTTAACACCTTTGTCAAACATAACACATTGTTATTATAACAAAAGCTGTGACGAAATGACATTAAAAACATTAAACTAATATTTTTTATCACATACAATACCACTAAATATTTTGAAATACATTTTGTAAACATATATAATATGATAAGATTTAATTTATCTATTATAAATGACACTAGGATTTAATTTATCTGTTATGAATGACACTAGGGTACAAAACAACCGAAATCGACAGGATACAAAATAAAACTTATCTTATGATTAGCCAGTTAAAAATGTTCTTACAATACATCAGCAAGAGTTACTACATGTAGTAGTTTTAGTAAGCTTGCTTGAAATGGTGTATACAGTTTTTAATTTATAATTTCAATTCAATAAACTGCATAAATTTAAATATTACATGTATGATAAAAGTGCAATTACTTATTATACTATATGTTTTTTTAATTTGCAGAGTTCTTTGAGAATATATTGTTGTCAACGATGACTACGGAAAGCGGGTAATCAGAAATGATTTACTTCAATTGTCCAGGAGAGGAAGAAAACGATCAAGGTTAAACTTTTTTTATTACAACTAGAGATACATATGATTATTTCAATAAGCTGGCAAATGTTTGACTCAAATTATAATAATCATTACCGAATTATCTAACTAATATAAACAAAATTGTTGAATGTGTTTTAATAATTAATAAGTATTTGCATGTTCATTGCAACTAAAAGATTTAGAGTGTTTATAGCTCGTCTTATTTTTTGAAGAAAAAAAGGCAAGCTATTGTTGTCACTTGATTGTTGGTGGTGTTGGTTAAGTTTTGCGTTTAGGTGACCACTTACATGGAAACTATCGAACCTAATTCTTTGAAACTTGGAAAACTTGTTCATCTAATACCCTTCTTCTCATTGTATGCTAAAGATGCTGATTGTAAGCTGTTTTTTTGGGTAAAAACCATAAATGTTGGTGTTTATTGGTTGATTTTGAGAATTGGACATAGATCGTTAAGTTTTAGTTTAGGTCTCTAACAAGGAAACTATCAAATATGATACTTTAAAACTTTGAAATACCCTTCTTCACATTGTATGCTAGAGATGCTGAGTGTAAAATAAATAAAAAGTAATCAGTATCTGTAAAAGGATAATATCAGACACCCGCAGGCAATGCTTTTGATATATATTATGTTATAAAAAAAATATATTCATGTCTTTGGTACAATTAGGGACATGACAAAGACACCTTCATCAAAAGCTGATGTGGTGACAAAGAAGTGCATGCATGTGCTCAACATCAAAGAAGCTACAAGCAATCTGCATGAACAAGTTGTAAGTTTAATATAATTTGTATTACTCATAATTATCACTGTCTCCTAATCAAATAAATTGATTTATAGTTCTGTACCCCTTTAGGTACCCCCTAGTCCTGAATTAGTGATAGGTTCTAATCTGTACAAGTCAACATAATGGGAACACACCGTATTGGCTATAATTTTCAAATCCACCTATAATTTGTGTAGAGGCCCGTTTGTGGTAATGCCCAACATTGTTGTCACAATGGAAGTTCAGTGTATGTGCATCTGTCCGACCGAAACCTTGTCTGGACGCATCTTAACCATGTATCAAATGATTACCATGATGAGGCAGCATATCACGCACAAGACCCAGGCCTGTACCACAAATGTCAAGATCACACTTGATTGATTGATTTATTAGGGTTTAACGCCGTTTTCAACAATATTTCAATCATATCTTGGCGACCGTTCACCTACTCATGCGTTTTATTTGCTTTCCCACACCAGTACATCACACAACATACTTTCCAAGCAACTGGCTGCTCTTCCACATAGACTGTTAACCAGCTCATTGGTGAAAGACTAATGAGGCATGTCACAGTGACTTTTGTCAAACGTCGGAAAGAATGTTGGCCGAGCTGGAATTCGAACTCACAACCCCTGTATTGACAGCCCTCGTCTCTACCGACTGAGCTACCAGGGCTCGGCATCACATAAAGAGGTCAAATATATAAATGAGCCCCATCTAAACCATGTATCATAGGATTTCCAAGTTACTGGGGTGCATATGTTCACCATGATGAGATGAAGTGTCACACACAAGAACAAGGCCTGTACCTCAAAGGTAAAGGTCACACTTAAAGGTCGAAATGAGAAATTTTGGGATGGCAGAAGGCCCATTATTAACAGCTATCAGGTCAACTCTTTTGTCAGTCTGTGTGTGACAAAACCAAGCAGTTTTTAAACAAAGTGCAATCCCTAATTTTGTACCTAACCTCTTGCATTGGAAATAATCTTGACACTATATTTTTAAAAAAAATCTTAATTTATGTAATATAAATAACTATTGTTATTATATCTTTAGTTTTTATATGCCCGTTTTTTCAAAACGGGACGTATTATAGTTTTACCTGCAGCGGTCGGGCAGCGTCCAGTATGTTGTTATATGTAACAATGTGTCATAAATGGAAAATGCATAAATTAATGTGGATTTAATCCTTATTTCAGCTCCAAGACTTATCATCTATGACAATGCTTGCAATTTGCACAATTATTGTCTAAACAGAGACCCAGTTTTTTTCAAGCATTCATGGTTTGTGGTTGATAGATTCCACTGCATGGTGTAATCATGTTGGTATGTTTATAGTTTAATATTTGAAAAGCTTCACTCCTCAAAGGAATAACCCAATTGTGTAAGAATTAAACATATACGATTCTTTATTGATCTACAAACACAACAAAAAGATTTTACATTTTACCTAAAATATTGTTTGAAAGAACTTCATGCTGAATTGTCTGAACTTCAATAAGCTTAATACAACGTTTTGTGAAAATGTTGCATGTCTGCCTTCATTATTACCTCACCTGGCACAAAGTGCTTGTGAGCTTATGTTACGGTGTGTTGTCTGTCGTCCATCCGTCTGTCTATGTCCGTCGACTATTTTCATTGAATGACTTCTTCTTAAGAACTGGAGGTCCTAGGGTCATGATATTTGGCCAGTAGGTACCTGGGATAGAGTGATAAAAAGTTTTGTCAAATAAATTTCATTGACCTGCTCTCAATGTGACAAGGGTCAGATATATGAAAACCTTTAAACAACTTCCTCAAGAGACAGTACTGCCAATTATTCTTTTAACCCTTTCCCACATACAAAATTTCTGCAGCAGATGATTGAAAATGTATATTCAAAAATATGTATAATCTCTAGGATTGAAGGTATAATTGCTGAACAAAATTGAAAACATTGTGGCAAAAGGAGAAATTGCTTGCTTTAAGCAATTTCTCCTTTTGTCAAAATGCTTTCCGCTGCATAAATTCATGTACATTATTATAACTGCTCTTATTTGTTTTTGTTTCAGGATGACATGTAGGATACAGCTTAGATTCATATTTCCAATTCTCTAATGTAAATACCCAAGTTGCTGAACAAAGAAACACAACTTTTAAATGTTTAAAAAGAATGCTGTCTTACATGAATTTGGAAAATTTTATCAACCATGTTAAGTTTTTTGTGTGATTTCGTAGCATGCTTAACTCGGCAAATTTCAATCCAGCTTTACCTGATTCCAATTTGGAATATTTTAAAGCTCTTGGAAAATTCTTAACTACCTACAAAGTTTCAAAAGAAGAAGTCTTTTAACTTTGATCATATATATGTTAAAACAGTCTGTCCATTGTTCTGTTAATGTCCGGACTTTGTAAAAAGACTAATATCAAATTACATTATTACATCGCCAAAGGCTCCCCAGATTTTTTGAAAGAGGTAACATGGCTTAAACTGTTGATTAATTCATGTACGCTATGGGAATATTCAATTTTCTTATTCATCATCAAAAGGTGACTATACAAGACTCTATACCTAAAAGGGTCTTAACTCAATCATATTTGTTTCTTTAAATTATTCTCTTGTTTTACTTAGAATACTGAATAAGCATTGTGTTAAGGTATTTAATAAATCAAATGAGCGATGGCATCTGCTTGCTGTGTTCTTGTTTGTATCAGAAGAAGAATCCATGTAAAAAAAATTGTACACTGTAAACAATATTTAATATTGTGTCTGCATGCAAAAACAACAAAGGGAAGACAGTTTAATAACTGAGAACAGACCATATCTTAGTAACTACTTGATGAAATGCATTGAAAACTTTATACAATGCTTCCCAACTACCACACCTATGTAAACAATCAAGTATGATAACTCTATTTATTATATTTTGCAAACTATGGCCCTTTCTTTACCTAGGAATTCTGGTAAAAGATGTGCGTGCAACTACATTAAAAGTCCATATCTCAGTAACTACTTGAAGCATTGTATTGGAACTTTATACAACCCAATTACAGAACTATATACTCGACCAATCAAGATAACTCTTTCCTGCATATGATGCAAATTGTTGCCATGTTTTAACTTAGAAGAAATTATGGTTAAAGGTTTGTGTGCAACTACATTAAGAGTCCATATCATTGTAACTACTTGATGCATTCCATTGAAACGTTATACAACCCTTCCCAACCGTCACACCCATGACAATAATCAAGTTAAAAAACTCTATCCTGTATTTAATGCAAATTATCACCCTTCATGAAATTCTGGTTAATGTTTTGCATGCACCTACATTAGAGTCCATATCTCAGTAACTTAAATAAGGGGTGGAATAGTCACGTGTGCTGTCCTCCAACAGCTCTTGTTAAAAATGTCAAAAATGTAAAACTATTTCCTATGAAAATGCTTATTCAATTTCAAGACAATTTGGAAAGTCAAAATGTTGCTTGGCCAACATACTGTATTTAATGAGCACTTAAGGGCTGCATGGCCCTCTTTTAATTTCATGTACTATTTGTTGTTTTGTCATACACTCATTTCTTGTTCTTTTAAACCCTTTCCAACATACAACAATTCGGCAGCAGACGAATTCGAATACATGTAGACAAAACATGAACAATCCCCATAAGTAAGAGTTTATTCAAATAGAGTTGAAACATTTTGGCAAAAGGTGAATATGCTTGTTTTGAGATTTTCTGCTTTTGTCATGATGATTTCAGAGGTGTCAGAGGTGTCAGAAAGCGTCTATATGTGGGAAAGGGTTTACGTTGTATTTTGAAGAATGTTAATTGGTAATAAACGTTAATTTAAATCTATTTGCCAGAGTTGTTTTGTTTTTATTAGCTCACCTATGCACGAAGTGCAAGGTGAGCTTTTGTGATCACTGAATGTCCGGCGTCCGTCGTCGTCGTCGTCTGTCCGTCCGTCTGTTAACAATTTCCTACAAATGACTTCTTCTACTAAACCAATGGACAGATTTCAAAATAACTTCACAGGAATGGTCCTTAGGTGGTTCCCTTTCAAAGTTGTTCAAAGAATTTCATTCCAAGTATAACTTTGGTAGCTGCTGCATCAGAAAAGGGGGAAATTGCCAAATCTTAAAAAATCTTCTTGTTCATAAGTGTTGGCCCGATTAAAAAATTATTTTGCACAAATGTTCCTTGGGGCACCCCCTACCAAGCATGTTCAAATATTTCCGATCCGTTGAAAAACATTGCCGCAAGGGGGGTGGGGCTTGTTCATAGACACATATAGGGGAAAGAACACTGAAAACTTTTTAAGTTTTATTAAATCAGGTGAGCGATATAGGACCATCATGGTCCTCTTGTTTAAACTCTTATTTTATTAACCAGGATTGATTGATTGGTGTTTAAAGCCATTTTCAACAATTGTTCAGTCATATCACGGCGGCAAGTTCACCTACTCATATATATGCTTCCTGGTTTACTCACACCAGTACTCCACACAACTTACATTCGAAGCAACAGGCTGCTTTTCCACATAGACTGTTAGCCCTTTGGTGAAATACGGATGACGCTTGTTTCAGTGACTTTTGTCAATCGTCGGAAAGAATGTTGGCCGAGCTTGGGTTCGAAATCACAACCCGCCTCGCTACTGACTAAGCTTTATGGCCGTTCGTTCAACCGTCCTGCTTTCGTACGTGCTATTTCTCGCCTTTCTGCCTATATTGTCTTACATATGGCTCATTGATTTTGCTACATATATTACCGACGACACCTTTCCTGTGTCGTCTTTTTCACCGATATCTTGTTGAAATTGTCCCATCATACATCATGGCTTCAAACATGTTTATCAAAAATGTCGGATTGTTAGTGATCACAGTAGCTCATCCGGCGCACCGTGATTAGGTGAGCTAATAAAAACATAAACATTTAAATCATTTATTATTTTTATTGCACATAGAGCAAATAAAAACGTCATTTGGATTCTTTTCTAGTCCTGCACAGGAAAAGTGAAGCCACCGGCCACACACAGCACAGCATATCCACTTCTTTCGCAGACCGGGTTTTTTACATGACTCCCTTGAGTCACAAACTGTTCTTTGGGCCGGTGGTTCCTCTGATAGTCCCAGTAACGCATTTGGCTATATCAGCTCTTGTTTTGCCTGGGTTGATTTCGAAATCTTGGGGATGGCCAGCATTTGTGAGAATAATGGCATTCTGGAAAACAAATTATGAGTTAAAATTCAGAACAACTCTATGAATGAAAGTATAATTATTAGTTGAAAAGATAATTTGCTTATTATGTGCAATTTCTTCTTTATCTGCACTGTGTTCATAAGAGCTTGGTAACAGATGTGTCTGCAAAAGGGAACATGTTAATTATGATTAAGACATTAACTTTTAAGTGAATGATATGATCGCTCTGCTGTAATGAAATAGGTTGTAAGTGCAATTAAATCTGAAACTTTTAAAATCAAGAAACACATGTTGATCTAAAGTGTTGGCTAAATCTGAAAGGTTGGTTTTGAGCAAAATTGCTTATGAAATGCATTTTTTTTCTTTTTTCTTTCACAACTGGTTTAGCAATTAAGCTGAAGCACCTATACTGGAAAAATGCATTTTGGAACAACCTGATAACACTTGACTCACCGCTTTGTATATGACAGGAACAAATTATGTAAGGGGTCGAAATTTCTGCTAAACCCTTTCACTATTAGAGGGTTCGCCTTTTCAGCAGACGACTTAGGAAATGATTGTCGCCAAAAGAACAATTGCTCATTATGAGAAAGTTATCCTTTTGCCACAATGTTTGATAAATAATTATACTTTGTATGAGTGACGACAATAATGTTCAATTCGTGTTTTTCGTCTCATTTTATACATAACCAAAATGGCGGCCCCCATGGATTTTGCCAGTTTCATTTCAGAAAGGTTCATGGGTTATTGAACAAAAAATGTGTTTTTTTCGTATTAATGTGTGTTTTTTTCGTCTGTTATGTACCAGAGAACTAAGTGTAATTTGTCCTTGTCTCCGCCTTTGGCCTTTGCCAAACGACCCCGCCTTTGCCGGTTGACATTTACAGTCAAGAGGCTTCTAGATCTTACCATATACTAAAAGTATGGCAAGTTTGGTTATGATCTGCCAAGAGATGATCAGTGAAGAGTGGTTGTTGATATGGGAAAATAGTCAAAAGTCCAATGTTGACCTTGATCTTTAACCTATGACCTTGAACATAAATAGGTTTCTAGACCTGGCCATATACTAACTGTATGGCAAGTTTGGTTAAGATCTGTCGAAGGATGTTCAGTGTAGAGTGGTCACAAGGTTGTTGATATGGGAAAATAGTCCAATTTTGACCTTGATCTTTAACCTATGACCTTGAAAATAAATATGCTTCCAGACCTTGCAATATACTAACTGTATGACACGTTTAGTTATGATCTGACAAGAGATGATCAGTGTAGCGTGGTCACAAGGTTGTTGATATGGAATAGTCAAAGTCCAATTTCGATCCTGACCTTTAACCTATGACCTTTAAAATTAATTGGCCTCTAGACCTTGCCATATACTAACTGTATTACCAAGTTTGGTTAAGATCGGTCTAAGGATGTTCAGTGTAGAGTGGTCACAAGGTTGTTGATATGGAATAGTCAAAGTCCAATTTCGATCCTGACCTTTAACCTATGACCTTTAAAATTAATTGACCTCTAGACCTTGCCATATACTAACTGTATTACCAAGTTTGGTTAAGATCGGTCTAAGGATGTTCAGTGTAGAGTGGTCACAAGGTTTTTGATATGGGCAAATAGTCAAAGTCCAATTTTGACCTTGACCTTTGGACCTTGAAAATAGATAGGCTTCTAGACCTTGTCATATACTAACTGTATGGCAAGTTTGGTTATATTCTGCAAGAGATGATTAGTGTAGAGTGGTCACAAGGTTGTTGATATGGAATAGTCAAAGTCCAATTTTGATCTTGACCTTTAACCTATGACCTTGAAAATAAATAAGTTTCTAGCTCTTGCCATATACTAACAGTATACCAAGTTTGGTTAAGATCGGTCGAAGGATGTTTAGTGTTTAGTGGTCACAAGGTTGTTGACGTTGATATGGGAAAATTGTCAAAGTCCAATTTTGACCTTGACCTTTAACCTATGACCTTCAAAATGAATAAGCTTCTAGACCTTGCCATATACTAACTGTATACCAAGTTTGGTTAAGATCTGTCGAAGGGTGTTTAGTGTAGAGTGGACACAAGGTTGTTGATATGGAATAGTCAAAGTCCAATTTTGACCTTGACCTTCAAAATAAATAGGCATCTAGACCTTGCCATATACTAACTGTATACCAAGTTTGGTTAAGATCGGTCGAAGAATATTTCGTGTAGAGTGGTCACAAGGTTGTTGATATGGAATAGTCAAAGTCCAATTTCGACCCTGACCTTTAACCTATGACCTTGAAAATAAATAGTCTTCTAGACCTTACCGTATACTAACTGTATACAAAGTTTGGTTAAGATCGATAGAAGGATGTTCAGTGTAGAGTGGTCACAAGGTTGTTGATATGGGAAAATAGTCAGTCCAATTTTGACCTTGACCTTTACCCTATGACCTTGAAAATGAATAGGCTTCTAGACCATGCCATATACTAATTGTATACCAAGTTTGGTTAAGATCTGTCGAAGGATGTTCCGTGTAGAGTGGTCACAAGGTTGTTACGGACGGACGCACTGACGAACGAACGAAAGAACGAACGAATGAACAAACGAACAGCCCCGTTACTATATCCCCTCGCAAACTGCGTTAGCTGAGGGTATAATAAAGAAAGAAATTACATTTTTTTAAAATAATTTCTGTTAAATTATCGGTGCATATATAGATACGGACTGCAAAATTCTTACTCCTGAAATTAAAATGCGGGAAAATTTCGTCATCATAACAGGGTCTTTCAAATATCCTGATCATAACAAACCATAAAACATTCTTCGTTTTTAGCCTTTAATGATTTCTCCCCCGGATACATTTGGATTGCTTCGGCTATATTCGTCAATTCTCAACCTTTGCCGAACAGAACTGAGTATTCCGAATGACTTAGAACAGGGTTGCTAAATTGGGGTTACTAGACGAATATGAGTTGCTACCATACCTCTATCTGCTACTAATTTCTTTTTTCCCGAAAATGCTTTAATAACAGCTTTTAATACTGGCAATGTGCCAACTACCTGTAATCTATGTGTCATGTTTTAAACTTTGACATTTAAACTATTGACAATTGATTAAATATGGTATTTCCAATAACAAACTTTCACTTTCACTTTCATTTCTCAATAATTTGTCACAGGACATATAAAACCAATTGAAACAAACTATGTTGACATTAATTAGTCAGTTGACTTATGGTTTAACGATTATATAAGGTAACTTGAAAGTTTTATAAACATTTTAGCTCACCTGAGCAATTTCACCTTGCAGTGGACGAATTGGAAAACATTTTGGCAAACATTTGGAAATTCTCTACAAAAGAAAGAATTATTTTCAAATTCAGTTGAAGATATTGTGGTAAAAGGTGAAATTGTTCATCATGAGCAATTTCACCTTTTGCCACAATGTTTTCAAGAGTCGTACCGGTAACCCAGGGTTTTCAAAATGTTTTGTTGTAACAGATCAAATGTGTTAATTTTGACAACCCTGCATACCCAAAGACTTTAAAAATGGTCGAAATGGCTTTCTCTCCTTGGCACTTAGGATTTTGGGGTCGGCATTACAACTGACTCGTTGGTGTTAGGATAAACGGACCAGTAGTACTGTTAACTTACCCAGGAGACTTTGTGATATAACTGAAGAATTGTTGAAAGTGACGTAAAAAACCATGTCAACAGAAAAAACAACCTATATTATTACTTTGATGTTTTCAAAACCTTCTGCTGCTAATATTACGTCTGCAAATGGTCTAACATTTATATAAGGAATATTATAAGCTTCTTTTTCCACAATGTTTTAAGCCTTTATGAATCTACTTTCAGTCATAGACGGTTTTCTACATTTTTGATCTTTTTTAAACACGCCTGCTGCAGAATTGTAATATGGTGAAAAAATTAACTTACGAAATTTATAGGCATTGAACATGTACCGTATTCTTTATACCCTCAGTAAACAAAAGAAGATGAATGGATGATTAACCAGAAAGTATGGCAAATCAATCTAGCAGAGGTCGAGGGCCGGAGAGAAGACCCATGCCAGGGAGAGAGTTAGACAGACATGTATCTCAGTGTTGCTACGACCTTGGAATAAACTTTCCACCAAATCGTAAGTTTCTATTTAACCTTTTCTCCACATACAACACATCTGGAGCAGGAAAATACTTACCCGAAACAATAGGAAACTCCCTTTAAATGAAAATACAATAATTTAATAGAGTTGAAAGCATGGTGACAAAAGGAGAAATTGCTTGTTTTGAGCAATTTCTTCATTTGTGACGTCGCAATGTTTTTAAAAAGCCGTTTGCTGCAGAGGTGTCAGAAAGCGTCTATATGAGGGAAAGTGTCATACAAATATTTTGTTATAATAAGGGTGCTGGTTCAGGACTCTTGATAACCCTTTGTTTGTGGATACTCCAAAGAATCGTTGTCTGTGTCGTCCCAAAACTTTAACCTTACCTCGTATCTCAAGAACTGTTCAACATTTTCTAATGAAACTCGGTACACATGTTTCTAGGAAAAATACGCATTACTATACCAACATAACCCTCTGGCTGTAATAATTTTTCAGAAATGCCCCTTTTTCAACTTAGAAAAAAGCAGGCAAGCCTTGGCTATCACTTGCGGCGCTGTTGTTAAAGCATCTGCCGTAAGATTTTAAACTTATTATCCCCTCAGCTAACGAAGTTTGCGATGGGGATATAGTAACGGGACTGTCCGTTCGTTCGTCCGTTCGTTCGTTCGTTCGTCTGTGCGTCCATCCGTAACAACCTTGTGACCACTCTACACTGAACATCCTTTTATCTAAGACAGATGACATTTGACGCCTTTACAACGGACAACTTTTGAGCAATTTCTCCTTTTCAGACATTGTCAGGGAAGGATAAAGCCGACATACACAAAATCTTAAGCAGAATGATGACCTTGAAAATATCTAGGCAAAAATGTGCAAAATCTCATTAAATCAAAGTATAACTTTTAAATAAACTTGAAAACACTGACAGATGGAGAAATTGCTCATAAGTTGCATGCTTAATCCATCTGCAATTGGTAGAGGGATAAAGGCAATATCATTTGTACCATTTTGTTTTCGTTACCATTAACAACGAGGGCTGTCGATAAATGTTGTGTGGAGTACTTGTTTGAGAAAGCCAGGAAACACATGGAAAAATAAACTGTCCTTCATGATATAACTGAAATGATGTTAATCCTTTCCCACTTGTCGGCACCCTTTAAACGTGGCAAAAAAAAGAAATAGTCCATGATGAGCAATTTCTCCTTTTGCAACAGTGTTTTCAACTTGATTAAATAATGATAATTTCATTTAGGGATTTTAAATAATTTTTGCTTTATGTTAGATAACAATGTCTGCTGCAGATTTGTTGTATGTGGGAAAGGTTTGAACTCAAATCCTTCAATGTTTACATATCTATAGCTGCTGAGGCATGGCCACGGATGATGTACTTTAAAGACTGCGGTCAGGTGTGTTTTAATACCAACCATTATGCCTACGCTCTCAACAACTACACGCTGGCACTTCAGGTAGCAGAGTTGTTTCCAGAACAACCACAGTTCAGGGATGAGGCTGTTAAAATCTTGTGTAACAGGTCACTAGTTTTTTTCAAAATGTTGCATTACCAAGATGCTCTAAATGATGCCACCACAGCTGTTACTGTTGGTCCAACGTTTCTAAAGGTTAGTTTATAGTCATGGGTAAAGTTTCTTACAGTTGGCTTGAATGTTTCTAAGCAGGGGTCCAGGGTAGTTACTGTTGGTCCAACGTTTCTAAAGGTTAGTTTATAGTCATGGGTAAAGCTTCTCACAGTTGGCTTCAATGTTTCTAAGCAGGGGTTCAGGGTAGTTACTGTTTGTCCAACGTTTCTAAAGGTTAGTTTATAGTCATGGGTAAATTTCTTACAGTTGGCTTGAATGTTTCTAAGCAGGGGTTCAGGGTAGTTACTGTTGGTCCAATGTTTCTAAAGGTTAGTTTACAAAGGATGAGAAAAGTATGAGTTAACCCTTTCCCACATACTGACGCCTCTGCAGCAGACAACTATTGAAATCATTGTGGCAAAAGGAGAAATATTGCTCATAATGATTTCAACTCTATTCAATAATCATACTATCAGTAATGGAGATTTTCTTTATTTAAAACTTGATAATTTCAAAGCCGTCTGCTGCAGATGTATTGTATGTGGAAAAGGGTTAACATGCCTTTCGTACATAATATCTTTAAAACCTATGTTGAGGGTACTCAAAAGAGATGATTGTTTTGAGTACCCACAACATTTGTTCTGGATCTCAAACAAGTATTTTAGAACATGACAAACGCAACTTGATCTAGTCTTGAGTTAACAGTTATTGGTAACTTTCCTTACTCTGGTTCCCAGTTTGCTTGCATTTTTTATGCAACTTTAAACAACATTTACGTATACCGTAATGCGCAACAATAAAAAATTGGAGCCTTCACATTTCTCTAATCCATCTTATCTTCGTCTTTACAGTCAAACCTGTGCTAAAGACCACATTTGTATAGCAATTTCCTGTCTTTACAACCACTTTTAATTGCCCAATTAACTCATTTTCTACATAAATGAACCTGCAAAAGACCATGTTGTTCTCTTCCCATGGGTGGTCTTTAAACACAGGTTGGAATGTACCGTTAGTTTATCATGTATCAAAATGTAACAAAACTGTTCCATTCATATGTCAGAGCAACCCTTTCCCACCTGCAGACACATTTAACGCATTTGCAGCAGACCATTCTTCTCCTTTTGCCAAAATGTTTTCAACTATTTTTAGATAAGTATTTTTAAAGTTCTCTGCTGCAGATTTGTTTTATATGTAGGAAATATTAAAACCCATTGCTGGTGAAGTAAAAGGAGTTTAGCAGTGTAACATAGGGAACATTTTTAGCTCGACTTTTAAAAAAACAAGAGCTATTGTCATGACCCTGGCGTCGGCGTCGGCTTCGGCGGTGGTGGCGGCGTGGTCGTCCGGTTAAGATTTTTTGTTCAGCTCAGCTATCAGTCGAGCGTCTGTGCCGTACGTGGTGCTCTTGTTGTACATGCCACTGACGGCATCTACACCTGACCAATCATATAACAATGTTACCTTTGAAACAATCAGTGTATTGAAGCCAAGAAGTTTTGGAAAGATTGGGCTGTCTTTGAGGGACATAAGATATAATAGTGAGAGTTGAGAAAAAAGAGATAGGGATTTTGATGAACATTCAAAAGTTAGGGAGGGACTTGAGAGACGCAGTAGATCTTGTGTATACTTTCGTAGACATGTTTTTTTTTGCTGTTAGACTGGGTATTTCGAAGTTGAATAAAATGTAGAAAATCATAATGAGAAGTCTTATACATGTCAAAAGCTATATAAGGGTATAATTAGTTTCCACATGCAATAAATCTGCAACAGATTGCTTCGAACACATCGCAACAAAAATTTGGTAGATCTCTAAAAATGCAAGAACAAGTTGAAAACTTTTCCAGTAAAATACTGAACATTTACAAAAGTCTTCTTTTTCAAATTTGGCTGCGCCCCAATAGCTTAGTCGGTAGTGACGTGGGTTCGAACCCCAGCTCGGCCATTTTTTTCCATGTGTGACAAGCGTCATTCGTCTTCCACCAATTGGCTAACAGTCTATGTAGAAAAGCAACAAGTTGCTTGGAAAGTATGTTGTTTGGAGTACTGGTGTGAGAAAGTCAAGAAACACATGAGTAGGTGAACTTGCCACCGTGATATGACTAAAACATTGTTGAAAATGGCGTGAAACCCCAATCAATCAAATTCAGTTTTGTCAGAATGCGTCTTCATGTGGGAAAGGGTTAGAAGTTCCTTTTGACTATTGTTGTTGTTTTACTTCAGGGTTATTGGCGGGCATGCCAGGCAGCTAAAAAGAGACAGGACGACCCCCATTTTGCCCTATCTTTTGTGTGTAAGGGGCTGAACATTGCCATGGGAGTGGGTGGCACATCACAAGATGTGATCTCATTTCTAACAGAGTTTTGTACCTTGGTTCAGAACATGCCAAATTCACGTAAGTTATTTACCAAATCTTTACAGATTAGCTCTAGATAAGGGGCGTTGGGCATGTTCTTATATCATTATTTGACAGTCTAACCCTATGTTGTGAGTACTCAAAAGAATTGTCTCAGTGAGACATTTATTTTGAGTACCCACATCATAGGGTTTCATTGGATAATTCAAGAAATATTTGAGGATATAAAGCTGTGTAGCCCTCCTTATCTGGACCTGTACTAACGCAGCATCAGGATTTAAGGTCCACTAAATCTTCTTATGTGCACTTGATCTACATGGCTGTGGATGTATTTGGTGTTACAAATGTCTGGATCAGGTCAATATTAATGAGTAATGCATATTTTATGAACGGAACATGGAGTCTGACAGCTGCTGTAGGGTCATTGTACTTCACTGTTCTGTGATGCATTGGGAGCGGCAGTGTTCAATCCCTTGTTGGGTCATACAAAAGACTATAAAAATGGTAACACGGCTTTCCGAAATGAAGGTAACCATCTTAGCAGGGTGAATTCTTATTATCTTTGGATTATTTTAAAGCTCAGAGGTAACTCTTTCTTTGATATAGGGTGTTCTACCTGTTAAATGCTTAGAAAGTGTGACAATTGAGGGTTGAAACTGGTTGATTTACATGGAAACAAAGAAGGAATTTATTTGGTGTAGCATGACATAAATGCACTCTTAATAACTCTTATTAATCATTTCAACCATATGAAAAGAATCGTTACAGTGCGTCAGGTACTGTCTTTAAAGTCTTTGGAATGACGGGCTGGGGATTTAACCAATGACCTCCTGCAAGAAGGCGGATGCTCTACCACTACACCTCCAAGGCTGTCTTTATTTAGAAAATGAACATGAGCTCTGTATTTTATCTTATTTTCAGGAGATCCAGTACTGGATGATCTGATGGTTCCAGTTATCTCAGATATTCAAATATGGACCAAAACCCTGAAGACTTTGGTCGGAAATAAGTGTTGGGATAGTTTAAGGATGCTTGTGCTGGGAAACAGGTTAGACCTTCAAAAGCTTTCAACCCTTTTCCACATACAACACATTTGCAGCAGATGACTGAAAACATCTTGTTAAATATATATGGTAAACCAGTTAACCCTTTCCTACCTATACACGCTTTCTGAGGCCTCTGCAGCAGGCAACCTTTGAAAACATTGTGGGAAAAAGGGAAAATTGCTCAAAAAGAGCAATTTCTCCATTTGCCACAATGTTTTCAAGTTTTGGCATTATTTAAACCTACATTTATAGAGATTTTCTACGTTTTTGTCTAGATGTTTCTAAAGTCGTCTGCTGCATATTTGTTGTTTGTGTGAAAATGTCATCTACTGCAGAGGCATAAGAAAGCGTCTGTATGTGGGAAAGGGTTAACCCTTTCCCCTCAAACAGACGCCTTTCGATGCCTCTGCATGCCATAAATCTGCTTTTTTCCAATTTTTGCCATGATGTTTTCAACATTGTCTGCTGCAGACTTGCAGTATATGGGAAATGGTTAAGTGGTGTCTTAAATTCTTAAATAAAAAAAGAATTGTTCAAACTCAATGATGGGAATTCAAAGGAAGTAGACACTTCAGTGTTAATTTTCTTTTGCTTATACAGTCCAACCTGCATTTAAAGACCACCCATGGGAAGAGAACAATCTGGTTTTTGTTCACATGTGGTCTTTAATAACAGGGTCATTTATGCATAAAATAAATAATTGGGAAATTAATTGTTTGGTTGCTATAGACAGGGAATTGCTAAACAAAGGTGGTCTTAAGCACAGGTATATACTGCACAGAGTTTAATGCACTAATAAGACCGACATTATGGAACAACGACAAGTTAAACTTTTCCCTCATAGGATGATTCTGCAGCAGACGAATTTGAACATATTTTGAAAAAAAATAGAAATGTCTATAATTGAATGGATAACATATGACTATAAAAATGGAAAACATTGTGGCAAAAGGAGAAATTGCTCGTTTTGAAAAAGCATTTCAACTGCTTGGGACATAAAGAGGTACTACATTATAAAAGTCTACTCATTGTGATTTTCCACATATTATTTAACTACTTAATACATAGCCTAGGAACAACTAATAACATGTCTACGATTATACGTCGGATTTACTGCGACTCTCAAGTATCACCATAACTTTTGAATGCTTGTCAAAGCACAGCCTTCCATTTCCAAAGCCGTAAACACAACACAAGGGGAAAAGGAAATTCCCATGCTTGCTGCTTCATCTCAAAACTATACTGCCATTTTCTTCACTGACTGTGTCATGTAGCAGTACAGTCACTGTTTCAAGAGCAGGACAAAAGAGTTTGAACCCCAGTCTGATCCTTTGTCCATCGTGCATGCTTGCTTGCACAATCTTTTAGTTTAAACCACTTAGCGTCTGTAACCACTGGGCATCCTCTCAATGTCCTCTCTTAAATTCCTCATTTTTTTTGGATCCATATAATATTCTGTTTCCATGGCAACTAAAAGAAAAAACTACTCTGCCAAAACTGGTTGGCCACTTTTCAAATAATCTGGTAGAAATGATCATTGGATAGCCTACTGTCAGATTCTTTCAATTCATGTTGATTGGTCAAGAAAATTTTGCCTTATATGACTATAATGATTTAATTTTGGTCTAATGCAGTGGAGCAATACATGCAGGCCCTGTTGGCCTCTTGTTTTTCATCACGGTAATTTTATTTTCAGTGGTCCAGTTTGCTGGTTGAGAGGGTTTTGTAAGAATTTCAACTTCTCTGGCTTTGATATCAGTAGATTACTGGACGTTTCGTATATTGATCTGAAAAGATGGGGGATTTCATTGGTAGAAAAATTCTTGGAACTTGGAGCTCCCTTAGAAAAAATTGAAGATAAATTTGGAATGCCTGCCTTACATGTTGGTACAGACCTAGCTGTAAAAACTGGTATTTTCCCATTTTCTATATATATTAGACTCTTCCTCAGAACTCTAGATAGGAAGCGTTTTTTCTGGCTCTAAATTCCTTATTTGATCTCTAAGACCTATGTTGTGGGTACTCAAAAGAATTGTCTCATTGAGACAAATCTTTTGAGTACCCACAGCATAGTTTTTAATAAGAGCTAGGAGAGAAATCGTCAAAGAAAGAAATGTGTACTCCTTATCTAGTCCTCAGACTTCCTTTTCAAAAATGTCTTATTAGCAGAGGAAAGTAAAGGAAATTTGGACAAATGAACTGTGATCACCATATTTAAAAAAAAATACAGTGTCTACTTTATAAAACAGTTTTCCGCTATTTGAAGCCTATTGCAGCAGATGGCTTTTGAAAACGTTTTTACAATAGAAGGAAGAAATTGCTTATAATGAGTAATTTCCCCTTTTGCCACAATGTTTTCTATATATATATATATATATATGTACAAAAGAAATAAAAAATCTTTTCAAAGTTGTCGCTGCAGATTTATTTGCATGTTGGAAAGGGTAAACTGTAAAGGAAGATGATTCTGACATGTATAAAAGCATATATATGGATAACCTGTATAATGGATAACACTGTTGGAAATTAAAGACATATTTAGCTCATATTGTGTGGTTTCAGTATTAATTTTAAGATTAAATTTGTGTTAAACCCTTTTCCCACATACAACAAATATGCAGCAGACGACTTTGAAAACATATCTGAACAAATTTGAGCAATTTCTTCTTGTGTACAATGATTTCAACTCTTTTCAATAATTAAACCCTCACTTATCGAGATTTTTGCCTAGATGTTTTCAAAGTTGTCTGCTTTGTTGTATGTGGGAAAAGGTTGAGGTTGGGTCTACAATCTAGACATCAACTAGCCAGCTACACTGTCCGGTTATATTATGACATTTTCTGGGTAATGTACTACAAATCCATTCATGCTGACACCAGCCAGTCAGTTGTATAGGTAACCCGGCAACCCTGAGCGCCAAGCAGGGAAGCCATTACTACCTTTTCTTAAAAACGGTACGTATTATGGTATGGTCATGTCCCTCCGTCCGTCCATCCGTCCGTCCGTCCGTTCGGGTTTTCCGCACTTGTTTCCTACATCCTTTGAGCTATTGACCTGAAATTTTGTATATGGCTTTGTAATCAAGTTTCACAGATCAAGTTCACATGTCCTCGAATTCCGTCAATTTTTGAATGAGTTATGCCCCTTTTTGGACTTAGAATATTGGTTTTCCGCACTTTTTTCCTACATACTTTGAGCTATTGACCTGAAATTTTGTATATGGCTTTGTAATCATGTGTCACAGATCAAGTTCACATTTTCTTGGATTTCGTCAATATTTTAATGAGTAATGCCCCTTTTTGGACTTAGAATATTGGTTTTCCGCACTTTTTTCCTTCATACTTTGAGCTATAATATATAATTGACCTGAAATTTTGTATATGGCTTTGTTACTCATGAATCACATATCAAGTTCATATTTCCTTGGATTTCGTCAATATTTGAATGAGTTATGCCCCTTTTTGGACTTAGAATATTGGTTTTCCGCACTTTTTTCTTATATACTTTTAGCTATTGACCTGAAATTATGTATATGGCTTTGTAATCAAGTGTCACAGATCAAGTTCACATTTCCTTGAATTTCGTCAATTTTTGAATGAGTTATGCCCCTTTTTGGACTTAGAATATTGTTTTTTTTCCGCACTTTTTTCCTACATACTTTGAGCTATTGATCTGAAATTGTGTATATGGCTTTGTAATCATGATTCACAGATCAAGTTCACATTTCCTCGGATTTCATCAATTTTTGAATGAGTTATGCCCCTTTTTGGACTTAGAATATTTGTCAATTTCTGCATGAGTTATGGATTTTTCATAGTTTCCAAATATTCTTTAACAACTTATTCCTGAACGACTTTATTAACTTTTTACAAACAAACAATATATCAAAACAAAGAGGAAACTTACAAAGAAGTTCCTGACGGGCGTATTATGTACCGTTTGCGGTACTCTTGTTAAAGTCTTCTGCTTCAAGGCATCAATTATTATCTGTAATAGGGAAATATCCATATTGTTTTTTGGTTGTCGATGTTTTTAGGAGCTTTCTTAATATGCCTTAACCCTTTCCTTCTTACAAAAAAATCTGAAATGTCTTGGCAATAACTAAAAAAAGAAACTCTGTAATTGCAAGGAAAAATAATTAAGTAGAATTGAAAATATTGTGGCAAAAGCAGAATATGATGAGCAATTTCATCTTTTGTCACAATGTTTGCAAAAGTTATAGTCTTCCGCAGAGGCATCAAAATGTGTCTTTATAAGGGAAATTGTTTCAAATATGTAGAGTGCTCAATGTTCCCAGATTTTCTGGGAAAAGGGTAGATTTCTGTCTTTATAAAAAACAGATTCCGTTCGACTTCTAGAAGCAATACTTCATCGTTATAAAGATAGTCCGAATGCAATAAATATCACAAACGGCAAAGGACAAACAGCACTTCACCAGGCAGTACTGTCAGGCCAAAACTATCAGCCCGTCGGAGAGAGGATCATCGAGACTTTGTTGAAACATCGCTGTGATCCCAATCTGAGAGACAAGGAAGGGAAACGGCCTATAGATTATGTCATGCAAGGAACCAATGTGTTTATGTTATTAAACAAGACAAAATCAGGTAGATACAGTCAAACTTATTCTTAAGACCATCTTGGATTAGCAATTTC
The DNA here is from genome assembly GCA_031761405.1 of Serripes groenlandicus. Classification (NCBI taxonomy): domain Eukaryota; kingdom Metazoa; phylum Mollusca; class Bivalvia; order Cardiida; family Cardiidae; genus Serripes; species Serripes groenlandicus. The sequence goes on along the minus strand of JASEVX010000013.1, from coordinate 33,520,617 downwards.
CTATAGCAACCATCCTTTTAGTTTCCCAAATATTCATTTTCTGTTTTAATGACCCTGTAATTAAAGACCATCTGTGAACAAGAATCAGAATGTTCACTTCCAATTGGTGGTCTTTAAACAAAGGTTTGGCTGTATATAGATATTATATTTGACTTGTACAAATACATGTATTTTGTCATTTACATACATAAATTTACATAAATGAAGTTATACATGAACATCAGATAGTACACTGAAACATGTATTTAAAAACCACCCATAGGAACACAACGATATGGTCTTTGTTCACAGGTGGTCTTTGATTGCGGGGTTATTTATGCAGAAAATGAGTAATTGGGAAATAAAAAGTGTGGTTGCTATACAAAGATGGTCTTTAGCACAGGTTTGACATGTATCTCGTCATTTTAATACAGAGCAGAACATAATTTGAATTTGCTTTAACCCTTTCCCTCATATAGACGCTTTCTGAAGCCTCTGCAGCAGACGGCTTTCTGAAAACATAGTGACAAAAGTAGAAATTGCTCAAAACGAGCAATTTCTTCTTTTGCCACAATGTTTTCCTCTTTTAGTCATAGGTTATCCATTCAATTATAGAGATTTTCTATTTTTTGATAATAATTGTCATATGAGGGAAAGGGTTAAGTAGTTACAACATCTTGCTATTAGCAACTATACAATACAGAGTCAACCAAGAACAAAAACAATTTTAATATACATTCAAATTAGATTGTAAAGGTTCACTTTAAGGTCCTACATTTATTAGCATAATAAACATATTTCATTAAATTAGATATTAACTAAATTATACATAAATATCCAATATTAATCTATAAAACATAATGTAATTTTAGCATACCTCAAAATAGTGTAGTGTTCTCACGGTACCTCATAGGTTACCATTTTCCGCATACAACAAATCTGCAGTAGACAACTTTGAAAATATCTAGGCACAAAAATATGAAAAATATGTATAAATGAAATAGAATAGAGTTTAAAACATTGTGCCAAATGGAGAAAATGGTCATAATCAGCAATATCTTCTTTTGCTAAAATGTTTTCAAAAGTCGTCTGCTGCAAAGTCAGCAGAAAGCATCTACATGTGGGAAAGGGGGGTTCATTTATACTTAAGTGCTTATAATATGAAAAGCAAGCCAGTGATAAAATCATATGTATGAGCAATTAGAACTGCTGCTTCACTGTTTTCAAAATTCGGATCCATTCCAGGAAATCGTTCAAGTCAAGCTAGCTGCTACATAATTGAATTTTCACCTGTTCAACCCTTTCCCACACACAGATGCTTTTTCAGGAATCTGCAGCAGACGACTTTTGAAGACATAGTGGCAAAAGGAGAAATTGCTCATGATGAATAATTTCTCTTTTTGCCACAATGTTTTTCAACTCTTTTCATTAGTTATGCTTTCATTTATAAAGATTTTTCACAAGTCGTCTGCTTCATATTTGTGGTATGTAAAAAGCAATTAAGCCAGTGATAAAATCATATGTATGAGCAATGAGAACTGCTGCTTCACTGTTTTTAAAACTCGGATCCATTCCAGGAGATGGTTCAAGTCAAGCTAGCTCCGACATAAAAAGGCTTTTGATGTAGTTGACCATGACATTATCTGTCAAAAACTTCAAATGTATGGTTTTAGTCTAAAAACAATTGATTTTTTTAAGTCATATATTAAGTAATCGGACACAACAAGTGCAAATAGGCAATACAAAATCTGATAAACTGCCTATTAAATATGGAGTCCCTCAAGGTTCCATTTTGGGACCTCTTCTATTCATTTTATATATAAATGATTTACCATTAAGTATTCAAAACTGTAATACTGATATGTATGCCGACGATTCAACAATGCACATATCAGGAAAAACAATAAGTGAGTTGCAATTAAAGGCACAGGCAGACTTATATGAAGTTAAAAAATGGTGTACCAATAATAATATGTTCATAAACTGTCAAAAAACTAAAAGTATGATTGTTGGAACTCGACAAAAGGTCTCATCCCAAAGTTTTTTCTAATGATAAATTCTGCTGTTCTTCAGAACTCTTCACATGAAAAACTACTGGGAATTACAATCAACCCTCACCTAACCTGGGCAAATCAATTAGACCAAGTCTGCTCTAAAGTCTCATCTCGTATTTATCTCCTTTCTAAAATTAAGCAGTTTCTAAATCTTGAATCAAGGAAATTGTTCTATACAGGTTACATTCTACCACTTATTGATTATTGCTGCGTAACTTGGGGAAACTGTACCAAGTTTGGATTAAATCGTATTCTAAAACTTCAAAAAAGGGCTGTAAGATTAATACTAGACCAAGACCCCCTTTCACCATCTGGGCCCTTATTCAAAGAACTAGGATGGATGAAAATTGAGGATAGAATTAAATACCATAAATATCTTCTTCTGTTTAAAAGTTTGAAGAAAGATGCACCATCATACTTGGTAAATAAATTTAATTTTGTCTCTGAAAATAACACATATACACTTCGGAATGCTACAAATCAGGTTCCAAAATTGAAAACGGAGCTATACAAAAAATCATTTAGCTATTGTGGTCCGATTTTATGGAATAGTTTGCCACAATCAATACGTAATACTCCAAGCCTTAATACATTTAAAGAAAAAATTAAGGATTATCTATTAAATCATGCTAACTTAACTAAAAATGATTGACATTGTTTTTGTTCTTTAAAAAGTTACTTGAGTGTTGTATATGAATGACGTAATTGTATGAATTTTGCTTCATGCTCATAATAGCATAGTTGTTGTATTCATGTTTGTATGTTACTTTTCCATTTGATGTATCTGAGGGCCTCAGGGAAGATTAGTGTATACTAACTGTGTTTACCCTCGTAAAATAAAGTATTAATATATCTATAGGTGCTACCTATTTACGAAAAAACGCAAGACAATTATAAACAAAAATTAAAGAACATACTTTGGCCATACAAAAAGGATTTATAAGTAATTGACTAGACAATAATAATGTTAATGTCATGTTTCTTGCATTATCAAAACATATTTGGAATTCGTATTGTTGTCGTCTATTATTACGAACAGAAAATAATAAAGTAAAAACTTTCAGAAAATCAAGAAATACATTTATAATGAACGAGGTTAAAACATGAGGGCCAAGATGATCCTTAATCGATCACCTGCATTATGGTAAAGAAGCAAATAGATCAGCCCTTTTCTGATGCCATCTGGCGACTACCTTTTTCAACCAGTCAATATGACTGGAACAAATTATGTAAGGGGTCACATTTCTGCTAAACCCTTTCCCTATTAGAGACAGTTTCTGAGGCCTATGCAACAGACGATTTAGGAAAAGATTGTCACCAAAAGAACAATTGCTCCTTATGAGAAAGTTATCCTTTTGCCACAATGTTTGATAAATAATTATACTTTGAATGAGTGTGGCAATAGCCCATGTATAGGCATTTGGGGTCTTTCATGTTGATACCACTTTTTTTGCGGGAAACGACGTCGCTCCATTGACGTTACGCCAAAATGAAGTGTAACGGAAATGACGTCACGTCCTTCTTTGGCTACGATACAGTCAAAATTTAGGTTCGGGCGTAGAAGGCTAATGCTGTCGGTTTTTTGACGAACGGGAAAACATATTTATGTTATTATGTTTTAACTTTTCGTACAAATGTTTATTCCCACATAACACAGCATTTTAATGATCTTAAATATCTATTTAAAAAGAAAATGATTAAAAAGACGACAATAATTTTCAATCCGTGTTTTTCCGCTCATTTTATACATACCCAAAATACCGATTTAAAAAAAAAAGGATTAAAAATACGACAATAATTTTCAATCCGTGTTTTTCTGCTCATTTTATACATACCCAAAATACCGATTTAAAAAAATGATTAAAAAGACGACAATATTTTCAATCCGTGTTTTTCCGCTCATTTTATACATACCCAAAATACCGATTTTAAAAAAAATGATTAAAAAGACGACAATAATTTTCAATCCGTGTTTTTCTGCTCATTTTATACATACCCAAAATACCGATTTAAAAAAATGATTAAAAAGACGACAATATTTTTCAATCTGTGTTTTACGTCTGCCTTTTATACATATCCAAAATGGCGGCCCCCATGGATTTTTCCAGTTTCATTTCAGAAAGCTTCATGGGTTATTGAAAAAAAAAAAAAAAAAAAAAAAAAATCTCACACCTGTTAACTATAAGCGAAAAAACCCATTCATGGGTTTTTTTCGTATTATTATTATTATTATTATTATTAATTGAATTTTCAGCTGTTTAACCCTTTCCCACATACAGATGGTTTTTAAGGCATCTGCAGCAGACGACTTTTGAAGACATAGTGGCAAAAGGAGAAATTGCTCATGATGAATAATTTCTCTTTTTGCCACAATGTTTTCAACTCTTTTCATTAATTATGCTTTCATTTATAAAGATTTTCCATAAGTTGGCTGCTTCAGATTTGTGGTATGTAAAAAGCAAGCCAGTGATAAAATCATATGTATGAGCAATGAGAACCACGGCTTCACTGTTTTCAAAAGACGGATCCATTCCAAGAAATGGTTTGAGTCAAGCTAGCTCCGACATAATTCAATTTTCACCTTTACACCGTTTCCCACATACAGATGCTTTCTGATGCATCTGCAACAGATGACTTTTGAAAACATTGAGACTAAAGGAGAAATTGCTCATGATCAGCAATTTCTCCTTTGGCCACAATGTTTTCAACTTTATTTAACAATAAAGCTTTATTTTATTGAGATTTTTCATGTTTTTGTCACTATGTTATAAAAGTCGTCTGCTGCAGATTTGTTGTATGTCGGAAAGGGTTAAATTATTACGAATGCACTGTAATACATTGTACCCATAACTACAATAATTATCTCCCTTGTCGGCCATTTTAATAGTCAGAATATGGTGAGCATTATAGAGAATTTAAAAAAAATATGATAAATAGGAAACACACAAGGAATTGAGTGGACAACCATAACTTTATGTTGTTGATGCCTTCGTATGAATCTGAATATATCGACATACTCAGTACGCTTCTTTTACTCTCCTCCCTTTCTTTTTATTTCTTTTTTTTTTATTTTTTTCTTTCTATTTCTTTGTTTCTTTTTTTTAAGGGAGATAATTATTGTTGTTGTTGGAACTATGTATAGATAATGTGATTTCAGTTGCAGAACTGAAAAAAGAATTGGAAACAGTGAAACAAAGAGGAAACGAGGCATTAAAGCGAAGAGATACCTCGGAAGCACTGAGACTTTATGAGGAAGCCTTGGATATCTCAAAACAATCCAAAGAACTTTATAAAGAAGCCGCAGTTGTGTACAGTAACAGAGCCAACGTGTATTATACATTAAAGGACTCGGAAAAAGCTCTTACTAATGCACTGGCTGCCGTGAATAGCGATCCTACATACCAAAAGGTTGGTTTTTAGCTCAACATTTTGAAGAAAAGGCTAGCTATACTACTCGTCCAGGCATTGGCGTTGGTGTCACACCTTGGTTAAGGTTTTTGTACCAATTCCCTTTTTAGCTCACCTGAGCTTTGCTCAAGGTGAGTTATTGTGATCGCCTTTTGTCCGGCGTCCGTCGTGCGTCGTCCGTCGTGCGTCAACTTCTTCTCCTCAGTAACCAGTGGGTCAATTTGGATGAAACTTCACAGAAAGCATCCTCTCAATGACCTCACCAGAATTCCTTCAAATTTTTGGGATCCATGCAAAATTCTGGTTTCCATGGCAACGAAACCGAAAAAACTTCAAAATTCTTCTTCTCCCAAACTGGTTGGCAGATTTTCAAATAATTTTGTAGAAATGTTCCTTAGATGACCCTCTATCAGATTCCTTCAAGCCATGTTGATTGGTCGAAAAACATGGCCGCCAGGGGGGGGGGGGGGGCGGGGCTATTTTGCCTTATATGGCTATAGTGAAAACTTAAAAAATCTTCTCCTCCGAAAGTGTAAGGCCGATTTTCAAATAATTTTGTAGAAATGTTCCTTGGGTGACCCTCTATCAGATTCCTTCAAGCCATGTTGATTGGTCGAAAAACATGGCCGCCAGGGGGGGCGGGGCTATTTTGCCTTATATGGCTATAGTGCAAACTTAAAAAATCTTCTCCTCCAAAAGTGTCGGGCCGATTTTCAAATTATTTTGTAGAAATGTTCCTTGGGTGATTCTCTATCAGATTCCTTCAAGCCATGTTGATTGGTCAAAAAGCATGGCCACCAGGGGGCGGGGCTATTTTGCCTTTTATGGCTATAGTGAAAACTTAAAAAATCTTCTCTTCAATAAGTATAGGGCCGATTTTCAAATAATTTTGTAGAAATGTTCCTTGGGTGACCCTCTATCAGATTCCTTCAAGCCATGTTGATTGGTCGAGAAACATGGCCGCCAGGGGGGGCGGGGCTATTTTGCCTTATATGGCCAAAATGAAAACTTAAAAAATCTTCTCCTCCGAAAGTGTCAGGCTGATTTTCAAATAATTTTGTAGAAATGTTCCTTGGATGACCCTCTATTAGATTCCTTGAAGCCATGTTGATTGGTCGAAAAACATGGCCGCCAGGGGGGGGGCGGGGCTTTTTTGCCTTATATGGCTATAGTGAAAACTTAAAAAATCTTCTTCTCCGAAAGTATCAGGCCGATTTTCAAATAATTTTATAGAAATGTTCCTTGGATGACCCACTTTCAGATTCCTTCAAGCCATGTTGATTGGTCAAAAAACATGGCCGCCAGTGGGCAGGGCTATTTTGCATTATATGACTATAGTGAAAACTTAAAAAATCTTCTCCTCCAAAAGTGTCTGGCAGATTTCCAAATAATTTTGTAGAAATGTTCCTAGGGTGACCCTCTATCAGATTCCTTCAAGCCAAGTTGATTGGTTGGAAACTATGACTGCCAGGGGGCGGGGCTTATATAGCTAAAGTTAAAAAAAAAATATCAGGTGAGCGATTCCAGGGCCATCATGGCCCTCTTGTTTGTCAAAACCATTACAAATATTGCTTATTTACCATCATTACTTCCATCAACATACAAGAGTACACAACTCTGTCGAGGTTTTTGTAAGAATTATGGCCCTTTTTTTATATAGAATTTGGGTTAAGTTTTTTGTACCAATTCACTTTTTTTCAAAACCATTACAGATATGGATTTGAAACTTACAACACTTATTCAGCATCATAACCTCCATCAACAGACAAGAGTACATAACTCTGTCAATGTTTTTGTATGAATTATTGCCCTTTTTCGACTTAGAATTTTGGTTAAGTTTTTTGTACCAATTTACTTTTTTTCAAAAACACTACAGATATTGCTTTGAAACTTACAACACATTTCACCATCTTTACCTCCATCAACAGACAAGAGTACATAACTGTGTCAATGTTTTTGTATGAATTATTGCCCTTTTTCGACTTAGAATTTTGGTTAAGTTTTTTGTACCAATTTACTTTTTTTCAAAAACACTACAGATATTGCTTTGAAACTTAAAACACTTATTCACCATCATAACCTCATCAACAGACAAGAGAACATAACTCTGTCAAGGTTTTTGTACGAATTATTGCCCTTTTTTTAATTAACATTTTGGTTAAGTTTTTTGTACCAATATATTTATTTTCAAAACCATTACAGATATGGCTTCGAAACTTACAACACTTGTTCACCATCATTAACTCCATCAACAGACAAGAGAACATAACTCTGTCAAGATTTTTGTAAGAATTATGGCCCTTTTTAGCTTGAATTTTGAAAAAACGAGAGCTATTGTCATGACCCTGGCGTCGTCGTCGGCGGCGGCGGCGGTAGCGGCGTTATCGTCCGGTTAAGGTTTTTTGTTCAGCTCAACTTTTTTTCTGTTTTCTATCAGTCGAGCGTCTGTGCCATACACGTGGTCTTGTTTGACTTAGAATTTGATTAAGCGTTTTGTACCAATTTACTTTTTTTCAAAACCATTACAGATATTGTTTTGAAACTTCCAACACTTTTTCACCATCATTACCTCCAGCAACAGACAAGAGTACATAACTCTGTCAATGTTTTTGTAAGAATTATGGCTATTTTTTGCCTTAGAATTTTGTTAAGATTTTCATACCATCCCACTTTTTTTCAAAACCATTAGTGATTTAGCTTATAAACTTACAAAACTTATTTATAATCATTACCTCCATCAACAGACATGGGTACATAACTCTGTCAAGTTTTGTTTAAGAATTTTGGCCCTCTTTCGATTTATAATTTTGGTTAAGTTATTCATACCAAATCAAATTTATTTCAAAACAATTAGAGATATAGCTTATCTCCACCAACAGCCAAGAGTGCATAATTCAGTAAAGGTTTTTATTGGCAAGCACAAACAAGTCGAGCATGCTGTCCTCCGACAGCTCTTGTTGTCTATCTTGCCACAACAAAAAAGCAAAAGCAAGACGCTGATAGTCAAAAAATATTGGACATAGCTACATTATTGGCTCACCTGAGCACGAACTGCGGGGTGAGCTATTGTGATCACTCACCGTCTATCGTTCTGTTCACACTTTCCTACAAACAACTTCTCCTCGCAAAAACCAATGAACCGAATTCAAAATAATTTCACAGGAATGTTCCTTAGGTAATCCTCTTTCAAACTTGTTAAAAGAACTTTGAATGTTGCGGTATCAGAAAGATTGGAAAAATGTCAAAACTTTAGAAATCTTCTTGTCCAAGAGTATAGGCCCGATTTGAAAATTGCTTTGCGCAAATGTTCCTTGAGGGTCAAAATACATGGCTACCAGGGGACGGAGCTTTTTTTCCTTAAATGTGTGTAAAGAAAACTTAAAAAACATTCTTGTGCAAAAGTACTGGACTGATTTGAAAATAAACTGGCACAAATGATCCTTAGGTGACCCTCTACCAACATTGTTTAAATTAATCCCATTCATTGAAAAACATGGCTGCCAAGTGGCAGAACTTGTTTTCCTTAAATGTGTATAGAGAAAGTATAATAAATTTCTTGTACAAAAGTACATGCCTGACTTGAAAATAATTTGCAAAAATTGTACCTTGGGTGACTACCAAGATTGTTAAAATTATTCCTATCCATTAAAAAAAAATAGCTGCCAGGGGGCGGGTCTTGTTTTCCTTATACGAATATATAGTGAAAACTTTAAGGCCTGACATGAAAATAATTTGCTAAAAATGTTCGTTGGGTGACCCGTTCTACCAAGATTGTTCAAATTATTCTGTCAAAGTTGAATGGTAAATAAAATATTTTTATCTATAGGGTCACTGGTGGAAAGGAAAGATTCTATGCCAAATGGGAGCCATCCCGGTGGGATTTCTAGCGTACGTGGACGGATTCATTCAGTCTGTTGGGAATTTGGAGGAAAAAATATGTTTCGTCACTGAGGCTGTTATGCAGCTAGTGCAGCTACAGGGTAATTCTGTTTAACCCCTTCCCGCTATAGACACTTTCAGACGACTTTTGAAAACATTGTGACAAAAGGAAAATTGCTCAACTCTATTTAAGGACTATTCTTTCATTTAAAGATTTTTTCCTTATTTTTGTGGGTATCATTTCAAAGTTGTCTGCTGCAGATTTGTTGCTATTCCAGAAACACTTTGAATTCACCTGAAGCGGATAACATTTGAAAATGAGCAATTTCTCCTTTTGCAAAAATATTTTGAACTTTCATTATTTTCACTATTTGTGCTTTAATTTAAGGAGATTTTCCAAATCTTTGCATGTATGTTTTAACCCTTTCCCTCATATAGACGCTTTCTGACGCCTCTGCAGCAGACGGCTTTTTGAAAACATTGTGACAAAAGAAGAAATTGCACAAAACGTGCAATTTCTCCTTTTGCCACCATGTTTTCCACTTTTAGTCATAGGTTATCTATTCAATTATAGAGATTTTCCATTTTTTGTCAAGAAATGTTCAAAGTCGTCTGCTGCAGAATTGTTGTATGAGGGAAAGGGTTAAGTCATCTTCAACTCAACCGAGTGGTGTTGTAGTGGGAGCTCCTCTGGAATTGGAGACCTGGGTCCAATTCCACCAACCTAACTTAGCACTAAGTAATACTTCAAAACTTAAAAACATATTTCATCAGTTTTGTTTCCCTAATGTTTTGTAAAACATGAGTGTTGGAATGAATTTAAGTAAATGACTAAGTTGACATAAATAGTTAACCTTGCTGACTAACAGTACTAGTCAAGAAATGAAATATATGGTATTTTTTACATAAAAAATAAGTCAGGATATTGTGATACCTTTAAAACTCTACACATATTCCAATGAAACTTGGTACACATGATCCTAGAAAAAATATGCATGTCCATACCAAGTCAGAATGTTTGTCATGATGATATCTAGTCCATGTTTGAATTAGGGTAATACTAGATAAAAAAAATAAGTCACTAGGCCAAACAAAGGAAAATCTTGTTAACACTGATTCATTTGAATCTTTGTCAGAATAATTGTCTTGATGTGTTTTGTATTAGAAATCACATTGCATTATTAAGGTGAGTGATCTAGGGCCATCATGGCCCATCATTGCCCTCTTGTTTGTTGCTTTTAAATGGATGCCAATCAGTTTAATGAAAGGCTTTAATCCTATCCCACCTGCTTCTGCAGCAGATGACTTCATAAAACATTGTAGCAAAATTCGCCTTTTGTCACGTTTTTTTACTTTACGCAATAATTAAACTTCCATTTATAGAGATTTTCCTTACTTTTTAGCTCGACTATTCGAAGAATATGAGAGCTTTACTACTCGCCCCGGCGTCGGCGTCTCCGTCGGCGTCCGGTTAAAGTTTTAGGGCAAGTTGGGATTTTCATTCATAAGTATTTGTGCTAGGGCTTTCATATTTGGAATATAGTTACATCTTATACCTTTCTTCACATTGAATGATAAAGATGCTGAGTGTAACCTTCCTTTTGGGAAAAAAAACATGATTTTCGGGGGTTAAAGTTTTAGGGCAAGTTGGATTTTTTTTTTTTTTTTTTCTCAATAAGTACTTGTGCTAGGGCTTTCATATTTGGAATATAATTACATCTAATACCTTTCTTTATATTGTATGCTGAAGATTCTGAGTTTTACCTTCTTTTTTGGGTAAAAGACATGATTTTGGGTGGTTAAAGTTTTAGGGCAAGTTGGCATTTTCATTTAATTTTTTAATTTTTCTCTATAAGAATTTGTGCTAGGGCTTTCATATTTGGAATATAGTTACATCTTATACCTTTCTTCACATTGAATGCTAAAGATGCTGAGTTTTACCTTCTTTTTGGGGTAAAAGACATGATTTTGGGTGGTTAAAGTTTTAGGGCAAGTTGGCATTTTCATTTAATTTTTTAATTTTTCTCTATAAGAATTTGTGCTAGGGCTTTCATATTTGGAATATAGTTACATCTTATACCTTTCTTCACATTGAATGCTAAAGATGCTGAGTGTGACCTTCCTTTTGGAAAAAAAAACATGATTTTCGGGGGTTAAAGTTTTAGGGCAAGTTGGATTTTTTTTTTTTTTTTTCTCAATAAGTACTTGTGCTAGGGCTTTCATATTTGGAATATAATTACATCTAATACCTTTCTTTATATTGTATGCTGAAGATTCTGCGTTTTACCTTCTTTTTGGGGTAAAAGACATGATTTTGGGTGGTTAAAGTTTTAGGGCAAGTTGGCATTTTCATTTAATTTTTTAATTTTTCTCTATAAGAATTTGTGCTAGGGCTTTAATATTTAGAATATAGTTACATCTTATACCTTTCTTCACATTGAATGCTGAAGATGCTGAGTGTGACCTTGTTTTTGGGGTAAAAAACATGATTTTCGGTGGTTAAAGTTTTGGGGCAAGTAGGATTTTATTTTATTTTTTTAACTTTTTCTGAATAAGTACTTGTGCTAGGGCTTTCATATTTGGAAAATAATTACATTTAATACATTTCTTCATATTATATGCTGAAGATGCTGAGTGTGACCTTCTGTTTGCGGTAAAACACATGCTTTTGGGTGGTTAAAGTTTTAGGGCAAGTTGGCTTTTTCATTTAATTTTCTAATTTTTCTAAGTAAGTACTTGTGTTAGGGCTTCCATATTTGGAATATAATTACATGTAATACCTTTCATCACATTGTATGTTGAAGATGCTGAGTGTGACTTTTAGGGGGTAAAAAACTTTAGATAAATTCTTAATTTTTTGTTACATTTCTTTCTAATTGTGATCATTTATTTATCAAATATAATTCTTCAACATATCAAACGGGTTTTGCATGGTCTCAAACATTAGGAAAACCTTTTTTTAAGGTTTTGCTAATTTTGGACTCGGTCAGTTTTAACATTTGTGTTTAGCTCAACGTTAAAGTTACATCATTCAAATCACTTCATACTTCACATATTTGTTAAGGACCATCGTACAATTAGGTTAGATAACTCCATTGTATCCTAAATATGGAGTAATGGCCCTTGATTGACTTAGGAAATTTTATTTTTAAATTATATTTAAATGTATGTATATCTATTCAGTTGCTTTTACATATAGAGTATATAATATGATTTAATAGTACTTAAGTGCAATATAATGAAATAGTGCTTTATGTGAATAAGCGGCATGTAGTCGAGCGCGCTGTCCTCCGACAGCTCTTGTTACCAAAAGGTTTACAAGTTGTCTGCTTTCTGATTTGGTGCATGTGTGAAAGAAATGAAAGCAGCATAAAACACCGATCAATCAAAGATGCTTGTAAAGATATTATGCTATCAATGCTATATACTAGGGATGTCAACAGTTACCGATATTACTAACCGGTTAACCATATAATTTTGTAACAGGTTACTCGGTTAACCGTATAGATTTGTAGACAATCAATATCCACTTGCTTCCGGATTTTGTTATTGTTGTTCTTGTTGTTTAAACTCGCATTTCCCGGTCATGTTTAAATCAGACTAAAACGTCATTATAGCAATATTCAGTAGATCTCTTTTAGATCACCTGTGAGCCAAAGGCTCAAAGTGAGCTATTCTGATCACTCTCTATCCATCGTCCGTCATCCGTCGTCTGTCGTCCGTCGTTAACTATTAGCTTTAAACATCATCTCCTCCTTAACCACAGGACCAATTTCAACCAAACCTCACAGGAATGTTCCTTTGGTGGCCCTCTTTCAAAATTGTTCAAAGATTTAAATTCCATTGAGAACTCTGGTTGCCACGGCAACAACAAAGGGGAAATTCTTCTCCTTCTTCCAAAAAATCTTCTTGTCTAAAAGTAGAAGGCCAAGGCCTTTGATATTTGGTATAAAGCTTCATCGAGTGGACCTCTACCAAGATTCAAATAATAGCCCTGGGGTAAAACACTACCCCTCCCCGAGGGTCACTTGTTTTACATAGACTTTTATAATGAAAAAACTTTAAAAATCTTCTTGTCTAAAAGTAGAATGCTGATTAAGGCCTTTGATATTTGGTGTGTAGCTCTACTAAGTTTGTTCAAATTAAAGCCCTGAGGTAAAAAATGACCCCTCCCTGGGTGTCACTTGTTTTACATAGACTCGTATAGGGAAAAAAATCTTCTTGTCTAAAAGTAAAAGGCCAAGGCCTTTGATATTTGGTATGTATCTTCATCTAGTGGACCTCTACCAAGACTGTTCAAATTATACACCTTGGGTCAAAAATGACCCCTCTCTTGGGGTAACTTGTTTTACATAGACTTGTATAGGGAAAAGCTTTAAAAGTCTTCTTGTCTAAAAGTAGAAGGCCCAGGCCTTTGATATTTGGTATGTTGCTTCATCTATTGGACCTCTACCAATCTTGTTCAAATTTTAGCCCTGAGGTTAAAAATGGCCCCACCCCGGGGGTCACTTGTTTTACGAAGACTTGTATAGGAAGAAACTTTAAAAATCTTCTTGTCTGAAGGTAGAATGTCCAGGCTTTTGATATTTGGTATGTAGCTTCATCTAGTGGCCCTCTTTCAAAATTGTTCAAAGATTTAAATTCCATTGAGAACTCTGGTTGCCACGGCAACAACAAAGGGATAATTCTTCTCCTTCTTCCAAAAAATCTTCTTGTCTAAAAGTAGAAGGCCCAGGCCTTTGATATTTGGTATAAAGCTTCATCGAGTGGACCTCTACCAAGATTGTTCAAATAATAGCCCTGGGGTAAAACACTACCCCTCCCCGAGGGTCACTTGTTTTACATAGACTTTTATAATGAAAAAACTTTAAAAATCTTCTTGTCTAAAAGTAGAATGCTGATTAAGGCCTTTGATATTTGGTGTGTAGCTTCATCTAATGGATCTCTACTAAGTTTGTTCAAATTAAAGCCCTGAGGTAAAAAATGACCCCTCCCTGGGTGTCACTTGTTTTACATAGACTCGTATAGGGAAAAAAAATCTTCTTGTCTAAAAGTAAAAGGCCAAGGCCTTTGATATTTGGTATGTATCTTCATCTAGTGGACCTCTACCAAGACTGTTCAAATTATACCCCTGGGGTCAAAAATGGCCCCTCTCTTGGGGTAACTTGTTTTACATAGACTTGTATAGGGAAAAGTTTTATAAGTCTTCTTGTCTAAAAGTAGAAGGCCCAGGCCTTTGATATTTGGTATGTTGCTTCATCTATTGGACCTCTACCAATCTTGTTCAAATTTTAGCCCTGAGGTTAAAAATGGCCCCACCCCGGGGGTCACTTGTTTTACGAAGACTTGTATAGGAAGAAACTTTAAAAATCTTCTTGTCTGAAGGTAGAATGTCCAGGCTTTTGATATTTGGTATGTAGCTTCATCTAGTGGACCTCTACCAAGATTGTTCAAATAATAGCCCTGGGGTAAAACATTACCCCTACCCGAGGGTCACTTGTTTTACATAGACTTGTATAGTGAAAAATCTTTAAAAATCTTCTTGTCTAAAAGTAGAATGCCGATTAAGGCCTTTGATATTTGGTGTGTAACTTCATCTAGTGGACCTCTACTAAGTTTGTTCAAATTAAAGCCCTGAGGTAAAAAATGACTTGTATAGGAAGAAACTTTAAAAATCTTCTTGTCTGAAGGTAGAATGTCCAGGCTTTTGATATTTGGTATGTAGCTTCATCTAGTTGACCTCTACCAAGATTGTTCAAAGTATAGCCCTGGGGGGGGGGGGAAATGGCCCCATCACGGGTCACTTGTTTTACCTAATATTATACTTGAATAGGGAAAAACTTTGAAAAATCTTGTCTAAAAGTTGATGTTTGAAATTTAACTTCATCAAGTGGACCTCTACCAAGATTGGTCAAATTATAGCCCTGGTGTCAAAAATGGCGCCACCCTGGGGATCACTTGTTTTACATAGACTTGTTTAGGTAAACACTTTAAACAATATTCAGGTGATTGATTTAGGGCCATCTTGGCCCTCTTGTTCTGAGTACTTAGTTACTTAAATTACTAACCGAATAACATACGGTTAACCGAGTAACCGATTAATCGCTGACATCTCTACTATTTACTGTCCAACCTGTGTTTTAAGACCACACATGGGAAGAGAATGATATGGTCTTTGTTAACAGGTGATCTTTAATTGCAGTAACATTTATGCAGAAATTGAGTAATTGAAGATATTTAAAGTGTGGTCGCTATAGACAGAGAATTTCTATACAAAAGTGGTCTCTAGCACAGGTTTGACTGTAATGTATATTTCAGAATCAGAGCTGGTTTCCTGTTACGACCAGTTAAGACGAATCAAGGACAACGATGTTTGGACTCTTGCACTGCAGAAGTTTTCTAGTAACGGTGAATGGCAATGCATTATATATCTGTTACTGGGTCCAAACCTGGATCTGAAACCGTTCAAAACTTGTCCTACAGGTAAGAAAAACCCTTTCCCATATACAACAAAATATGAAGCAGACGACTTTGAAAACAACTAGGTTAAAATGTGAAAAATCTCTATATATGAAAGTATAATTATTGAATAGGGTTTAAAACATTGTGTTCTTTAATATTTTCCACATACAACAAATTTGCAGCAGACGACTTTAAAAACATTTAAATAAAGATACGCATAATCTCTGTACATGTACAGTCCAATCTGTGTTTAAAGACCACCCATGGGAAGAGAACACTATGGTCTTTAATTGCAGTGTCATTTATGAAGACAATTTGTAATTGGAAAATTTAAAGTGTGGTTGCTATAGACAGGGAATTGTGGAATCTTTGTGTACCTAAACCTTTCCCACATACAACAAATTTGCAGCAGACACCTTTGAAAACATGTAAAAATATGGAAAATCTCTAGAAATGAAAGTATAATTATTACATAGAATTGAAAACAATGGCAAAAGAAGAAAAGTGCTTATCATGGGTAATATCTCCTTGTGATATAATGTTTTCAAAAGTCGTCTGCTGCATAGGCGTCAGAAAGTATCTATATGATGGAAAGGGTTATATAGAGTTAAAAACATTATAGTACAAGGAGAAATTGCTAAAACCATAGAAACTCTCTATAAATAAAAGTATAATTATTGAATAGAATTGAAAACATTTTTGGAAAAAAAGAAATTACTATGTGTGACCAATTTCTCCTTTTGTTAGAATGTTTTCGAAATTCATCTGTTCTAGATGCATCAAAATGTTTCTTTATGTGGTAAAAGGTTAAAGTGCAATTTGACCATTTGTAAACTGGTATACCAACACAGCTTTTGTAAAATAATGAAAAGAAAAATTTACACGAAAAATCCCCAGTAATTCATTTCTGTTCAACAAGGCAGGAATAATAAAATAAAAAGAAGGCAAATTTAAATTACAAATCAACCTCAATGCATGCAACAAGTAATTTCTATTTCAGTGAACGAGGTAAGGAATGTCAGCTCTGGGGTGGCGTGTAATTCCCCTAGAGACTGTCTAGACCTCAAAACGGTGTTCGCCTACCTACACAGGAAGCCATATTCCCATGGCGACTACTACTGGCTAGACGTTCTATTACTTTCCATTTATGTTGTGGTAAACAGGGCAGCCTTTAATAAATTCGCGGAAAATGAACGAGACAACTATTTACATGCCGCGGCAAGATTTGCATTGTTTACTGGTAAGTGACCATTTATCCGAAACAGATGGCTTGTGTTCTACATCAGATGCTGTTTGAAATTGTGGGAAAAGGAGGAACTGCAAGTTAGATAATATTTACCATTCCATATTTCTATGACTTTTTAGTACATTTGCAGCAGATGCCTTTTGAAAGTATTTTGGAAAAAAGGAAAAATTGCAAGTAATAACTAAGCAAGTTTGTATTTTCTCTTGTCTTTTTAGTCCCCCTATTTGAGTCACAGGGGGACTATAGGATTGCACCTTGTACAATTTCTGTTTTCTAGCCGATATCTCCTATACTGCTTAACTCGGAGTTACCAAAATTGGTATGCATATCCATCTTGGGAAGAAATAGCTTGGTAAATCGGGAGCTGGAGGTCAAAGTTTTGAATCCCAGTGGTGACCGTGGAGTCAGTTCTGATATGGCCGGTTGATTAGCCGCGAGATAGTTAAATACTGGTACCGAAAGCCTGTCTGCCTGGTACCTTGTAAAAACATAGGCAATGGGAAGTAAAAATAAATGTTTTCAGGACAAAGGTGTGTCATAAGACAGAAATGACTGGCCCTTTCAATAGGGGGTGACACTATAATAAACAAACACTTTACTTAATTTCTATAAAGAAAAACCTCAAAATGTGAAAGTATAACTATTGTTAAAAGTTTAAGACGTTGTGGCAAAAGGAGAAACAATTTTTTCAAAGACATCAGCTGTAGATGCCTATAAACACATTGGCAAGAGAAGAAAAGAGTTAATCCTCTACCACGCACAGGCCCTTTCTGACAACTCTGTAGCAAACAAATTTGAAAATATTGAGCAATTTCTCATTTTGCCACAATGTTTTTTCATTCTGACCTCTTTCCTTTATATTTTCAGAGAGATTCTTTCTACTAGAAACAATTTTGAAACAGCCCCTGGATGCAATGAAAGACCAGATTATTAATGTACACAGAGAATCTGTGTATCACACGATCACTAAGATTGTGCCGCTACCTTCTGAGAAAACTCTAGTAAAAGTTACACAGATGTTTATGACAAAGGGATTCAGGTAAATCACTAATCAAGTCAATATAAAGGGTAGCATTGAGAACTGCAAATCCTTGTGGCATGAGTTTTATTCTCTTGTTATTCATCTTCCATCAATAGACTATAAATGTCATCAGTGCAAACTTGGGTCATAGCAGACCCAAATTGTTTTTCTCTTTGAAATGTTTTTGAACTTCCAGGGTTGTTTCCCCTGTAGATAGATGGATCACTGGCGGCAGGTGGATGGGGGATGTGTCTACATGTTGTCCGGTCTTTTAGACGAACAGTATTCATCTGATCTTCACCACATATTTATGGGCATAATGTCTGGTTTGATAACCAGCCAAATCGTCAAAGGCACTTTTGGATTAAGGTCTTTGAATTATCAAAATTTTAGCAAAGTAGGTATTGTCCGGTCTTCAATTCTTTTGCAATCTTCATCAAGTAAGCTGTGAATTGGCATAAAACCTTTGTTGCTTTAAGAAATTGGCCAAATCATAGCAGATAACTTTGAGAATATCTAGGCAAAAACACGAATAATCTCTATAAAAGAATGTATTATTACTTAAAAAAGTTAAACATTTCTTTGCAAAACATTTCGACAAATTTTTCTTTTGTCATATAAATGTTTTCAAAAGTTGTCTACTGTAGTGAAGTCAGAAAGTCAGTGAAGTCTATATGTGGGAAAGGGTTTAGATTTATTATCAAACTTCCATCCGTCAAACTATTCTTTCTTGTGACAAGGGTCGGCCAGGAAAAGGATGTACTCTCTCCCACATACAGAAGTCATCATGCATTTTAAATTAAAAAGAAAGAGTTAAGTAATTAAAAATTAAAAAGATAGAGTTAAATAATTATGATTTCAGTCATACATATTTTCTATATTTCCTCCCAAATGTTTTCAAAGTGTGTTTTTATTGGAAGCCGCCAGGAGGTGGCTTCCTGTAGGTATGCCTAGAAATTTAGCACAAGGAGAATATTTAGACCTGCCAGTTTGACCACATATCGTGATTTCTCTTTGTCCTTACTAAGTACATAAATTTAAGGTAATGACTTTTAAAACATCCCTTTTACACTGTATATACATGTGAGAGTTTTTTAAATTAAAAACAAAAGACAAAGGCCAGTATATTAATTGAATGTATGTACATTCTTATTTAAGCGAAATTCATACTGTATCTAGTCTAAACAGTAAAACTGAATTGGTTACCTTCCTCAGAGGCTTTATTAGTTTGATAGTAAACTGGGAACCATAAACAAGATGCGCGCGGTAAATGTAATCTGGTTCCTTTCATGCTATCATATATTACGCAGTGATTAGATGAAGAAGCGCAGACATGAACATATATAAACCACAGAAATATCTGTTTCAAGTTAAATTTTGCCATCTAGTTGAAATGTTAATGTTTATCAAACTTATTTATACAAATCGCAAGAAAAAAATCCTGGTAGTACTTAAAGGGAGGTAATTTGAAATATACGCACAATCTAACTAAGTGCAGCAAATAATTTTCCCATTTGGTCTGACACCTTTGTCTAATAATACACATGTATGACGGTTTAAATAAACAATTTCAATTTAAAGGGAATACATATATTTAACAGAGTTAAACATTTAAATACATTTTCAACAGCTAACCGTTTCCCACTATAGATTTTCATTTTCACAATTGTCATCGCAAAGTGCATACATGAACATATATAAACCACAGAAATATCTGTTTCAAAAATTTTGCCGTCTAGTTGAAATGTTAATGTTTATCAAACTTATTCATACGAATCACAAGAAAAAAAAGTACTTAAAGGGAGGTAATTTGAAGTACGCACAATTTAACTAAGTGCAGCAAAGATTTTTCCCATTTGGTTTGACACATTTGTCTAATAATACACATGTATGACGATTTAAATAAACAATTTAAAGGGAATACAAATATTTAACAGAGTTAAACATTTAAATACATGTTCAACAGCTAACCGTTTCCCACATACAACAACCAATTTGGTAGAGGAAGTTCACGTTGTGCCGGGTTAGCTAGTCTCAATATAAAATCGCAAATATTGGAAATATACTTATACACAAACGGACGTTTCTAGTTTTAGTACATACAAGAACGGTTCATACTTAAATTTACTTTAACATGTTTGGTATATTGAAATTGGTGTTCCTGCGAGATTCACAGTCAACAGCTTTAGTTGAAAACATTAGGAATGGTGAAATGAAAACATTTGTTTATAAATCTATAAACAATTAACGAAATGTGTACACATTTATCTTGGTTTTCATTCATATAATTTCAATGTTTGTCAATCTTATTCATACGAATCACAAGTTAAAAATCCTGGTATTGCTTAAACGGAGGTAATTTGAAGTATACAACAGTCTTTAAAAGGATAAATATATCAGCATTATCGTCTACAGTTTAAATTGTTCTAATGTTTGTGGATTTAAATGGTTTTTTTTCTTATTTCTACATGTACAACGAAATATTGCGGCTTCTCTTTGACGCTTTGCGTCAAACATTCGTCTTGTTCTATCTGTGTTATATGTTCCCAACTTTCCACACATATATATATATAGACACTTTCTGACGCCTCTGTAGCTGTCGACTTTTGAAAACATTGTGGCAAAAGGAGAACTGAGCAATTTCTCCTTTTGCCACAATGTTTTCAACTTTATTCGGAAATTCTTTTATTTATAGAGAGTTTCCATATTTTTGACTTAATGTTTTCAAAGTCGTCTGCTGCAGATTTGTTGTATGTGGAAGTTAAGTCTGGGGTTATATTCCACAGTAATATGGTGAAGAACGGTAATGGTAAATTGGCGGTTGACTATCTAGACAAGAGTTACAGTGGAAAGGTTTACAAGCTTTTCTTCAAGAAAGTTGTCCGTAAGTATTTATCTAATATTTTGAGCTCAACTGAGCACAAAGTATTACAATGATTTTGTAACCCATCTTACATAAGGTTACGAAATAACAGGAAGATATAGAGGTTACAAGATAACTAGGTTATGAAATCATTGGCTTCCAAGCACATAGTGTTCAAGTTAAGCTATTGTGATCTCTCACTGTCCATTGTATTTTTTAAATCTTCTTCTCTGAAACTACAGGTCTGATTTCAAAATAATTTCCCAGGAATGTTCCTTAGGTGGTCCCCCTTTCAAAGTTATTCTAAGACTTTAATTCTCCTTAGAAATACAATTGCATAATCCAATCAAGTTAAAAGTTAATGTAAGCAAAATAATGAATAATAAGCTGATTGACCATTTACCAAGATTTTTTTTTGCCATTTCAAATCTTCTTCTCTGAAACTACAGGTCTGATTTCAAAATAATTTCCCAGGAAAGTTCCTTAGGTGGTCCCCTTTCAAAGTTATTCAAAGACTTTAATTCCCCTTAGAAATACAATTGCATAATCCAATCAAATTAAAAGTTAATGTAAGCAAATAATGAATAATGAGCTGATTGACCATCTTCCAAGAAGTTTTCGCCATTGACGACGCAGGTATTCCAAACTGAAAAGTGTTAGGATAATTCGTCTATATCTTAATGCTGACGTTTCAACTTCTGCGACTCAAAATAATGAGCAAGGGAAGATGAAGTACCTTTACAGTTGTGATATGACTAAGATAAGGTTGACAACTGTACTAAGACCGCCTCAGTGGTGTAGTGGTAGAGTGTCCGCCTCTGGTGACCTACCCAGGAAAAGCCATGATAGAACTGAGAAATTGTTGCAAAAGGCATAAAACACCAAACAATCAATCAAAAACTGCATTAAACCATAATAATTAATCATTTTCCATTATTTGCAGCCTTCTCTTGGGGTGAAGTGAACCTGGTAAAAGATCAGGGCAATCTGAAGTACAAGTCAGGGGACATACAAGAGGCCGTCGAGCTCTACACAAAGGCCATAGATATGCTCCAGTCTCAGTCGATGAATCGGCTTAAAGGGTCTGCAAGTAAAGATGTTGTTTCTTTTCTGTATGGGAACAGAGCTGAGGGATATTTAAAACTCGGACAATATGACTGTGCCCTTGATGATGCGAAAATGTGCGTTTTTTACAACAGGCATTGGCACAAGGTAAGATTGATGATAAATTGCTTACCAAGGAAAATCACCAATTCATCGTTCGGGAATATAATGAGGGAATATTTTCATTAGGACCATCTTTTTGCAACTTGTGCGATGCATAAACGTCCAATTTTGTATAACAGATATTTCAAACAAGAACAAAAATTATCCCCCAAAATTGTGTGACCAATTTTTAGATAATTTGGTATACATGTCCTTTGGGTAACCCTCTACAAGATACCTTTAAACCATGGTTATTCATTATAAACATGGCCACCATGTGGCGTACTGTTTTGTTTTATTTGTCTATTGTGAAAACTTTAAAAGATCTTATTCTCAGAACAGGGCCCCAATCTTCTTCTCAGAAAATAATGGACACATTTTTAATTGTTTCATAGAAATTTTCCTAGGGTGACCTTTTACCAGGAATTGAACCCTGGTCCCAAGTTCTCTTTATGTAGAATGTGACGCTGTGATATAATTGATTATTTGTTGAAAGCGGGGTAAAACGCAAAACAATCAATCAACAATTATGTAGAATGTTATTGGTTGATATTTTAGGCTCATCTCCGGGTTGCCAAGGCACTGAAAGGACTGAAGAAAATGGATAGTTCCCTAAACGCATACATAACTGCCTATAAATATGTTGAGGCTTCAATGGACGACAAAGTGCGGATTGAGATCCTCTCTGAGATGACCCTTATCTATCCACAGATGGCTCCTAAGACATGTAAGTAAACATTTAATCCTTCTCACATACAGACTTTTTCTGGCGCCTTTGCAGCAGACGACTTGAAAACATTATGGTAAAAGGAGAAATTGCTCGCTATGTGTTCAACTCTATCCAATGATAATAATTTCATTTATAGAGCTTTCCTATAGATTTGTTTAGCTATTTTCAAAGTTGTCTGATGCAGATTTGTTCTATGTGGGTAAGTGTTAATCCCTTCTTACGACAAATCTGCATGTAAAAACATCTAGGCAAAGACATGGAAAGTCTTGATGAACAAAAGTATAATCACTGAATAGAGATGAAAACATTACAATCAATTTCTCCTTTTACCTTAATTTTTAGCTCCACTGACTGAAAGACATTCGAGCTTATGTCATGTCATCTTTCCATGCCAAGGGTAATTTATCCATTACATTACCATGCGAGATTCTGGTTTCCATGGCAACCAAAAGAAAAAAGTCTAAAATACTTCTCTTCGAAAACTGTTTGGCCAATTTTCATATCATTTTGTAGAAATGTTCCTTGGATGACCCTCTGACCCTCAGCAATGTTGATTGTTCCAAAGACATGGCCGCCAGGGGGCGTGGCTATTTTGCCTTTTATGGCTATAGTGAAAACTTTAAAAATCTTCAAATAATTTTATAGAAATGTTCCTTGGGTGACCCTCTATCAGATTCCTTCAAGCCATGTTGATTTGCCGAAAAACATGACCACCAGGGGTTGGGGCTATTTTGCCTTATATGACTATAGTGAAAACTTAAAAAATCTTCTCCGACGAAAGTGTCTCGTCGATTTTCAAATAATTTTGTAGAAATGTTCCTTTGCTGACCCTCTTTCAGATTCCTTCAAGCCATGTTGATTGGTCGATAAATATGGCCGGCAGGGGGCAGGGCTATTTTTATTTAAATGGCTATAGTGAAAACCTTGAAAAATTCTGTTCCGAAAGTGTCTGGCCGATTTTCAAATAATTTTGTAGAAATGTTCTATCAGATTCCTTCAAGCCATGTTGATTGGTCGAAAACTATGGCTTAAGTGAAAACTTAAAAAAGTCTTCTCCTCCGAAACTGTTTTGCCTATTTTCAAATAATTTTGCAGAAATGTTCATTGGGTGACACTCTACGAGATTCCTGCAAGCCATGGTGATTGGTCAAAAAACATGGCCACCAGGGAGCTGGGTTGTTTGGAGATTTAATTTTTGCCTAATGGCAGTGGAGCGATACTGGCCCTCTTCGGCCTCTTGTTTCAAATGTTGTCTGCTGCTGATATACCAAATTATGTGTGTATGGTGTTTTATGCAGTTTTCAACAGTATTTTAGTTATATCGCAGCATTTCATGGGAAAGTTACCAGTACTACTGGTCCATTTATCCTGACTCCACTGAGACAGTTGTAATGCTAACCTCAGAATCCTGAGCGCTAAGGAAAGAACGCCATTCCTTCCATTGGCATGACGTTAAAATGTGTTTAAAATATTTTATTTTGGCGCATGTTGGAAAAAGGAAAATTGCAGTTCATCCTTTTATGATAATGTTTTCAAATAGTGAAAACATTGTGGTAAAGGAGACATTGCTCTGACAAATATCTTTCTATGAAATGAGTCACGTCAAATGAAACCAGAGGACTAGATTAGAGGGATTTGACTGGTCTTTGCCCACAATATTTCTCTTATTACTCAACAAAATCCTTTGTTGTGGGTACTCAAAAGAATTGTCTCACTGAGATGATTATTTTCAGTACCCACAAGATAGGGTTTGAATATCAAATAAGGATTTTAGAACATGAAAAACTCTCGTTATCTAAAGCTCTTTGAAAATAGATCCAGATCAGCCTTAAACACTGTGCATTTTGTTCAGGTTTATCTGTGTTGGCAATCTTACGGGACAAGCATTCTTGAAGCCTCTTTGGGAACCAACTGTGAGATCAGTTACTGTAGGTAACTTATTTTGCATGGAAGTTTTCAGAATTGTCTGCTGCAGATTTATTGGATGTTTAATTGGGTTCAGTCTCAGTTTAATTTAATCAGATTGTATTACAGTCTCATTAATGATTCTTACATATTTTAGTTGATGCGAAAATCCACAACAATTTTGATGTAGGTCAAGGACATGTCTGGCTGAAAACTTCATACGAATTGATACGAAAAGACGATTGGGACAGAGCGTATATTGCCTATGTTCACATTATGTCTGAAAGGAAAAAGATGCCGCATATTACCTACACACTGGCACCAATATGCAAAATGGAGAAGATGCGAGTATGGAATTTTTATTAACCCTCTCCCACATACAGACACTTTCTGATGCCTCTGTAGCAGATGACTTTGAAATCATTGTGGCAAATGAAGGAATTGCTTGTAATGAGCAATTCTGCCTTTTTCCACAACATTTTCAACTTAATTCAATAAATATTCTTTCATTAAGAGAGATTCCGTATTTTTGCTTAGATGTTTTTAATATTCATCTTGATATAACTCAAATCCAGTTAAAAACAACATTAAACTCCAATACCTCATCTTGTTTAGAAGGTACATCTAACTCTTTTACAAAGTCAGACTAACAGTGAAGGCTTTGGTAAGACTGGCTCAGATGCCTAGAAAAAGAGTGTAACAGGTACTTGTCTCTCATTATCTCTCTTATTACTCAATTAAACCCTATGTTGTTCATGCTCAAAGAATCGTCTCACTGAGATGATTCTTTTGAGTACCATCAAAATAAGGTTAGATGATTCTTTGGTGTACCGACAACATAAGGTGAGTTGATTCTATGGTGTGCCGACAACATAAGGTTAGTTAGATGGTTCTTTGGTGTACCAACAACATAAGGTTAGTTAGATGGTTCTATGGTGTACCGACAACATAAGGTTAGTAAGACGGTTCTTTGTCATACCGACAACATAAGGTTAGTTAGACGGTTCTATGGTGTACCGACAACATAAGGTTAGTTAGACGGTTCTTTGGTGTACCAACAACATAAGGTCAGTTTGATGGTTCTATGGTGTACCGACAACATAAGGTGAGTTAGACAGTTCTTTGGTGTACCGACAACATAAGGTTAGTTAGACGGTTCTTTGGTGTACCAACAACATAAGGTTAGTTTGACGGTTCTATGGTGTACCGACAACATAAGGTTAGTTAGACGGTTCTTTGGTGTACCGACAACATAAGGTTAGTTTGACGGTTCTTTGGTGTACCAACAACATAAGGTTAGTTTGACGGTTCTATGGTGTACCAACAACATAAGGTTAGTTAGACGGTTCTTTGGTGTACCGACAACATAAGGTTAGTAAGACGGTTCTTTGGTGTACTGACAACATAAGGTTAGTTAGACGGTTCCTTGGTGTACAACAACATAATGTTAGATAGACGGTTCTTTGGTGTACTGACAACATAAGGTAAGTAAGACGGTTCTTTGGTGTACCAACAACATATAGTTAGTGAGACGATTCTTTGGAGTACCATCAACATAAGGTTTGTGAGACAGTTCTTTGGTGTACCAACAACATATAGTTAGTGTGACAATTCTTTGGTGTACCAACAACATAAGGTTAGTGAGACAGTTCTTTGGTGTACCAACATCATAAGGTTAGTGAGACGGTTCTTTGGAATACCAACAACATAAGGTTAAATGATTCTTTGGTGTACCAACAACATAAGGTTAGTCAAATGGTTATATGGTGTACCAACAACATAAGGTTAGTTAGACGGTTCCTTCGTGTACCGACAACATAAGGTTAGATGATTCTATGTTGTACTAACAACATAAGGTTAGTGAGACGGTTCTTTGGAGTACCAACAACATAAGGTTAGTGAGACAGTTCTTTGGTGTACCAACAACATAAGATTAGTGAGATGGTTCTTTGGAATACCAACGACATAAGGTTAAATGATTCTTTGGTGTTCCAACAACATAAGGTTAGTTAGACAGTTCTTCGGAGTACCGACAACATAAGGTTAGTTAGATGGTTCTATGGTGGACCAACAACATAAAGTTAGACGATTCTATGGTGTACCAACAACATAAGGTTAGTTAGACAGTTCTTTGGAGTACCAACAACATAAGGTTAGTAAGACAGTTCTTTGGAGTACCAACAACATAAGGTTAGTTAGACAGTTCTTTGGAGTACCAACAACATAATGTTAGTTAGACAGTTCTTTGGAGTACCAACAACATAAGGTTAGTGAGACTTTTTTTTGGAGTACCAACAACATAAGGTTAGTTAGACGGTTCTTTGGTGTACCAGCAACATGAAGTTAGTTAGACGGTTCTTTGGTGTACCAGCAACATGAAGTTAGTTAGACGGTTCTTTGGTGTACCAACAACATAAGGTTAGTTAGACGGTTCTTTGGTGTACCAACAACATAAGGTTAGTTAGACGGTTCTTTGTAGTACCAACAACATAAGGTTAGTTAGACGGTTCTTTGTAGTACCATCAACACAAGGTTAGTTAGAGGATTCTTTGGTGTACCAACAACAACATGTTAGTTAGACGGTTCTTTGGTGTACCATCAACACAAGGTTAGTTAGACGGTTCTTTGGTGTACCAACAACATAAGGTTAGTTAGACGGTTCTATGGTGTACCAACAACATAAGGTTAGTTAGACGGTTCTATGGTGTACCAACAACATAAGATTAGTTTGACGGTTCTTTGGTGTACCAGCAACATAAGGTTAGTTAGACGGTTCTTTGGAATACCAACAACATAAGGTTAGTTAGACAGTTCTTTGGAATACCAACAACATAAGGTTAAATTATTCTTTGGAGTACCAACAACAACAGCTTAGTTAGACGGTTCTTTGGAATACCACCAACATAAGGTTAGTTAAACGGTTCTTTGGAATACCACCAACATAAGGTTAGTTAGACAGTTCTTTGGTGTACCAACAACATAAGGTTAGTGAGACTGTTGTTTGGAATACCAACAACATAAGGTTAGTGAGACGGTTCTTTGGTGTACCAACAACATAAGGTTAGTGAGACAGTTCTTTGGTGTACCAACAACAACAGGTTAGTGAGACTGTTCTTTGGAATACCAACAACATAAGGTTAAATTATTTTTTGGAGTACCAACAACAACAGGTTAGTTAGACGGTTCTTTGGAATACCACCAACATAAGGTTAGTTAGACAGTTCTTTGGAGTACCAACAACATAAGGTTAGTTAGACAGTTCTTTGGTGTACCAACAACATAAGGTTAGTGAGACTGTTCTTTGGAATACCAACAACATAAGGTTAGTGAGACGGTTCTTTGGTGTACCAACAACATAAGGTTAGTGAGACAGTTCTTTGGTGTACCAACAACATATAGTTAGTGAGACGATTCTTTGGTGTACCAGCAACATAAGGTTAGTGAGTAGGTTCTTTGGTGTACCAATAACAACATAAGGTTAGTAAAACCATTCTTTTGTGTACCAGCAACATAAGGTTAGTTACACGGTTCTTTGTTGTACCAACAGCATATGGTTAGTTTGATGGTTCTTTGGTGTACCAGCAACATGAGGTTAGTGAGTAGGTTTTTTGGTGTACCAACAACATAAGGTTAGTAAGACGGTTCTTTTGTGTACCAGCAACATAAGGTTAGTTACACGGTTCTTTGTTGTACCAACAGCATATGGTTAGTTTGATGGTTCTTTGGTGTACCAGCAACATAAGGTTAGTGAGTAGGTTCTTTGGTGTACCAACAACATAAGGTTAGTAAGACGGTTCTTTTGTGTACCAGCAACATAATGTTAGT
The DNA here is from genome assembly GCA_031761405.1 of Serripes groenlandicus. Lineage (NCBI taxonomy): Eukaryota > Metazoa > Mollusca > Bivalvia > Cardiida > Cardiidae > Serripes > Serripes groenlandicus. The sequence goes on along the minus strand of JASEVX010000013.1, from coordinate 33,492,039 downwards.
TACACGGTTCTTTGGTGTACCAACAACATAATGTTAAATGATTCTTTGGTGTACCGACAACAGAAGGTTAGTGAGACGGTTCTTTGGAGTACCAACAACATAAGGTTAGTGAGATGGTTCTTTGGTGTACCAACAACATAAGGTTAAATGATTATATGGTGTACCAACAACATAAGGTTAGTTAGACGGTTCTTTGGTGTACCAACAACATAAGGTTAGTGAGACAGGTCTTTGAAGTACCAACACCATAAGGTTAGTGAGACGGTTCTTTGGTGTACCAACAACATAAGGTTAGACAGTTCTTTGGTGTACCAACAACATCAGGTTAGTTAGACGGTTCTTTGGAGTACCAACAACATAAGGTTATTGAGACGGTTCTTTGAAGTACCAACAACATAAGGTTAGTGAGACGGTTCTTTGGTGTACCAACAACATAAGGTTAGACAGTTCTTTGGTGTACCAACAACATAAGGTTAGTTAGACGGTTCTTTGGAGTACGAACAACATAAGGTTATTGAGACGGTTCTTTGAAGTACCAACAACATAAGGTTAGTAAGACGGTTCTTTGGTGTGCCAACAACATAAGGTTAGACGGTTCTTTGGTGTACCAACAGCATAAGGTTAGTTAGACGGTTCTTTGGAGTACCAACAATATAAGGTTATTGAGACGGTTCTTTGAAGTACCAACAATATAAGGTTAGTTAGACGGTTCTTTGGTGTGCCAACAACATAAGGTTATTGAGACGGTTCTTTGGTGTGCCAACAACATAAGGTTATTGAGACGGTTCTTTGGTGTGCCAACAGCATAAGGTTAGTTAGACGGTTCTTTGGTGTGCCAACAACATAAGGTTATTGAGACGGTTCTTTGAAGTACCAACAATATAAGGTTAGTTAGACGGTTCTTTGGTGTGCCAACAACATAAGGTTAGACGGTTCTTTGGTGTACCAACAACATACGGTTAGTTAGATGGTTCTTTGGTGTACCAGCAACATAAGGTTAGTTACACGGTTCTTTGGTGTACCAGCAACATAAGGTTAGTTACACGGTTCTTTGGAATACCAACAACATAAGGTTAGTAAGACAGTTCTCTGGAGTACCAACAACATAAGGTTAGTGAGACAGTTCTTTGGTGTTCCAGCAACATAAGTTTAGTGTGACGGTTCTTTTGAATACAAACAAAATAAGAGTTTGAATTAAATATCAGGATTTTAAGACATGAAATACACTCCTCATCTAGAGCTGTGATATGTTTTTTAACAAGGGTTTTATGCCATTTGCAATTTAAATTCAGTTATATCACAGCAACAGTTCACATATTCATGATCCCTGGGTAAACAAACTAGTACTAGGCTAGGAAAGGGCACTTAATCAATGGAATGTATCAGTAACATACACAAAAGGACCCAAACTGCCAGTAAATTTCATATATATATGTATCTATAGGCTCACCCATGGTCAGCTGATCTCATTCAAGATCTACTGGACCGTGGTGCAGACAAAATGACCTTGACCTTGAATAAAGGTGACACCTACCTACATGCAGCCGTTAGAATCTGCTTACTTGTTGGTGAGTTGTTTCATTGATTAATTGATTAATTGTTTCATTGATTGATTGGTTGATTGATTGATAAGTTTGGTTTAAACTGATTTATTTTACATTGATTACAACACAAGATATCAGCTTAATTTTAATCGGGCTTGATGCCTGCTTAATGGAGACTTCAATAGTAGTTGCACCCTTTGTGAAGAAAAATCTCAAAGGTAGAAACTGCTCATCACAGGATTTGAACTTCGGACCTTTGGTGCCAGAGGCCCACAATCTACCACTGCACCACTTCTTTGATTGATCCACCACCTTGGTGGTGTCATGGTAGAGCAAGCGCCTAGGTTGTTGGAGGTCGTGGGTTTGATCCCCGGCAGGGTCATACCAAAGAAATACCTTAAAAATGGGGAATCCGCCGTGGTCGAGTGGTTAGCGTCGGGGATTTTGAAACTGTGTGTCCTGGGTTTGATCCCCAGTCGCGGCACCTCGGTGGAGTGCCCTTGGGCAAGGCATATTTTCTAGCATAGTACTGGTTTGTTTACCCAGGGATCATGAATAAGTGAACTGTCGCCGTGATATAACTGAAATAATGTTGAAAGCGGCGTAAAACCCCAATAAAACAAACCTTGAAAATGGTAGTAATGGCTGGTCTCCTTGTCGCATAGTGTTTCAGGGTTAGCATTACAACTGACTGGCTGGTTTCAGGATAAATAAGCCAGCAGTACTGGTATTTTACCCAGGAAGTGCCATTATATTATATTGAAAGCGGTGTTTAACACCAAACAATCAACCAATTGTTCTTTTGTTTCAATCACAGCCAAAAATGGACTTCTTTTGAAATCGCTATTGAAGAGATACAAAGAGGTAAATTTGTTTGACAAAGATGGGAATAGTCCCCTACACACTGCTGCTAAAGAAAGAGGCGTTACCACGGAAACAAGGTAAGATGTAGAGAATCATAGAATACAAAACCTCCTGTTCTATATTAGAGCTGTTCAAATTGGAAATTTGATTGTTTAGAACTGGCCGCCGTGATATGACTGAAAAATTGTTGAAAAACGGCTTTAAACCAAAATCAATCAGTCAATTAATTTCTCACATATAGATGCTTTTCGACGCATATGCAGCAGGCAACTGTTGAATAAAACATTGTGGCAAGAGGACAAATTGCTCATGATGAGTAATTTCTCCTCTGCCACAATGATTTCAAGTCTATTACAAATTACACTTCCATTCAGTGGCAAATTTGTTGTATGCGGGAAAGGGTTAAATAACTAACGGAATTCAATTCACTTCTCAGTCACCTGTTTGTCTAGCTGTCATACTGTGACATAATAGCAGGCCACACAGCTTTGGCGCGTGAGGTAGCGGTTTTGATCCCTGGCCACGTCATACCAAAGTTTTTTAAAATAGTAGTCATGGCTTTTTCTCCTTGGCGCTCAGGATTTTGGAATTAGCATTACCACTGTCTAACTGGTGTCAGGTTAACTGGACCAGAAGTACTGGTTACTTACCCAGGAGATGCTTTGATATAATTGAAGAATTGTTGAAATTAGCATCAAACACCGTGCAAACAAACAAAGCAGGCCACACAGTCACTTGTTCCTTTCAGACACTCTTGTGTATTATGGTTAATCATTCAGGAATCCTAAACCCTAATACGGCCGTATGATGGGAACACCTGCAACAGGTGGCGTCCACATGTTTTCTGCTCTCTAAGTCGCACATTTTCATCTGATCTTCACCCAATGTGTTGAAAATGTTTGTGGCGCTTTTGAAATATGGCCCTTGAATTAATCAAAAATGGCCAAATTAGCCTTTTCCGCTCTCTAAGTGGAACAGTTTTCAGTTAATTTTCACCAAACTCAGTAAAAATGGTTCTTCGCATAATGATAGCCAGCCAATTTGTCCAAGGCAGTTTTGAATTATGGCCCTTGAATTATCCCAGTTTGGCCAAATAGACCTTGTCTGGTCTTTAACTTCAACAGTTATAATCCAATCTTCATCAACCTTGCTGTTTATGGACATGCTACTCTTGTTACACATGCAGACACATTTTAAGGAATCTGCAACAGTAGAAAACATTGTAGCAAAAGGAAAAATGGCTCATCATGAGCCATTTTTCCTTGCCACAATATTTTTAACAATATGCAATAATTTTACTTACATTTATAAAGGTTTTCAAATTTTTTAAACGAAATTTGCAAATTTGTTATATGTGGGAATGGTTTAATGACTGTCTTTGTGCTAACATTGAATTTAGTATCAAACCCAAATAAAACAAATATATCTGCATTTACCTACAATAAAGACTTATGAGAGATTTTGCCTTCGCATAGTTGCATCAGTCTACAACATCCATCCGCATATACATGTTAAATATACCTAAATGCATTTTCTGATGAAAGACTGGAAGTTTAGTACCATTAGATTTATGCCAATATAACTTCAAATGATGTGAAAGTGGAGTTTCATAAACCCTTTCCCACATTAAGACAGATTTTGCCGCCTCTGGAGCCGAACACTTTTGGAAATATTATTCAATACATGAAGTTGTTCTGTCCTTTATAAATCCTATAGTTTCCATATTTTTGCCACATTGTTTTCAAAAGTGGTCTGCTGCAGATGCGTTTAAATGTGTCTACTTGTCGGGAAGAGTTATAACCCCATAACAAGCCGGCTCATTAATTTTGATGGTTTTTAGTGGATTTTGAGAATTGGTCATATCTTCTTCATTTTTAGCTTACCAGAGCACTAAGTGCTCAAGGTGAGTTTTTGTGATCACCTTTTGTCCGTCGTCAGTCGTCAACATTTGCTTGTTAACACTCTAGAAGCAACATTTTGCATCCGATCTTAATGAAAGTTTATCAGAACATAAAGGCCAAGTTCGAAACTGGGTCATGTCGTGTCAAAAACTAGGTCACTAGGCCAAATTTAAGGAAAATATTGTTAACACTCTTGAAGCCGCAATTTTGGCTTGAGTATGTTGAAACTTTGTCAGAATGGTTTTCTTAGTGATATCTAGGCCAAGTTTGAATATAGGTCATGTCGGGTCAAAAACTAGGTCACTAGGCCAATTGAAGGAAAATCTTGTTAACACTCTGCAAGACATATTTTAAACTTGAGCATCTTAAAACTTTATTAGAAAGTTTGTCTTGATGATATCTATGCCAAGTTCGAATATAGGTCATGTGGGGTCAAAAACTAGGTCACTAGGCCAAATTGAAGGAAAATCTTGTTAACACTCTGGAAGCCATATTTTAAACTTGAGCTTGTTGAAACTTTGTCAAAAGGTTTGTCTTGATGATATCTATGCCATGTTTGAATATGGGTTATGTTTGGTCAAAAACATGGTCACTAGGCCAAATTTAAGAAACATCTTGTTAACACTCTGAAAGTCACATTTTTTGGACTTGAACATGTTGAAACTATGTCTGAAAATTTGTTTTAGTGATATCTAGGTCAAGTTCGAATATGGGTCATGGCGGGTCAAAAACTAGGTCACAAGGCCAAATTTAAGGAAAATCTTGTTAACACTGGAAGTCACATTTTTGGCTTGAGCATGTTGAAACTTTGTCAGAATGTTTGTCTAAGTGATATCTAGGCCAAGTTTGTAAAAATTGTTGCTAAATTGTAGAACGATCTAGTTAACACTATAGAGATTGCATTTTTGACTTGAGCAGCTTGAAATTTTGTCACAAAGTTTGTCTTGATGATATTTCCATTTGCGCTGAAAGAGTAAAGTCTTAAATAGCCCATTCTCAGGTGAGCGATTCCAGGGCCTCATGGTCCTCTTGTTTGTTAGAAAGATTTTAAATTTTGCACAAATAAATATAATAGGAATAATAATATAATAAATAAATAATTTTATGCATTTGTATCATATAATGTGTTTTTGTTTTCTAATTTATTGTATTTCACTTGTTAGAGCGACTTCAAATTTTGCCCGCACATTTTGTCTTTGTATTTTACACTTGTATTGATATTCAAAGCGGGAGACGTATTTCTTATTATTGAAGGTACAACATTATCATAGTATTACTGAAGGCCAATGTGGATGCCAATGTTAAAAATGGTCGGGGTGAGCTTGCCATTGATTTGATTCCGGGCCAGGAAACAGATTTAATAGAGAAACTAAGGATGGCTATGTTCAAAGGTACTTTACGCTAAACCCCACTTTCCCGCCTGCAGACGACTTTTGAAAACATTGACGGAACTGAAGAAATTGCTTAAATTAATAAATTTCTCCTTTTTCAACAATATTTTAAAACTCTTCAAAAATTAAACTTGTATTTTATAGAGATTTTCCATATTTTTACCTGGAATTTTTCAATATCGTCTTCTACATATTTGCTGTATGTGAAAAAGGGTTAAATATGACCCATGACCCATGCAAATACAACATTGGCATATCAACAACAATGGCATAAACTACCAAGCCCACTTCTGTTGAGCTATGCTGACCTGTGACAATTTTGTTATCTCTTTATTGAAGCTGGTCTTTCAAATTTCCAAAGGTTTTCATTTTTAGTTTGTATGTTCTCCGAAGAAAAGAAGTTCATTTATTATGATACCCTTGGCGTCGTCATCTGCGATGTCACAAAACTTTAACCTTACATCCTAACTCAAAAACCTTCCAACATTTTCAAATGAAACTTGGTACACATGTCTCTAGGATCAATACACATGTCTATACCAAGTCACATAACTCTGGCTTTAAATATTATTCAGTAATGCTCCTTTTTCCACTTAGACAAAAGCAGACAAGAGTTTGCATTCACTTGCAGCGCTCTTTTTTTTGCCTAGGTATATGCAAAACAGATTTCTCTAAAAATGCAATATAATTCGTTCAACTGTTTCCCAGACATCACACTTTAACCTTTCCTACATACAATGAATCTGCATTTGACCAGTTTGAAAATATCTGTGCAAAAATTGAAAATCTTGTAGAATTTAGTAATAGAATTGAAACTTTGTGGCAAAAATGAATGAATGTATATTGTTTTATGGCGCATCGACAGCTAAGGTCATTTAGCGCGCAATTAAATTTAATTATTCATGATCCCTGGGTAAACAAACCAGTACTAGGCTAGAAAACGTGCCCTGCCCAAGGGCACTCCACCATGACCGTAGTGCCGCGACTGGGTTGTGGCAAAAAGAAATTGCTGCAGATTTCGGCAAAATTCAACTGCATGTGGAAAGTGATCAAGGTCAAATCCTGTTTGCCGTTTACTTAATGTGGTATTTTGAGTTGTCTTGAATTATGCAGCTGTCTCTGTGGGGTAATGGCTAGAGCGTCTCCCCCCCCCCCCCCCCATTTGGAGCGGGAAGCTAGAGAGCCATCCCCTGTCAGACTTTAACCTTTTCCCATTTATAGACATATTTTGACTTATTTGAAGCAGATGACTATTGAAATCATTGTGGCAAAAAGAAAAAATCCTCATGATGAGCAATTTCCCCCTCTGCCACAATGTTTTCAACTCTTTTAAATGTCAGATTTAACATATTTTGGAAGTATTTCACATTTTTGCCAATATGTTTTCGAAGTTGTATGTGGAAAAGAGCTACTATGGTGTATGTTGTGAAAGGTTAAAAATAGTAGTTATGGCTTCCCTCCTTGGCCATTAGGGTTGAAGGGGAAAGAATAACGACAGATCAGAGCTCCAGATAAGGGTCATTTTTGCATGTTCTAAAATCCTTAGTTGAGTCTCTTACCCTATGTTTTGGGTACTTAAAAGAATCGTCTCGGTGAGACGATTCTTTTGAGTACCCACAACATAGGGTTTGCTATAACAATAAGAGAGAAATTGTGGGGGAAACGGCTGAATACCCCTCCTTAACTTGACCTCTGGTTCAACAGATGCATTGTTGTCAGGATGAATAAAACCGAAATCATTTGGAACAATGCTCGTCATGCAATAAACAGGGGAGACAATGTATCACTGTTTAAGCCATACTAGTTATTGACTAATTTGACTGTTATCTGCTCTTGTTATCATTTTGCTAATTAACGGAAATTATAGGACATTTACGGAATATTCGGTATGTACACATCGATAGTGATGCCGGCGGGGAGTACAGAGATACACACGATAATTGTCATACTGGTACTTATAATATATAGGGTTATAAAACTCGGGGTTTATGATTTCGATATTTTTAGCTCACCAGAATTTTTGTGATCGCCTTTTGTCCGTTGTCCGTTGTTCGTCGTTCGTCGTCCGTCGTCAACATTTGCTTGTTAACACTCTAGTGGCAACATTTTGCATCCAATCTTCAGAAAAGTTTATCAGAACATATATCTCCATAAAATCTAGGCCATGTTTGAAACTGGGTCATGTTGGGTCAAAAACTAGGTCACTAGGCCAAATTTAAGGAAAATCTTGTTAACACTCTTGAAGCCGCATTTTTGGTTGAGCATGTTGAAACTTTGTCAGAATGTTTGTCTTGATGATTTCTAGGCCAAGTTTAAATATGGGTCATATCCGGTCAAAAACTAGGTCACAAGGCCAAATTTAAGAAAAATATTGTTAACACTCTTGAAGCCGCATTTTAAACTTGAGCATGTTGAATCTTTATCAGAAAGTTTGTCCTGGTGATATCTAGGCCAAGTCTGAATATGGGTCATGTCATGTCAAAACTAGGTCACTAGGCCAAATTTAAGGGAAATTTTGTTAACACTCTGGAAGCCACATGTTTGGCTTGAGCATGTTGAAACTTTGTCAGAATATTTGTCTTGATGATATCTAGGGTAAGTTCGAATATGGGTCAGGTCAGGTCAACAACTAAGTCACTAGGCCAAATTGTAGAACAATCTAGTTAACACTATAGAGATCGCATTTTTGACTTGAGCAGCTTGAAATTTTGTCAGAAAGTTTGTCTTGATGATATTGCCATTGGCGCTGAAAGAGTTATGTCTTAAATAGCCCATTCTCAGGTGAGCGATTCCAGGGCCTCGTGGCCCTCTTGTTTAATCAATTTATCGAACCTAGATGCTAACCACTTAGAAGATTCTTAAAACAAAAGGCAAAAGTAGAAATGCCCAGTAATTAACACAATGTTTCAACTTTATTCAATTGTTTTAAAGATTTCATATGCTTATGGTAATTTTTTTTTAGATCAACTAAACCTGGGACTACTAATACTAGTAGTCCCTGACTGAACTGAAGACTCAGGTCTGTCTTTCTGAATCTTGAGTGTATTATTAATGGTATACTGACTTCAATTGCACAACTGTCATAATCAATAATGATGAAAGGCTGGAGATGTGTTAAACATAGCTTGGTTTTGGAGACTTTTTATAATTGAAGAACATTCACAACTTCGTAGTCAACAAAAATGTAATTTATGATTATGTAAACTTGGCTCCTGATTTTTTTTATATGCTTCGCAATTGTTTACTATAGCATCAACTTCAATAATTTAAGGGCTATTTATTAATTAACCTTTTCCAATATACAATAACTCTGCAACACATAGGCGAATGTAATTATTAAATTTCTTTAAATTATAGTGTAATAATCGAATAGATTTGAAAACAGTGCGGCAACAGAAAACATAGCGCAAAATCAGACTAATTTCTCCTTTGTCCACAATGTTTTCAAAAGTCGTCTGCTGCACATGCATCAATAAAAAGATGTATCTACAGGATGCGAGTAAATGCGTAAATGTATGTAAAAATGTGTTAACGTCCCGTTATCACAAAATCTGAAAATAATTCGGAAAAATGAGACTAAAATAAATAAAAATTAAATAAGGCAAAAAAACTAGGTACATATATACTTATATATATGTTTTATTATGAAGTATTTTTAGTTAAGATTCCTACACAGCCTTCTTTATTGGGTGCGGGGAATGACTATATTGATTTACTTATTGCAAGTCATTTTTTACGTGCACTGGATCAGTTGTGGTAGATACTCCTAGTTCTTTTAATTTGAGTTTAAGGTCAGGGAAGCTTAATTCATATGGGCATTTCTGAGAACTGTTCGGATCATCTTGCACTCCGCAAGCAGTCTTAACATTCCATTAATTGAAATCCCGTTTCTGGTACCTTCTTTTGTTTCTTGTTAAATAAGGTAAATATCTGAGTTCCATTTAACAAATTGAAAATAATTGAAATTACCATTTTTATTATTAACATTCTAATACTCATAAATGACATAATTAATCAGAAACATATTTGTTTCTGAATTAATCTATCAGGAAATGTAAATTGTCGGAATCGAGAAAGCTGACCTGTGGCGCAGATGTAATATCTACATTATCGGTAATTTTTCTTAATCGTTTTGAAAAATATAGTCTGTGTACAATTAGACACAATACACAGACGACAAACCAATTAACATATGTTCCTGTATAAATATTCTGATAATGCTCGGTAATCATCGGGAGCACGGAAACCTATATTTATGCTGAAAAGTTAGTAGTACTTGTAGAAAATGATAAAAAGAACCAAAATTTTATTACTTTATTTTATTAAGATATATGTCAAATTAAAGGTAAATGAATTTTCTACATTATGCCGTAAGTGCCTTTTTAATTTTTTATCTAAAACAAAAGATATTTACTGAAGAACATGACATTGTAAAAATTAACGGAAAAATACTGTTTTCTTAACGGTTTATATGTAATAAAGAGGCAAATTTGGGGGACTGTATTCGAAGTTAAAAAGGACCAAAATATCAGCGACTGAACTCCAGATACCCAACTGTCGAAAAAAAATAAAATTTCCAATTTTAAGAAAATACGTGTTATTTTTGTATTTGGGGCATTAAAATATGATAACTGACATATTACATACCCCTATAATCGGTGAGATTTTCTTGTTTTCGATACTTTTTCCATTGCAAATTCTACCCTGTCAGTAACGGGGTAAGTATTTTTAAATAGGAAATCCCTTCATCGGGACAATTGGAAACGACTCAAGTTCACTTTATTGATAAAAAAAGATACATTTTCTAACCCTGGTTTTACTTGGATAACATAAAGAATAACATTTAGGGCGAATTCAATTTTTTTTTTTTTTTTTTTTTTTTTCGTGCCATCTGGATTTCAGTCGCTTTAAGATAAAACACATAAAAAAATATTTATATGAGATATTTTTCTTGAAAACTTGATAAGTGCCTTTTTAATTTTTTGCAAAATAAAATTGTTATAGAGCAAAAACTAAAAAGTTCCTCTATAATTCCATGTAATTTTAGTTATTGCTTTTTGACAGTCGCTGAATTCATAGTTGGATATGTTTTGTTGAAAAAATACAAAACAATAATAAATCATGAAAATAATTCAATAGATAAATAAACCTTAATCTGTTTTTCAGGAAAAACCATGAAGCAGGATCCCAGCTTTGAAAGTCAACAAGAGCAGAGAACACAAGTTCAAGAAAGAACTACCCAGCCTAAAAAACCCACGCAAATTCTGAAACAGAATTGTGAGGAATGCAAGGATCTCCTGAGAGATGCACGTAATTTGTTTGACAACGACAATGCGACTGAAGGATATATCAAATTGTCGGAGATATTTAATAAGCAGCACAAGACAAAAACTCATGATGGAGTTGTCAATAAATCAGTGGCAGCCATTGTGGAAAAAGTGGGAGAAAAATCTGTTCCAGGTTAGTTTAACGTTTGCCCTTCAGCAGGTAACTGTTGAAAATAATAAGCAACTTTTACCACAATTTTTCTGCTCTACATATAAAATTCGGCCTTAACCTTTTCACTGCTTGAAGCTATTTTGTCAATCCTCGGCCAGCAGTAAAAGAATATTGCACCTTCTGATTAGGTGGGCATAGCTAGAAGCTATTTTGTAAACCCTCGGCCACTAGTAGAGAAATCTGTCAACGTTTAACTAGGTGGTCATGGCTTCAAGCTATTTTGTAAAACCCTCGGCCACCAGTTGAGATATCTCACAACGTTTGACCAGGTCGCCATGGCTAGAAGCTATTTTGTCAATCCTTGGCCACCAGTAGATAAATCATTCGTCGTCTGACCAGGTAGGCATGGCTTGAAGCTATTTTCAGAATCCTTGGCCACCAGTAGATAAATCTCACAACGTCTGACCAGGCGGGCATGGCTAGAAGCTATTTTGTGAATTTTGGCAACCAGTACACAAATCTTGCACCGTCTGACCAGGTGGGTGCTAGAAGCTATTTTGTTAATCCTCGGACACCAGTTCACACATCATTTGCCGTCTGACCAGGTGGGCAGAGCTAGAGACTTTTTTGTGAATCCTCGGACACCAGTACACAAATCATTTGCCGTCTGACCAGGTGGGCATAGCTAGAAGCTATTTTGTGAATCCTCAGACACCAGTACACAAATCATTTGCCGTCTGAACTGGGGGGCATAGCTAGAAGCTATTTTGTGAAACCTCAGACACCAGTTCCAACATCAGTTGCCGTTTGACCAGGTGGGCAGAGCCAGAAGCTATTTTGTGAATCCTCGGACACCAGTTCCCATATCATTTGCCGTCTGACCAGGTGGGAAGAGCTAGAAGCTATTTTGTGAAACCTCGGACACCAGTACACAAATTATTTGCCGTCTGACCAGGTGGGCATAGCTAGAAGCTATTTTGTGAATCCTCGGACACCAGTTCACAAATCTTGCATCATCTGATCAGATTTCCTCATATGTATATATAGTAAAAGCTTTATAATTCTTCTTGTACAATTTAACAGGCCAATTTTTTGAAAAATTGAGCAAACATGATCCTTGGGTGACCCTCTACCAACAATGTTTAAATTATATTCCGACCCTAAAAAACATAGCCACAAGGGGCCAGAGCTCTTTTGCATTGTATGTATAGAGAAAGAACATTGGAAACTTTTTAAATTCTATAAACCCATTACCACGCTTTCTGATACTTCTGCAGCTGACAACTTTTCAAGACGAGCAATTTCTCCTTTTGTCACATCATTTTCAACTTTTCTCGGTAATTATAACTTCATTAATAGGGATTGTCCATGCTTTTGCCTAGATGTCTTCAAAGTTGTCTGCTGTAGATTTGTTAAATGTTGGAAAGGGTTAAGATAATCAGATGAGCAATATAAGCTGATTATGGTTACTCCTGTTGTTTATTTAGAAATCCCATACAGCCTAACGGCGATACCAGAAGAGTTCTTCCAATTAGTTGTCGATGGTTTGATAGTCAAGCAAAAATGGCAACAGCTGAATTCCATTGTGAGAAGATACAGGCTTGTAAAGGAACAGGACCAGCTTAAAGGTAAGTATTGCTTAATAAAAATGTTGTAAGTTTTTCTAATGAAAAACAAAATCAAGATTAAACCTAAAGCCATTTACAATTCAAATATTAAATCATATTGAATTTAAATATTGAATTTTAAAGCCATTTGCAATTTAAATATATATTGTGACTATTTCACCCTTTCCCACTTACAGACGCATCTGCAGCAGACAATTTGAAACATTGTGTGGCAAAAAACATTCACAAGTTTTACTTATTGATTTGCTCCACTAGCTGAAGTCCAGTTGATCGTATGTCAGAGGACTAGATAAGAGGGAGTGAACAGCAGGTCTTTTCCCCCACAATATTTCTCTTATTACGCAACATAGGTTATGAATGTCAAATAAGGATTTTAGAAATGAAAAATGCCGCTTATTTAGAGCTCTGTTATGTCATGGTGCATTGTATGTTGTGCATGTGTCAGTGTTTTAAAACTTTTTTGCTGCAAATAACTTCTCTAGGCCAATTGTGATGGAATTTCAAAGCAAGCATCCTTTCAATGTCGTCTTGTTTCCATGGCAATCAATAGAATCATTTTTGTTTTTAAATTCTTCTCCTCCTAAACTGGATGGCTGGTTTTCAAATGACTTTGTAGAAGCCTTCCTTGGGTGACCCTCTATCAGGTTCCTTCAAACCATCTTGATTGATCAAAATTCATGGCTGACATGGGACGTGCTGTTTTGCCTTACATGGTTATAGTGAAAACTATAAAAATATAAATAAAAAAGTGTCTTGCTGATATTCGAATAATTCAGAACAAACGTTCCTTGGGTGACCCTTTATCAGATTCCCCGAACCATGTTGATTGATACAAAAAATATGACCGCCAAGTAATCTTCAATTAACTACATGTATGTAGAAATGGTCCATTGGTAACCCTCTATGAAATTCATTCAAGCCATGATAATTGGTTGAACAATATGACCTTCCAGTCATGGGCTGTTTTGTCTTAAAGGCTCAAGTGAAATTTAAATTTTCTTCTCCAAAAGAATCTGGCTAATTTTCAAATAATTTTGCATAAATGTTTCTTGGGTGACAACATTCTCTGACCTTAGCATTGACAGATAAACTCCCTTGTTTAGAAAAATTTGTTGCAACCCAGGGGGTGTTTCACAGAACATATAAGCTTATGTGATTATTTTTACTAGATTGTGTAAGTAAACTTTCCATCTTACCAGAAATGTGTTGTTATTAGCTTATGTGTTTTATGCCAGGGTTTGCAAGTAACCTTTCCATCGTACCTGTGATTAGTGATCCCCTGCTAAAAGATGCTGAAGGTGATCAGATACAGATCATAGCTAACATGTTAGACAGTGGAGCCACCATGGGAACAGACAGTAAGTTAGATGTTTACTTTATGGGTGCGGACATGGGTGCGGACAGTAAGTTAGATGTTTACTTTATGGGCGCAGACAGTAAGTTAGATGTTTACTGTATGGGCACAGACAGTAAGTTAGATGTTTATTTTATGGGCACAGACAGTAAGTTAGATGTTTATTGTATGGGTATGGACAGTAAGTTAGATGTTTACTTTATGGGCACAGACAGTAAGTAAGATGTTTACTTTATGGGCATGGAGAGTAAGTTAGATGTTTACTTTATGGGCACAGACAGTAAATTAGATGTTTACTGTATGGGCACTGACAGTAAGTTAGATGTTTACTGTATGGGTATGGACAGTAAGTTAGATGTTTACTTCATGGGCACAGACAGTAAGTTAGATGTTTACTTTATGGGCATGGAGAGTTAGTTAGATGTTTATGTTATGGGCACAGACAGTAAGTTAGATGTTTACTTTATGGGCACAGACAGTAAGTAAGATGTTTACTTTATGGGTGCAGGCAGTTAGTTAGATGTTTACTGTATGGGTACGGACAGTAAGTTAGATGTTTATACATATACCCAAAGAACTAGTATTTTATCACTTATTCATAAAAAAGGATGTCCAACAAATCTTGAAAATTGGCGACCTATATCATTATTAAACGTGGATTACAAGATAGCGGCTAGAGTTTTAGCCAATAGGTTACAAAAAATTATTCATAAAATAACTAACAAGGACCAACAAGATTACATTAAGAACAGATTTATAGGCTACACTATTATACAGATACAGGATATAATAGAATACGCCGAATTGTTACAAATAAACGGGGCAATTGTCTTTCTAGATTTTAGAAAGGCCTTTGATACTCTAGAATGGTCGTTTTTATTTGAATCGTTGCATTACTTTGGTTTTAAAAATGAATTCATCCGATGGGTCAAAACACTTTACTCAAATTGCCAAACCTGTATAATAAATAACGGCTGGAAATCAAAAACGTTCAAACCACAGAGGGGCGTCCGTCAGGGATGTCCGGCGTCATCTCTATTATACATAATTGCAGCAGAAATAATGGCACTCCGAATACGTAATTCCAAAAACATAACAGGCATAACAATTCAACACAATCAAAATGATATACGTATATCACAGCTAGCGGATGATACCACTTTATTTTTAAAACGCACAATTGACGTCGAAAACGCACTTGAAATAGTAAATATATTCGGAAAGCATTCTGGACTCAAACTAAATACAAATAAAACAGAGGCTATGTGGATTGGAAAACAAAAGGCAAATACAGAAAAGCCAGGAAATGTTTCGTGGAGTTCAAGTCCAATTAAAGCCCTTGGTATTTATTTTGGAACAAATCCTAAAGATTGTAATCTTCTGAATTGGAACAATAACATAGAACAATGTAAAAGCATTATTGAAAATTGGACTAAACGCAAATTAACAATTTACGGTAAAATCCAGGTTATAAACAGCATCATTATTCCAAAGTTCACATTTTTACTTCACTCATTAATCGTAACTGAACCGATTATAAAAGAAATCAATACAATGATATTTAAGTTTTTATGGAATAACAAAAAAGATAAAATCAAAAGATCTGTTATCACAGGTCCAAAGCCGAAAGGCGGGCTTAAGCTAATTCAACTTGATTCTTACATCACTTCAATAAAGTTAAAATGGGTTAAGTTGCTTACAGAAGAACAAAATGCTAACGCCCACTGGCAAATTATTCCCAGATACTTTTTAAATAGATACGGAAGCAATTATTTGGTATTTAGTATGAACATAGACTCAATAAAAAGCCTAGATACAGTCAAATTGAGTGAATTTTACAGAAATATCCTCGAACTATGGATTAAAACAACAAATTACGTTCAAGGAAATACAAAAACGTTCTATGATATAAGAAAACAAGTAATCTGGGGCAATAGATACATAAAACTTGGCAAAAAATGTTTATTTTTTAAAAATTGGATCGATAGTAACATACTATTCATAAATGATCTCATAGACGAAAATGGCATATTCTGTGTCAAAACAATATACGCTAAAATAAAGATAAAAACTAACTGGATAGCTGAAATAAATTCGTTAAAACTTTGCATACCAAAAACCTGGTTAAATATTATTAAAACTAAAGCGTCCGTTAAAACAAAGGTCAAAACCAAACTCGACCTTAACATTTTCGATAAACCCTTGACTTGTTATAGTAATAAACATGTTTATACATCTCTAATAAATAAACAGCTCAGTGTACCTTATGTACACGATAACTGGGATAAATTATTCAAACAAAAGACTGACTGGTCATTAATATATAATTTCAATGACACTTTGTATGACAATAGAATTAAACAATTCAAGTACAAGTTAATACACAAAATCATCCCGTCGAAAGAAGTGCGTTTCAAATGGAAAATGTCTTCTTCTCCTTGTTGCAACATCTGTAATCTAACAGAATCTTACGAACACTTATTTATAAGATGTCCGATAGTAACAGCAAACTGGTTAAAATTACACAATTTGCTCCTTTTGTGTGGAATAGACAAAAACTTATGCTCTATGCAAACAGTGGTAATGGGATATAAGCTATCCCAATCCAACTATAATTATCTTAATGTCATACTCTCTTTATATTGTTTCTGCATATATAAAGCATATTTCCTTAGCGATAGCTGAACAAAATCGTATGACATATATAGACTTTTTAAACAAGAATTTAACTATCTTTGGAAAGTAACCGAAAAAAAAAAAAACGAACGACTATTTCCTAACCAGGTTTCACGACAACCTTTAATTGTGCAGCAAAACCCTAACATCCCCAACTCCAAAATATAACATCGGTTTAGTGTAGTAATAAAACACTCACTCACTCACTCAATCAATCAACACTCAGACATTCACTCACTCATTCACAACTTACTCACTTATATACCCACTCGAATTGATTCACCCATGAGCTTTTATTTATATTATTTTAAGCTCGCTCAATACATCATATGCAAAGTTTACATTGTATATTGCTCATTATATCCTTCTATAGGTCTTTCGATTTCCTCCCCACTAGATTGATAGAATAGTGAGACATAATACTAATTAAACTCTCTCTCTCTCTCTCTCTCTCTCTCTCTCTCTCTCTCTCTCTCTCTCTCTCTCTCTCTCTCTCTCTCTCTCTCTCTCTCTCTCTCTCTCTCGATCGATCGATCGATCTTGAATCTTGAATCTTATGTATCTCTTTAACCCTTTATTTGCTGGTTTGTTTTTTATTATAAATGTACTACATAAAATGTTGAAAATACAAAAAATAAAAATAAAATATTTAAAAAAAAAAAAAAATTAGATGTTTACTTTATGGGCACAGACAGTAAGTTATATGTTTACTTTATGGGCACAGACAGTAAGTTAGTTGTTTACTGTATGGTCACAGACAGTAAGTTAGATTTTTACTGTATGGGTATGGACAGTAAGTTAGATGATTACTTTATGGGCACATACAGTAACTTAGATGTTTACCTTATGGGCATGGAGAGTTAGTTAGATGTTTACTTTATGGGCACAGACAGTAAGTTAGATGTTTACTGTACAGGCATGGATAGTAAGTTAGATGTTTACTTTATGGGAACAGACAGTAAGTTGGATGTTTACTTTATTGACACAGACAGTAAGTTAAATGTATACTTTATAGACAATGACAGTAACTTAGATGTTTACTTTATTGACACAGACAGTAAGTTTAATGTATACTTTATAGACACAGATAGTAAGTTAGATGTTTACTTTATTGGCACAGACAGTAAGTTAGATGTTTACTTTATGGAAACAGACAGTCAGTTAGATGTTTACTTTATGGGCACAGACAGTCAGTTAGGTGTCTACTTTATGGGTGCAGACAGTAAGTTAGATGTTTACTCAATGGGCATGGAGAGTAAGTTAAATGTTTACTTTATGGGCACAGACAGTAAGTTAGATGTTTACTTTATGGACACAGATAGTAAGTTAGATGTCTACTTTATGGGTGCAGACAGTAAGTTAGATGTTTACTTTATGGGTATGGAGAGTAAGTTAGATGTTTACCTTATGGGCACATACAGTAAGTTAGATGTTTACTTTATGGACACAGATAGTAAGTTAGATGTTTACTTTATGGGCTAGATATTTTCTCTATGGACATGGAGAGTAAGTTAGATGTTTACTTTATGGGCAGAGACAGTAAGTTAGATGTTTACTTTATGGGCATGGAGAGTAAGTTAGATGTTTACTTTATTGGCACAGACAGTAAGTAAGATGTTTCTTTATTGGCACAGACAGTAAGTTAGATGTTTACTTTATAGACACAGACAGTAAGTTAGATGTTTACTTTAATTGACACAGACGGTAAGTTGGATGTTGTCATTAATTTCAAGACAGTAAGTTAGATATTTATTTCATGGGCATTTACATTAAGTTAGATATTTACTTTATGGGCACAGACAGTAAGTAAGATGTTTACTTTATTGGCAGAGACAGTGAGTTAGATGTTTACTTCATGGGCACAGATAGTAAGTTAGATGTTAACTTTTATTTGCACAGACAGTAAGTTAGATGTTTACTTTAATTTGCACAGACAGTAAGTTAGATGTTTACTTTATTGGCACAGACAGTAAGTGAGATGTTTACTTTATGGGCATGGACACTAAGTTAGATGTTAACTTTACGGCACAGTACGTTTAAGTTTACAGTAAGTAATTAACCCATTCTTGGAAGAATTTCAAAAAGAAAAATGGCTGATAATTATCAATTTTTCCCTTTGCCACAATGATTCCAACTATATGCAATCTATTCATTAAGAGATTTTCCATAACTTTTCTTAAATGTTTTTAACCCTCATATGACAATTCTGCAGCAGACGACTTGGAAAATATTTTGTCAAAAAATAAAAAATCTCTATAATTGAATGGATAACCTATGACTCAAAGTGGAAAAAACATTGTGGCAAAAGAAGAAATTGCTTGATTTGAGCAATTTCTTCTTTTGTCACTATGTTTTCAAAAAGCCGCCTGCTGCAGAGGCGTCAGAAAGTGCCTATATGAGGGAAAGGGTTAAAGCCATCTGCTGAAAATTTGTCATATGTGGGAAAGGTTTACCAGGTCTTAGTCTAGCAAGAATCTTCTCATTTCTAAATTAAACTATGTTGTTAGTTTCTGTGAGACGATTCTTTTTAGTTCCCGCAACAAAGGGCTAGATGGTCAAATATTTTTATTTTGGACGGTGTTTTACTCCGTTTTCAATGATATTTCTGTTATATCACAGCTTTTGCTTGGTAATTTATCAGTTATCTGCATTATTTATGCTGACACTAAAGCATCAATCTATCCCCGTAATCCTGAGTGCAAAGCTGGGAAGCCATATCTTTCATTTGTTGTGACCAGACCGGGCCAAGGGCCTGGTAACTCAGTTAGTAGCGAAGCGGGCTGTCAATCCAGGGGTTGTGAGTTTGTACCCCAGCTCGGCAAACATTCATCTCAATGTTTGATATAAGCAAATGTGACAAGGATCATTCGTCTTTCACAAATTGGTTACAGTTAAGAACATCATGAAATTGACAATCTGAGCGGAACGTGATTGGATCGTGAGCGTGATTGGAACGAAGTTGGAACGCTTTATGAGCGGAACGGAATTTTGCGCTCTGAACGAAACAATCATAATGATTGCAAAAATCCAATCATTCGCTCGTTGAACGGTTGCAACAACTATCCGATAATTATTTTAGGAAATTATTTTATTAACCCTTTACTGGATAGCCCAACTGCCCATTTACCTATATTATCTCCATATATAGGCATCTATTTGATAAACCAATAGTCAATAAACTACTGATAAAAGCCTGTACACTATTTCCATACAGGGTATTGGGAAAATCATAAGAATTTGACACCTGTCCTAATTAAACCCAACTATCTGTATAAAATATTGTAACTACCTTTTATATGTCAGTATAAACATTGTGGGAAATTAAATTACCTTTACATTGGTGTAAAATACACTATTTCAGCATGAAAAGAACTGAAGCAAAACAGGAGACGAAAGCAGGGCAATTTTATTTTTTATTTTTTCTTGAAAATGATGAATGTATTTTGCTCATGTCTACCTTTTCAAATATTGTTATTGCGGAAAAAAAACAAGTGAAATTACTCCAGAATATAACAACAGCAATTTCAAGTTTAATTTTTTAAAACCAGATACTCCGTAAAGGAAATATGTCTTAATTTCTACGAAGTTTTCAAAAGTCAACTCTGTGACATACAGGAGTAAAATTAGTAAAACTCAATGGAGAAATCACCCTTCTTCCTGTCATGATTCAAAGTCGATTTCACGAGAATAAATGTTAAAACATCCCATATAAATATTTTGAATGTCTAATGTCCTTACGTTTTCATTTCTAACTATTTCCTTTTTGAAGAAATAGATCGGCAATAGAAAATTGTTAACCCAAAAAAAGTCGAATGTAAACACATGTTTGCGTATTTTCCCGTATTCTCAAGGACGATTTAGTTCTTTGTTTACTTACCCTTGGTTGTTGAAACTCATTATTCCAAGCTCCTATAGAGAAAAGATTGTTGTCGGAAGAAGAACAATCATCGGAAACAACTTCCAGATCAGAAATATCTGATTGAATGTCAGACGGGGTAAAGCCAAAAAAAAGAATACAGCTTCAGTTTTGCGGAAGTGTCATAACTGCACCCGTAAATGACCCATTTTATTGCCCTTCTGATTTACTAGATCAATCAATCAAAGACCCGCCGGTATTGTGGTAGATGAAAACGAGTGTATGTCATAATCCCCTCAGTCAAAATCCCCTCACTCTGAAAATGGCATAGTAGTCAAAATCCCCTCGACCAAAATTATAGGGTAGTCAAAATCCCCTCGACCAAAATGATAGGGTAGTCAAAATCCCCTTGATGGGTATTCATAATCCGCTCAATCTAAGATCATACATTCTCTTGTAAAGCTAAATGTAAATTTAAATATAGTACATCATTTCTATTTTATTTTTAACTATAATAAGAAATTTACAAACATTTCCTTCTACAGTCATCTTAAATGCTACATTTTAATTACCATTTTATTACGAATCTTTCAACAGTGATTCGGTCTTGGCACTTGATTTCATGTATTGGTGAATTGTTATATGTGCGTGAAGTTAGCCGGAGTAGCCGGAACAGCCGGAATAGCCGGAACTCCGGCTACTCCGGCTGTATCAACCAGCCGGAACAGCCGGAGTTCCGGCTACTCCGGCTGTATAAACCGGCCAGATAAGCTGTATTTCCCATTACTTCGACTGTACTTACCAGTCGAATATCATCATTCCGGCTACTCCGGCTGTATTAACCAGCCGGAACTCAGGCTTCTCCGGCTGTATAAACCAGGCGGAACAGCTGGAACTCCGTCTACACTGACTGTATTTACCAGCTGAAACAGTCGAACTCCAGCTACGTCGGCTGTATTAACCAGTCGGAACAGCTGGCTGTATTAACCATCCGGAACAGCCGGAACTCCGACAACTTCGACTGTATATACCAGCCGGAACTCCGTCTATACCGGAACAGTCGGATCTCCACATGTGGAAGAATTATTTCACCGGCAATTGCTATCAGGTATAATTTACCATATGGAAATAATGAGTAGCTGTAACTTTAACGCGCTATGACTCTTTAATTAATTAATTCATCGCTTAGGTGCAAACGGCTCCACAAAATATAATTATCTATCTTTAATATGTGGCATTTATTTTTCGAGAAAAATATGATTTAAATGGTCTTTTTTTAGGTTAAATAAACGTTGTCAATATCGAATACAGGACAACAGATCACATGGACAAAAGCTCCCCTGCTATTTTTGACAGAAGGTCCTATATCATTGTAATAGGGTGGACAAAAGATCCCATGTTATTTTAACAGGGTGGACAAAAGTTCCCACACCATTTTTTGGTTTTATCCATATTAAGCTATAAACCAGTGTATTTGGCTAATTGCCCGCCACGACTATCCCCGAGGCGTTAATTGTTTTATTACCCCGGTCACAGCGTGTGA
Source organism: Serripes groenlandicus (assembly GCA_031761405.1). Classification (NCBI taxonomy): domain Eukaryota; kingdom Metazoa; phylum Mollusca; class Bivalvia; order Cardiida; family Cardiidae; genus Serripes; species Serripes groenlandicus. The sequence continues at coordinate 33,469,843 of JASEVX010000013.1, read as the reverse complement.
TCAATGTGTATTGGTAAATAACGGAACCTAACGGAGATTAACGAATGAATTGTTTCAGACAAAGACCTAATAACATGTGTTATTAGGTCTTTGTTTCAGAGCGCAGCTAGGCTTATCGATATTTGATATTTATCTGATGATCAAAATTCTTCGGTATGGCTGCGTCGGCTGTATTAACCGGCCGGAACAGGCGGAACTCCCTCTACGCCAACCGTATTAACCAGCCGGAACAGTTGGAACTTCGTCTTCACCGACTATATTAACAAACCGGAACAGTCGGACCTCCAGCTACGTCGGCTGTATTAACCAGCCGGAACAGAGGGAATTCCAGTTACACAAGCTATATTAATCAGCCGAAACAAGCGGAACTCCGGCAACTCCGACTGTATTAACCATGCATGCTTCAATCCACCGTCCAATCCATCTATCTTGAACAATCGGCACGCGAAAACGAGGGTGAAACCACTCTGTCGGCCCAACTCTGGCTGTGTTTTGCAGCCGGCTGCGATACATACGGGTGGAATCCGGCTAGCGTTTATGGGAGCAAGAGTGTGTCACTTTCACCTGACATATATGTCAGGATGCCAGTTAGACCCTCGAATATACAGCAATTTCCAGCCGGAGTTGGGCTGCCAAAACGCCAACTTCATGTGAACATTGCAGCCAGCTGCGACAAATCCGGGCAGAATCCGGCTAGTGCAACTCGGAGCCAGAGTGAGGCACTTTCACCTGACACATGTCACGATGCCAGTTAAGCTCTCTAATTCGAACAGGACGGGTGCAAAGTCGGGAATATGTCGGGAAATCCCAACTCCGGCTGTGCATGGCAGCCGGCTGACGGAATTTGGCGAAACCGGATGTCATGCAACAGGAAGTCAGTTTGCGGCGCTTTCACCTGGCATGCTTCAATCCGCCGTCCAAGCCATCTATCTCGAGCAATAGGCACGCCAAAACGAGGGTGGGAGCCACTCTGTCGGCCCAACTCCGGCTGGGTTTTACAGCCGGCTGCGATAAATCCGGGTGGAATCCGCCTAGCGTGTCTGGGAGCCAGAGTGTGTCACTTTCACCTGGCATATGCCAGGATGCCAGTTAAACTCTCTAATATCGAGCAATATACAGCCGGAGTTGGGCTGTAGACTTGGCCAAACTGCCAACTTCATCTGAACATGGCAGCCAGCTGCGATAAATCCGGGTGGAATCCGGCTAGTGCGACTCGGAGCCAGACTGAGGCGCTTTCACCTGGCATGCTTCAATCTACCGTCCAATCCATTTATCTCGAACAATAGGCACGCCAAAACGGGGGTGAGACCACTCTGTCGGCCCAACTCCGGCTGGGTTTTGCAGCCTGCTGCGATACATCCGGGTGGAATCCGGCTAGCGTGTCTGGGAGCCAGAGTGTGTCACTTTCATTTGACATATATGTTGGGATGCCAGTTAAACTCTCTAATTTCCAGCCGGAGTTGGCCGGAGTTGGGCTGCCAGAACGCCAACTTCATGTGAACATTGCGGCCAGCTGCGATAATTCCGGGCGGAATCCGGCTAGTGCAACTCGGAGCCAGAGTGAGGCACTTTAACCTGACACATGTCACGATGCCAGTTAAGCTTTTTAATTCGAACAGGGCGGGTGCAAAGTCGGGAATATGTCGGGAAATCCCAACTCCGGCTGGGTTTTGCAGCCGGCTGCGATACATCCGGGTGGAATCCGGCTAGCGTTTCTGGGAGCCAGAGTGTGTCACTTTCAACTGACATATATGTCAGGATGCCAGTTAGACTCTCGAATATCCAGCAATTTCCAGCCGGAGTTAGCCGGAGTTGGGCTGCCAAAGCGCCAACTTCATGTGAACATTGCAGCCAGCTGCGACAAATCCGGGCGGAATCCGGCTAGTGCAACTCGGAGCCAGAGTGAGGCACTTTCACCTGACACATGTCACGATGCCAGTTAAGCTCTCTAATTCGAACAGGACGGGTGCAAAGTCGGGAATATGTCGGGAAATCCCAACTCCGGCTGTGCATGGCAGCCGGCTGACGGAATTTGGCGAAACCGGATGTCATGCAACAGGAAGTCAGTTTGCGGCACTTTCACCTGGCATGCTTCAATCCGCCGTCCAAGCCATCTATCTCGAGCAATAGGCACGCCAAAACGAGGGTGGGAGCCACTCTGTCGGCCCAACTCCGGCTGGGTTTTACAGCCGGCTGCGATAAATCCGGGTGGAATCCGCCTAGCGTGTCTGGGAGCCAGAGTGTGTCACTTTCACCTGGCATATGCCAGGATGCCAGTTAAACTCTCTAATATCGAGCAATATACAGCCGGAGTTGGGCTGTAGACTTGGCCAAACTGCCAACTTCATCTGAACATGGCAGCCAGCTGCGATAAATCCGGGTGGAATCCGGCTAGTGCGACTCGGAGCCAGCATGAGACGCTTTCACCTGGCATGCTTCAATCTACCGTCCAATCCATCTACCTCGAACAATAGGCACGCCAAAACGGGGGTGAGACCACTCTGTCGGCCCAACTTCGGCTGGGTTTTGCAGCCGGCTGCGATACATCCGGGTGGAATCCGGCTAGCGTGTCTGGGAGCCAGAGTGTGTCACTTTCATTTGACATATATGTCGGGATGCCAGTTAAACTCTCTAATTTCCAGCCGGAGTTGGCCGGAGTTGGCCGGAGTTGGGCTGCCAGAACGCCAACTTCATGTGAACATTGCGGCCAGCTGCGATAATTCCGGGCGGAATCCGGCTAGTGCAACTCGGAGCCAGAGTGAGGCACTTTAACCTGACACATGTCACGATGCCAGTTAAGCTTTTTAATTCGAACAGGACGGGTGCAAATTCGGGAATATGTCGGGAAATCCCAACTCCAGCTGGGTTTTGCAGCCGGCTGCGATACATCCGGGTGGAATCCGGCTAGCGTTTATGGGAGCCAGAGTGTGTCACTTTCACCTGACATATATGTCAGGATGCCAGTTAGACTCGAATATCCAGCAATTTCCAGCCGGAGTTAGCCGGAGTTGGGCTGCCAAAACGCCAACTTCATGTGAACATTGCAGCCAGCTGCGACGAATCCGGGCGGAATCCGGCTAGTGCAACTCGGAGCCAGAGTGAGGCACTTTCACCTGACACATGTCACGATGCTAGTTAAGCTCTCTAATTCGAACAGAACGGGTGCAAAGTCGGGAATATGTCGGGAAATCCCAACTCCGGCTGTGCATGGCAGCCGGCAGACGGAATTTGGCGAAACCGGATGTCATGCAACAGGAAGTCAGTTTGCGGCGCTTTCACCTGGCATGCTTCAATCCGCCGTCCAAGCCATCTATCTCGAGCAATAGGCACGCCAAAACGACGGTGGGAGCCACTCTGTCGGCCCAACTCCGGCTGGGTTTTACAGCCGGCTGCGATAAATCCGGGTGGAATCCGCCTAGCGTGTCTGGGAGCCAGAGTGTGTCACTTTCACCTGGCATATGCCAGGATGCCAGTTAAACTCTCTAATATCGAGCAATATACAGCCGGAGTTGGGCTGTAGACTTGGCCAAACTGCCAACTTCATCTGAACATGGCAGCCAGCTGCGATAAATCCGGGTAGAATCCGGCTAGTGCGACTCGGAGCCAGACTTAGACGCTTTCACCTGGCATGCTTCAATCCACCGTCCAATCCATCTATCTCGAACAATAGGCACGCCAAAACGGGGGGTGAGACCACTCTGTCGGCCCAACTCCGGCTGGGTTTTGCAGCCGGCTGCGATACATCCGGGTGGAATCCGGCTAGCGTGTCTGGGAGCCAGAGTGTGTCACTTTCATTTGACATATATGTCAGGATGCCAGTTAAACTCTCTAATTTCCAGCCGGAGTTGGCCGGAGTTGGGCTGCCAGAACGCCAACTTCATGTGAACATTGCGGCCAGCTGCGATAATTCCGGGCGGAATCCGGCTAGTGCAACTCGGAGCCAGAGTGAGGCACTTTCACCTGACACATGTCACGATGCCAGTTAAGCTCTCTAATTCGAACAGGACGGGTGCAAATTCGGGAATATGTCGGGAAATCCCAACTCCGGCTGTGCATGGCAGCCGGCTGACGGAATTTGGCGAAACCGGATGTCATGCAACAGGAAGTCAGTTTGCGGTGCTTTCACCTGGCATGCTTCAATCCGCCGTCCAAGCCATCTATCTCGAGCAATAGGCACGCCAAAACGAGGGTGGGAGCCACTCTGTCGGCCCAACTCCGGCTGGGTTTTACAGCCGGCTGCGATAAATCCGGGTGGAATCCGCCTAGCGTGTCTGGGAGCCAGAGTGTGTCACTTTCACCTGGCATATGCCAGGATGCCAGTTAAACTCTCTAATATCGAGCAATATACAGCCGGAGTTGGGCTGTAGACTTGGCCAAACTGCCAACTTCATCTGAACATGGCAGCCAGCTGCGATAATCCGGGTGGAATCCGGCTAGTGCGACTCGGAGCCAGACTGAGGCGCTTTCACCTGGCATGCTTCAATCCACCGTCCAATCCATCTATCTCGAACAATAGGCACGCCAAAACGGGGGTGAGACCACTCTGTCGGCCCAACTCCGGCTGGGTTTTGCAGCCGGCTGCGATACATCCGGGTGGAATCCGGCTAGCGTGTCTGGGAGCCAGAGTGTGTCACTTTCATTTGACATATATGTCAGGATGCCAGTTAAACTCTCTAATTTCCAGCCGGAGTTGGCCGGAGTTGGCCGGAGTTGGGCTGCCAGAACGCCAACTTCATGTGAACATTGCGGCCAGCTGCGATAATTCCGGGCGGAATCCGGCTAGTGCAACTCGGAGCCAGAGTGAGGCACTTTAACCTGACACATGTCACGATGCCAGTTAAGCTTTTTAATTCGAACAGGACGGGTGCCAAAGTCGGGAATATGTCGGGAAATCCCAACTCCGGCTGGGTTTTGCAGCCGGCTGCGATACATCCGGGTCGGGAAATCCCAACTCCGGCTATGCATGGCAGTCCGGCTGTATATTGCTCGATATTGGAGAGTTTAACTGGCATCCTGGTATATGTCAGGTGAAAGTGACACACTCTGGCTTCCAGACACGCTAGGCGGATTCTACCCGGATTTATCGCAGCTGGCTGCAAAACTCTTGGGCCGACAGAGTGGCTCCCATCCTCGTTTTGGCGTGCCTATTGCTCGAGATAGATGGATTGGACGGTAGATTGAGGCATGCCAGGTGAAAGCGTCTCAAACTGACTTCCTGTTGCATGACATCCGGTTTCGCCAAGTTCCGTCTTTCGGCTGCCATGCACAGCCGGATTTGGGATTTCCCGACATATTCCCGATTTTGCACCCGTCCTGTTCGAATTAAAGAGCTTAACTGGCATCGTGACATGTGTCACGTGAAAGTGCCTCACTCTGGCTCCGAGTTGCACTAGCCGGATTCCGCCCGGATTCATCGCAGCCGGCTGCAATGTTCACACGAAGTTGGCGTTTTGGCAGCCCAACTCCGGCTAACTCCGGCTGGAAATTGCTGGATATTAGAGCGTTAAACTGGCATCCTGACATATATGTCAGGTGAAAGTGACGCACTCTGGCTCCCAGAAACGCTAGCCGGATACCACCCGGATGTATCGCAGCCGGCTGCAAAACCCAGCCGGGGTTGGTATTTCTCGACATATTCCCGAATTTGCACCCGTCCTGTTCGAATTAGAAAGCTTAACTGGCATCGTGACATGTGTCAAGTGAAAGTGCCTCACTCTGGCTCCGAGTTGCACTAGCCGGATTCCGCCCGGATTTATCGCAGCTGGCTGCAATGTTCACATGAAGTTGGCGTTTTTGCAGCGAAACTCCGGCTAACTCCGGCTAACTCCGGCTGGAAATTAGAGAGTTTAACTGGCATCCCGACATATATGTCAAATGAAAGTGACACACTCTGGCTCCCAGACACGCTAGCCGGATTCCACCCGGATGTATCGCAGCCGGCTGCAAAACCCAGCCGGAGTTGGGCCGACAGAGTGGTCTCACCCCCGTTTTGGCGTGCCTATTGTTCGAGATAGATGGATTGGACGGTAGATTGAAGCATGCCAGGTGAAAGCGTCTCAGTCTGGCTCCGAGTCGCACTAGCCGGATTCCACCCGGATTTATCGCAGCTGGCTGCCATGTTCAGATGAAGTTGGCAGTTTGGCCAAGTCTACAGCCCAACTCCGGCTGTATATTGCTCGATATTAGAGAGTTTAACTGGCATCCTGGCATATGCCAGGTGAAAGTGACACACTCTGGCTCCCAGACACGCTAGGCGGATTCCACCCGGATTTATCGCAGCCGGCTGTAAAACCCAGCCGGAGTTGGGCCGACAGAGTGGCTCCCACCCTCGTTTTGGCGTGCCTATTGCTCGAGATAGATGGCTTGGACGGCGGATTGAAGCATGCCAGGTGAAAGCGCCGCAAACTGACTTCCTGTTGCATGACATCCGGTTTCGCCAAATTCCGTCAGCCGGCTGCCATGCACAGCCGGAGTTGGGATTTCCCGACATACTCCCGATTTTGCACCCGTCCTGTTCGAATTAGAGAGCTTAACTAGCATCGTGACATGTGTCAGGTGAAAGTGCCTCACTCTGGCTCCGAGTTGCACTAGCCGGATTCCGCCCGGATTTGTCGCAGCTGGCTGCAATGTTCACATGAAGTTGGCGTTTTGGCAGCCCAACTCCGGCTAACTCCGGCTGGAAATTGCCGGATATTCGAGAGTCTAACTGGCATCCTGACATATATGTCAGGTGAAAGTGACACACTCTGGCTCCCATAAACGCTAGCCGGATTCCACCCGGATGTATCGCAGCCGGCTGCAAAACCCAGCCGGAGTTGGGATTTCCCGACATATTCCCGACTTTGCACCCGTCCTGTTCGAATTAAAAAGCTTAACTGGCATCGTGACATATGTCAGGTGAAAGTGCCTCACTCTGGCTCCGAGTTGCACTAGCCGGATTCCGCCCGGAATTATCGCAGCTGGCCGCAATGTCCACATGAAGTTGGCGTTCTGGCAGCCCAACTCCGGCCAACTCCGGCTGGAAATTAGAGAGTTTAACTGGCATCCTGACATATATGTCAAATGAAAGTGACACACTCTGGCTCCCAGACACGCTAGCCGGATTCCACCCGGATGTATCGCAACCGGCTGCAAAACCCAGCCGGAGTTGGGCCGACAGAGTGGTCTCACCCCCGTTTTGGCGTGCCTATTGTTCGAGATAGATGGATTGGACGGTGGATTGAAGCATGCCAGGTGAAAGCGTCTTAGTCTGGCTCCGAGTCGCACTAGCCGGATTCCACCCGGATTTATCGCAGCTGGCTGCCATGTTCAGATGAAGTTGGCAGTTTGGCCAAGTCTACAGCCCAACTCCGGCTGTATATTGCTCGATATTAGAGAGTTTAACTGGCATCCTGGCATATGCCAGGTGAAAGTGACACACTCTGGCTCCCAGACACGCTAGGCGGATTCCACCCGGATTTATCGCAGCCGGCTGTAAAACCCAGCCGGAGTTGGGCCGACAGAGTGGCTCCCACCCTCGTTTTGGCGTGCCTATTGCTCGAGATAGATGGCTTGGACGGCGGATTGAAGCATGCCAGGTGAAAGCGCCGCAAACTGACTTCCTGTTGCATGACATCCGGTTTCGCCAAATTCCGTCAGCCGGCTGCCATGCACAGCCGGAGTTGGGATTTCCCGACATATTCCCGACATTGCACCCGTTCTGTTCGAATTAGAGAGCTTAACTAGCATCGTGACATGTGTCAGGTGAAAGTGCCTCACTCTGGCTCCGAGTTGCACTAGCCGGATTCCGCCCGGATTTGTCGCAGCTGGCTGCAATGTTCACATGAAGTTGGCGTTTTGGCAGCCCAACTCCGGCTAACTCCGGCTGGAAATTGCTGGATATTCGAGTCTAACTGGCATCCTGACATATATGTCAGGTGAAAGTGACACACTCTGGCTCCCATAAACGCTAGCCGGATTCCACCCGGATGTATCGCAGCCGGCTGCAAAACCCAGCTGGAGTTGGGATTTCCCGACATATTCCCGACTTTGCACCCGTCCTGTTCGAATTAGAGAGCTTAACTAGCATCGTGACATGTGTCAGGTGAAATTGCCTCACTCTGGCTCCGAGTTGCACTAGCCGGATTCCGCCCGGATTTGTCGCAGCTGGCTGCAATGTTCACATGAAGTTGGCGTTTTGGCAGCCCAACTCCGGCTAACTCCGGCTGGAAATTGCTGGATATTCGAGAGTCTAACTGGCATCCTGACATATATGTCAGGTGAAAGTGACACACTCTGGCTCCCATAAACGCTAGCCGGATTCCACCCGGATGTATCGCAGCCGGCTGCAAAACCCAGCCGGAGTTGGGATTTCCCGACATATTCCCGACTTTGCACCCGTCCTGTTCGAATTAAAAAGCTTAACTGGCATCGTGACATATGTCAGGTGAAAGTGCCTCACTCTGGCTCCGAGTTGCACTAGCCGAATTCCGCCCGGAATTATCGCAGCTGGCCGCAATGTTCACATGAAGTTGGCGTTCTGGCAGCCCAACTCCGGCCAACTCCGGCCAACTCCGGCTGGAAATTAGAGAGTTTAACTGGCATCCTGACATATATGTCAAATGAAAGTGACACACTCTGGCTCCCAGACACGCTAGCCGGATTCCACCCGGATGTATCGCAGCCGGCTGCAAAACCCAGCCGGAGTTGGGCCGACAGAGTGGTCTCACCCCCGTTTTGGCGTGCCTATTGTTCGAGATAGATGGATTGGACGGTGGATTGAAGCATGCCAGGTGAAAGCGTCTTAGTCTGGCTCCGAGTCGCACTAGCCGGATTCCACCCGGATTTATCGCAGCTGGCTGCCATGTTCAGATGAAGTTGGCAGTTTGGCCAAGTCTACAGCCCAACTCCGGCTGTATATTGCTCGATATTAGAGAGTTTAACTGGCATCCTGGCATATGCCAGGTGAAAGTGACACACTCTGGCTCCCAGACACGCTAGGCGGATTCCACCCGGATTTATCGCAGCCGGCTGTAAAACCCAGCCGGAGTTGGGCCGACAGAGTGGCTCCCACCGTCGTTTTGGCGTGCCTATTGCTCGAGATAGATGGCTTGGACGGCGGATTGAAGCATGCCAGGTGAAAGCGCCGCAAACTGACTTCCTGTTGCATGACATCCGGTTTCGCCAAATTCCGTCAGCCGGCTGCCATGCACAGCCGGAGTTGGGATTTCCCGACATATTCCCGACTTTGCACCCGTTCTGTTCGAATTAGAGAGCTTAACTAGCATCGTGACATGTGTCAGGTGAAAGTGCCTCACTCTGGCTCCGAGTTGCACTAGCCGGATTCCGCCCGGATTTGTCGCAGCTGGCTGCAATGTTCACATGAAGTTGGCGTTTTGGCAGCCCAACTCCGGCTAACTCCGGCTGGAAATTGCTGGATATTCGAGTCTAACTGGCATCCTGACATATATGTCAGGTGAAAGTGACACACTCTGGCTCCCATAAACGCTAGCCGGATTCCACCCGGATGTATCGCAGCCGGCTGCAAAACCCAGCTGGAGTTGGGATTTCCCGACATATTCCCGAATTTGCACCCGTCCTGTTCGAATTAAAAAGCTTAACTGGCATCGTGACATGTGTCAGGTTAAAGTGCCTCACTCTGGCTCCGAGTTGCACTAGCCGGATTCCGCCCGGAATTATCGCAGCTGGCCGCAATGTTCACATGAAGTTGGCGTTCTGGCAGCCCAACTCCGGCCAACTCCGGCCAACTCCGGCTGGAAATTAGAGAGTTTAACTGGCATCCCGACATATATGTCAAATGAAAGTGACACACTCTGGCTCCCAGACACGCTAGCCGGATTCCACCCGGATGTATCGCAGCCGGCTGCAAAACCCAGCCGAAGTTGGGCCGACAGAGTGGTCTCACCCCCGTTTTGGCGTGCCTATTGTTCGAGGTAGATGGATTGGACGGTAGATTGAAGCATGCCAGGTGAAAGCGTCTCATGCTGGCTCCGAGTCGCACTAGCCGGATTCCACCCGGATTTATCGCAGCTGGCTGCCATGTTCAGATGAAGTTGGCAGTTTGGCCAAGTCTACAGCCCAACTCCGGCTGTATATTGCTCGATATTAGAGAGTTTAACTGGCATCCTGGCATATGCCAGGTGAAAGTGACACACTCTGGCTCCCAGACACGCTAGGCGGATTCCACCCGGATTTATCGCAGCCGGCTGTAAAACCCAGCCGGAGTTGGGCCGACAGAGTGGCCCCCACCCTCGTTTTGGCGTGCCTATTGCTCGAGATAGATGGCTTGGACGGCGGATTGAAGCATGCCAAGTGAAAGTGCCGCAAACTGACTTCCTGTTGCATGACATCCGGTTTCGCCAAATTCCGTCAGCCGGCTGCCATGCACAGCCGGAGTTGGGATTTCCCGACATATTCCCGACTTTGCACCCGTCCTGTTCGAATTAGAGAGCTTAACTGGCATCGTGACATGTGTCAGGTGAAAGTGCCTCACTCTGGCTCCGAGTTGCACTAGCCGGATTCCGCCCGGATTTGTCGCAGCTGGCTGCAATGTTCACATGAAGTTGGCGCTTTGGCAGCCCAACTCCGGCTAACTCCGGCTGGAAATTGCTGCATATTCGAGAGTCTAACTGGCATCCTGACATATATGTCAGTTGAAAGTGACACACTCTGGCTCCCAGAAACGCTAGCCGGATTCCACCCGGATGTATCGCAGCCGGCTGCAAAACCCAGCCGGAGTTGGGATTTCCCGACATATTCCCGACTTTGCACCCGTCCTGTTCGAATTAAAAAGCTTAACTGGCATCGTGACATGTGTCAGGTTAAACTGCCTCACTCTGGCTCCGAGTTGCACTAGCCGGATTCCGCCCGGAATTATCGCAGCTGGCCGCAATGTTCACATGAAGTTGGCGTTCTGGCAGCCCAACTTCGGCCAACTCCGGCTGGAAATTAGAGAGTTTAACTGGCATCCTGACATATATGTTAAATGAAAGTGACACACTCTGGCTCCCAGACACGCTAGCCGGATTCCACCCGGATGTATCGCAGCCGGCTGCAAAACCCAGCCGGAGTTGGGCCGACAGAGTGGTCTCACCCCCGTTTTGGCGTGCCTATTGTTCGAGATAGATGGATTGGACGGTGGATTGAAGCATGCCAGGTGAAAGCGTCTTAGTCTGGCTCCGAGTCGCACTAGCCGGATTCCACCCGGATTTATCGCAGCTGGCTGCCATGTTCAGATGAAGTTGGCAGTTTGGCCAAGTCTACAGCCCAACTCCGGCTGTATATTGCTCGATATTAGAGAGTTTAACTGGCATCCTGGCATATGCCAGGTGAAAGTGACACACTCTGGCTCCCAGACACGCTAGGCGGATTCCACCCGGATTTATCGCAGCCGGCTGTAAAACCCAGCCGGAGTTGGGCCGACAGAGTGGCTCCCACCCTCGTTTTGGCGTGCCTATTGCTCGAGATAGATGGCTTGGACGGCGGATTGAAGCATGCCAGGTGAAAGCGCCGCAAACTGACTTCCTGTTGCATGACATCCGGTTTCGCCAAATTCCGTCAGCCGGCTGCCATGCACAGCCGGAGTTGGGATTTCCCGACATATTCCCGACATTGCACCCGTTCTGTTCGAATTAGAGAGCTTAACTAGCATCGTGACATGTGTCAGGTGAAAGTGCCTCACTCTGGCTCCGAGTTGCACTAGCCGGATTCCGCCCGGATTTGTCGCAGCTGGCTGCAATGTTCACATGAAGTTGGCGTTTTGGCAGCCCAACTCCGGCTAACTCCGGCTGGAAATTGCTGGATATTCGAGTCTAACTGGCATCCTGACATATATGTCAGGTGAAAGTGACACACTCTGGCTCCCATAAACGCTAGCCGGATTCCAC